>JAFMOC010000241.1:0-553650 GCA_019802505.1 Corydoras sp. C115 | reverse complement strand
AACACACTCTTTGGGGTAATTTTGGGGAAATTAAATTTGAACTTGATACATTTTTTTTAGACTGGGGGAAAGGAAAACCCGGGGAAAAACCCGGAGGAAACCCACCCCGGCCCACGGGAGAACGGGAAAAACTCCACCCAATGGGTTTAAAAAACCCGGGGAATTGTTGAGTGAGGGAGTCAGTAAGGGCGGAAAGGGGGTGGTTTTGGGTTTTAAAACACGTTCGCCTCTACGCTAGGGTTCCCCGGTTTTTCGTTTTCCCCATCTGGGGGAGTACCCTCCGGGGGGATTTTTTAGGGCGCGGGGGCCAGAACCCAAGACAGGGCGCCAAGTTATCCTGCCCCTTTTCCCCTTCACCCCCACACAAACCCTCTATATTGGGAAATTTTGGGAGGGGCTGCCAATTTACCTTTAAACCCATGTTTTTTGCATTGGGGGGGAAAACCCGGAGAACCCAGAGAAACCCCAAAACCGGACACGGGGGAAAAACATGGAAACCCCACCCAGATTGGGTTTAAAACCTTTGGTCTCAAAAGCACTGGAGGAAACTCCAAACCCCACAAACCTTGGCCACCCGTTATCTCATTACCCCTCGCCTATTTCCATTTCCCCTCTCCCCTAGGTCCACTATTATTGTGGGGGAAAGGGGTTTTCCCCAAATACTTATCCGGGGCAGAATTTTTTGGGCGCGGGGGCAAAATACCCCCCGGAATTTGCGCCAATCTATCCAAAAAATTTTGGGAAATTTTTTAGAGCATTAAATTTACCTTGTTTCCCTTTTTTTTTGGGGGAAACCCTGTGGGGGGAAAACCCGGGAAAATCCGGGGGGAAACCCCACAGACCCGGGAACATGGAAACTCCACCCAAAATTTGGATTACACCGGGGGATCCCCAGTGCTGAGGGGAAAAACGTCCCTAACCCCTAACCAAGTCTGCCCAAAAAAAAATCTCTTTAAAAATGTTACTTTATTAAATTATATTTCAGTGCTGCATGATGCAGCCTCCAGATGCTCCAACCAAACCGTTTTTAATCTAGTGCTCTAAACGAGCACGCTGCGTTGTTTCCTTATACACTCTATTCAATAAGGTAGCAAGCGATTTGAAACACAGCCATGTTAAATCCCGTTAGCCTAAAGGTTAGCATTACCCGCTCGTTCTGAGGGCACGGTGAAGCTCTTTCCCGTTTTTAACGACTTCAGTCGAATGGGCTCCGTTTCAGGATCAGCTGCGTTCTCCATCTAGTTGGTAGATGAATAAATATATAAAAATACTTCACCCGTTTGTCTCACAAACCCCGCTCGCAATTAGCAACCGGAATACCAACGTTTCATTTGTTTTTGCACGGGGAACCTAAAGTCTCGCGAGAATTACTCCTATGATCAGGTGGTTTTGTGTCTTTAAAGGTCCTCCCTCTTTAGCGCTTAAGTGTTTTTGTCATAGGGCGGCACGGTGTCTTAGTGGTTTAACATGTTCTCCTCTCAGCGCTAGGGATTCCCGGTTCGAATCCCCATCTGGGTGGAGCTTCCATGTTCTCCCCGTGTCCGCGTGGGTTTCCTCCGGGTTCTCCGGTTTCCTCCCACAGTCCAAAAACATGGATCAAGTCAATTGAGTTCTCCAAATTGCCCCATATAGAGTGTGTCTGTGTGAGTGTGTCCAGTGATAGATTTGCGCCCTGTCCTGGGTGTATCTGCCCGGCGCCCGAAACGTTCTCCCCTGGATGGGCATGGGGAACCCACCCGCGACCCTAGTAGAGAATAAAGCGAAAAGATGGATGGATGTTTTTTGTCATAGTTTTTACAATAGTACATATACAGAAACACAGATTAAACATGTGTTGTTATTGTTTTGAAGTAGTTTAACTATATCTAAGTCGAGATAACAAATCTTGTTGTCGTGATCATGACTTATTTTTGAGCGATTGGAGAAGTGGCAGGACATCCATCATTCCATCCATCATCTTCCGCTTTATCCTCTATTAGGGTCGCGGGGGGTTTCCCCATGCCCATCCAGGAGAGAACGTTTCGGGCGCTGGGCAGATACACCCAGGACAGGGCGCGCCAATCTATCGCTGGGCACACACTCACACAGACAGACACTCTATATGGGCCAATTTTGAGAACTCAATTGACTTGATCCATGTTTTTGGACTGTGGGAGGAAACCGGAGAACCCGGAGGAAACCCACGCGGACAGGGGGAGAACATGGAAACTCCTCTAGCGCTGAGAGGAGAACATGCTAACCACTAAGTCACCGTGCTGCAAGTGGCAGGACAGTTCTGTCAAAACACCTGACATATAGACCCTTTCCAAAAAAATAGAATATCATAAAAAAGTTCATTCTTTTTCATAATTCCATTCAAAAAGTTCAACTTTCATAGATTATAAATTCAGGGCCTACAATTCAAATGATTTCAAGTATTTATTTGTTTATTTTGACATAATTCGGACTTCCAGCTCATAAACCCACCAAAACAGGATTTCATTCTAAACATTCAAATACTATGGAGAATTCTGACCAAATGTTGCAGAGCATGAATGTTTTAAACATTTAGAGTGTGAGACACTAATCATCTACTAAACAGTAGAGGTGAGGAACAGAATCCAAACTGCTTGAGGTCCAGTGTGAAATCTGCAGTCAGTCAGGATTTGGGTGCAATGTCCGGTGCAGGTGTTGAAACTCTGATTTCTTAAATTCAAGCTCACTGCAACAGTCCACCAGAATGTTCTAGAGGACTTCATGATTTTTTCTGATGAGGATCTGTATGGAGATGTAGATTTCATCTTCCAGCAGGACCTGGCCCGCCCATGCCACCAGAAGCACCAAAACCTGATCTGATGCTCATGACATCACAGTGCTTCACTGGCCAGCTGACTCGCCGGACCTAAACCTCATTGAGAATCTATGAGGTATTCTTTGTTCTTGGATCTGGTGCCCCTCATTTTCCTCTTGAGAATACCTCACAGATTCTCAATGGTGTTCAGGTCCGGCGAGACCGCTGACTAGTCAAACAGTGGACCTCAAGCAGTTTGGATAAGCCATGATCACAACATAACAAGATTTGTTATCTCAAAATTATATTTGCATTACAATGGGTCGGTTAGCGGACGCTTTCATCCAAAGCGAATTACAAAGATATATAATAATAATAATAATATTTTAATATATTATTATTATTATTATTATTATTATTATTATTATTATTATTATATTCCGCTTATGGCGGCACGGTGGCTTAGTAGTTAGCACGTTCGCCTCTCAGCACTAGGGATTCCCAGTTTGAATCCACATCTGGGTGGAGTTTCCATGTTCTCCCCGTGTCCGCGTGGGTTTCCTCCAGGTTCTCCGGTTTCCTCCCACAGTCCAAAAACATGGATCAATTCAATATAGTTCTCCAAATTGCCCCATATAGTGTGTGAGTGTGTGTGAGTGAGTGTGTGCCCAGCGATAGATTAGCACCCCTGTCCTGGGTGTATCTGCCCAGTGTCCGAGACGTTCTCCCCCTGGATGGGCATGGGGAACCCCACCACGCGACCCTAATAGAGCATAAAGCAGAAGATAATGGATGGGTGGATGGGTAATATCAGACTTTGCGGTTTGCTCATTTAAAAAACAACTTCATGAAGCGCCTCCATTCTTTCTGACATCAACACACTCTGCATTTCTGAGAATGTGTTGCTCCATAAGTGCAAAGTCCTTGCTCCCAAATGTTTCCACTATATAGTAAGAGAGATTTAAAAGATGGCACCTGGTAATAACATCATGCTGTTACATTTACATTTACATTTGATCATTTAGCAGACGCTTTATATATTCCATATTTTGGGGTGAGAAATCAGGGGTACACTTGCTTTGCTCAGGAACACACATTGTTAAGTTTAGTGGACCTGGGATTTGAACCCACAACCCTTAGCCCAATAAAATGATTCAGAGCCCTTTAGAACGTAGATAAATGGAAGTGACCTTTAATGGTGGATTTTGTTCTCCTGAGAGTGATTAGTGTATTTAAACTGGAGTGAATAAGTGTGTTTGTTGGGTGCTTAGTGGTTAGGACTCTCGACCATGTGTTTGTGTCTGTGAGTGAATGTGCCCAGCGATTGATTGGCACCTCGTCCTGGGTGTATCTGCCCGGCACCCGAAACGTTCTCCTAAGTAGAGGATTACGTGGATCAATAATGAATGAATAAATAAATTTGTGGCGGCACGGTGGCTTAGTGGTTAGCACGTTCGCCTCTCAGCGCTAGGGATTCCCGGTTCAAATCCCCATCTGGGGTTCTCCCCATGTCCACTTGGGTTTCCTCCAGTTTCCAGTCCAAAAACATGGATCAAGTTAAACTAAATGCTCGTAATTCCTTCATATTGTGTGTGTTTGTGTGTGTCTGTGTGCCCAGCGATAGCTTGGCAACCCCTTCTTGGTGCTGCCCAGTGCCCAAAATGTTTTCCCCCTGGGTGGACATGGTGAACACCCGCGCGACCCTAGTAGAGTATTAAGCGGAAGATGACTGAATGAATAAATGTTAGTTTGTGCTTCAAATCTGTGAAGTAAATTAATTCTTTGTTTCTCATTACCTGTGAGTTATTAGGCTCTGCTGATGATAAAGTTTCCTCCGACAATAACAGGTGATCCACTGGGCCTCCGCTCATTGTTTGCCTGCTCTATAGACAGAGTAGGGCCATGGAACAGTAAGTTCTCTCTGGATGGAGCTGTGATGATAATGACAGGAGGTGCTGGGGAAGCGGAGGGGGAGGAATCTGGTGAAGCTGACAATGAGGATGAAGAAGGTGTTGGCGTGGTAGTATTTTGGGGCTGAGGTGATGGACTGGTTCCATTTGCTGTCAGAACAAAAAATATTTTCATATTATATTCCATGTTTCTTTCTTTAAGTCTTTTTTTTTCCCCATCCCACTTTTGTTCTCGTATTCTTGCCCTGTAATTGAAAGCTTAAATATTTATCCATACACTTGAATTATATTTGTATTTTTTCCACCCATATGTTAAACCAGTCTGTGTACACGGTGTTTAATTGGATTACCCTTTAGATGGACTGAGTCTAGAACAAAGAGTCGTCACATAACCTGACCTGACCCTCTGTAGCAGAACACACTGCTACTGTCCTGAGTTATTATTACTTCTGTTTATTCTTAGAATATGTAGAGAATTCCAAATTGGTTTAGAATAAAGTGCCCAGGGACTGAGTAATGTATGACAACAGGCAAAGAAATAAATTATTTATATATTTTTTACATTTTATAATAATTATTGTATGGTATTAGCAGATAGGGTTATAATATCTATCCAAGTCTGTCTATCTAGATTCAAGATTCAAAGTAGCTTTATTGGTATGACTGTATGCTAAACAATACTGCCATAGCATTACAACAATAATTATAACAATACAATAAAAACAACACAATAAATTACAAATGTGAATAGAGATAAGAAAATAATATCTATTGAGGTACTTATAGGATCTATCTGTCTACCTGCCTATCTATCTATCTCTCTGTCTGTCTGTCTGTCTGTCTGTCTGTCTGTCTATCTATCTATCTGTATGTATGTGTACATGTATTTACCTATCACATCAAACAAAATCCATAATGAGAAATCACCGTAACTTAAATTATTGTATTAATTGCTTACCTGTGTGCTTTTCTGAGGTGCTAGCTGCAGTCCCCATCCCCCATCAGCCTCGCGGCGAGTGACATCTCACACAGTCATACACACTCAGTGTGATCACAACCCTGTTTAAAACCCACTTATAAACTCTTAACCTCCCCTCTCTCTCTCTCTCTCTCTCTCTCTCTCTCTCTCTCTCTCTCTCTCTCTCTCTCTCTCAATTCAATTCAATTTCAATTTAAAAGCTTTATTTGCATGACAAATTATACATTTGTATTGCACAAAGCTGGTTTACAAAATAAAATAAAAATAAAAACAATTACAAATTTACTCTCTCTCTCTCTCTGGCTCCTCTCACTCTCTCTTCATCTGAATTATGTTACAGTGCTCATATTTGACTAAAAACTAAATCACACTGTCATCCAATAAAAAAGATGTTTTATAAGATTATAGTTAAATAAATGACCTTACTGCATTTTATGATATTGTTGCTTATAAAATTATATTACAATAATAAAGAACCTGTGATTATATGTATTGCATATTCTTACATGATGTGGAGGCTGTGAATTCCTACAGCTGTGGGTGGCTGTGATTGTTTAAATTTTACATTAATATTAATATTATATTATCTTTATACAATTTGTAATATGGCACGGCACTGGGAATTCAGGTTTGAATCCCAATCTGCATGGAGTTTCCATGTTCTCTCTGTGTCCATGGGGGTTCTCCGGTTTCTCCGGGTTCTCCAGTTTCATCCCACTGCCCAAAAACATGGATTCAAGGCAAACTGAATATCCTAAGTAGAGGATTAAATGAATCATAATGAATGAATAAATAAATTTGTAATATGAGGTGGCTCAGTGGTTAGCATCTTTGCCTCTCATCGCTGGGGATTTCAGATTCAAATCCCACTTTTGGTGGAGTTTCCATGTTCTCTCCGTGTCTGTGTGGGTTTCTTCCGGGTTCCTTGTTTTCCGGCAGCAGTCCAAAGAGGTAAATTGAATTCTCTAAATTGCCCCATATAGAGTGTGCTTGTGTGTGTCTGTGTGAGTGAGTGTGCCCAGCGACAGATTGGCGTCCTGTCCTGGGTGTATCTGTCCAGCGCCTGAAGAACGTTTCGGGCACTGGGCAGATACACTTCGCTCCAGTGATGATTGCCGCCTGGCGATTCCATCTCACCGAGGGGCTCATTCTCACTCTGTGGCGTTCACCACTGCAAAATGGTGGAACCATCTTCCCAACTCGGTCCGTAAGGCAGAATCACTAAGCAGTTTTAAGAAACTACTGAAGACGCATCTTTTTAACAAAAACCTGTTGTAAAAAAAAGAAAAGAAAAAAAGGTGGGGGGGGGGGGGGGCAGCATCAAATCACAATCAGGTTTGATAATTTTACAGTGTAGCTGGTTTTCTTCATAACTTCTGACTTGTGATTTTCTCATTTGTGAGTCGCTTTGGATATAAACATCTGCTAAATGACTAAATTTAAATGTAATGTAATACACTCAGGACAGGGCGCCAATCTATCGCTGCTCACACACTCACACAAACACACTCTATATGGGGCAATTTGGAGTATTCAATTGACTTGATGGGCGGCACGGTGGCTTAGTGGTTAGCACGTTCGCCTCTCAGCACTAGGGATTCCCAGTTCGAAACCTCATCTGGGTGGATTTTCCATGTTCTCCCCGTGTCCGGGTTCTCCGGTTTCCTCCCACAGTCCAAAAACATGGATCAAGTGAATTGAGTTCTCCAAATTGCCCCATATAGAGTGTTTTTGTGTGCGTGTCTGTGTATGTGAGTGTCTGCCCAGCGATAGATTGGCGCCCTGCCCTGGGTGTATCTGCCCAGCGCCCGAAACATTCTCCCCTGGATGGGCATGGGGAACCCCCCCGCGACCCTAATACAGGATAAAGCGGAAGAGAATGAATGAATTGACTTGATCCATGTTTTTGGACTGTGGGAGGAAACCGGAGAACCTGGAGGAAACCCACGCAGACACTGGGAGAACATGGAAACTCCACCCAGATTGGGATTCGAACCGGGAATCCCTAGCGCTGAGAGGAGAACATGCTAACCACTAAGCCACCGTGCCGCCCCATATATATATATATATATATATATATATATATAATCTCACTCACTCACACAGACACACACACAAACACACTTTATATGGGGGCATTTATATTGGAGCATTTAATTTACCTTGAATCCATGTATATTGTTTAAATTTACCCCCCCCCCTCCCCGCGAGAAGATAATGATTAAATGAATGAATGAATTTATTTATTATGTGGTTTTCACGTAAATACATTTTTCTATTTAATATAAAAAAAATCCACGCACTGAATATTTGTGAGTGGGTGATTATGACGTAATTATGACGTTGCGTGTAAGGGTGAATGCGGAAGTGTGGAGCCGTTAAGGAAAGGATCCGCACTAGTAAACAAATCCACCTTAAATACTTCTATACTTTTATTATAAACACTTTAACACAGGAAAATGGATGGTAAGTAACTAATAACAAACTCTGCTTATGACGTTAGTTGTGTTTTATATTTATATACACCGAACTGCTGCTTCATTCGTGTGTTCATATGTAAACAGATACCTAAGCTAAGCTAACCGTTAGCATGGTGGATTTAGAACATCTATTTATTGTTTTATTGATTTATTATTCATTCATTTGTTTATTCGGTTGTATTTTGACCTGAAACTCAACACGCGAGCTGATCCGTTCAGCTATAAAGCGAGTGGTTTGTGTTGTTTAATTGAATTGTTGACGTTGTATCGAGTCACCGTTCCCTGCTAATCTTTTTATTATTACTTTATTGAATGATCGATACATTACAGATTACCGGGTTCAATTACGATTCCTTCAATTCTTTACACTAATTAAACAAATAAACAAATCTTCCCACCCCACCCCCTCGCGTCCAAAGAGACCAGCTTCATTCCAAACACAGAACCAGCTCCCATAACAAGTTTGTCCAACCTGTGTCTCCTTCTTCAATATGCTGCCCCACCCCCGTTACATCCTGGTTTTCACTCAATAATATCACTTTTATGTACAATATCATATTATGATTAATTATGATTACAGTACAATATATTTACTACTTTACTTTTACTTCATTCTGTATTATTTTGTATTTTTAGTTTAATTTCTGTTTTTACGGAGCTTGTTGTAAATTCTTATTCTACTTCTGTATATAATATCACAGATGGAGCTCTGTAAAATATATAAAATAGATTGTGTGTGTGTATATATATCTATATATCTCTCTATATATACGTGTGTGTGTATGTATGTATGTGTGCGTGTATGTATGTGTGTATATATATATATATATATATATATATATATATATATATATATATAATATATATATATAATGAACAAAATTATGTTCATTAATGTGTACTGTTCCTGTTATTCAAGTTATCCATCCATCCATCCATCCATTATCTTCCGCTTGTCCGGGCTTCGGGTCACGAGGGCAGCAACCGAAGTAGGGAGACCCAGACCTCCCTCGCCCCAGCCACCTCCACCAGCTCAGCTGGGGGAACCCCGAGGTGTTCCCAGACCAGCTGAGAGATATAATCCATCCAGTGTGTCCTGGGTCTCCTCCGGGGTCTCCTTCCAGCTGGACTTGCCTGGAACACCTCCCTAGGAAGGCACCCAGGAGGCATCCTTACCCGATGCCCGAACCACATCAACTGGTCCTTTTGACATGGAGGAGTAGTGGCTCCACTCCGAGTCTGTCTCGGATGACAGAGCTTCTGACCGAGCTTCTCTAAGGAGAGCCCAGCCACCCTGCGGAGAAAACCCATTTCGGCCGCTTGTATTCGCCATCTTGCTCTTTCGGTCATTACTCAAAGCTCATGACCATAGGTGAGGGTCGGAACGTAGATTGACTGGTAAATCAAGAGCCTTGCCTTGTGGCTCAGCTCCTTCTTTACCACAACAGACCAGTATAGGGTCCGCATCACTGCTGACCCTGCGCTGATCCGTCTGTCAATCTCACGCTGCATCTTACCATCACTCGTGAACAAGACCCCGAGATACTTAAACTCCTCCACTTGAGGCAAGATCTGATCCCTGACCCAGAGAGGACTCTCTACCCTTTTCCGACTGAGAACCATGGCCTCAGATTTGGAGGTGCTGATTTTCATCCCGGCCGCTTCACACTCGGCTGCAAACTGATCTAGTAAGAGCTGAAGTTCGCAGCCTGATGATGTAAACAGGACCACATCGTCTGCAAACAGCAGCGACGTGGTCCTCAGATCACCAAACTGGACACCCTCCATCCCCTGGCTGCGCCTAGAAATTCTGTCCATATAAATTATGAACAGAACTGGTGACAAAGGACAGCCCTGACGGAGTCCAACCCTCACTGGAAACCAGTCCGACTTACTGCCGGCCATGCGAACCAAGCTCCTGCTTCGCAAATACACGGACTGAATGGCCCGTAGTAAGGAGCCATGTACCCCATACTCATGAAGCACCTCCCACAAAATACCCCGAGGGACACAGTTGAAAGCTTTCTCCAGATCTACAAAGCACATGTAGACTGGTTGGGCAAACTCCCATGAACCCTCGAGGATCCTGGAGAGAGTGAAGAGCTGGTCCAGTGTTCCACGACCAGGACGAAAACCACACTGCTCCTCCTGGATCCGAGGTTCGACTATCAGTCGGACTCTCTTCTCCAGTACCCCTGCATAGACTTTGCCGGGGAGGCTGAGGAGTGTAATTCCCCTGTAATTGGAACACACCCTCCGGTCCCCCTTTTTAAAAAGAGGCACCACCACCCCCGTCTGCCAGTCCAGAGGCACTGCCCCCGATGACCATGCAATGTTGAAAAGGCGCGTCAGCCAAGACTGCCCCACAACATCCAGAGCTTTGAGGAACTCCTGGCGAATCTCATCCACCCCTGAAGCCCTGCCACCAAGGAGCTCTCTGACTATCTTAGCGACTTCAGCCACAGTGATGGACAAGCCTCCTCCCGGGTCCTCTGACTCTGCCTCCTCTCTGGAGGGCATATTGGTGGGATTGAGAAGGTCCTTGAAGTATTCCTTCCACTGCCTAATGACGTCCCCAGTCGAAGTCAACAGTGCACCCCCTCCACTATATACTGTGTTGGTGGCACACTGCTTTCCCCTCCTGAGTCGCCTGACAGTTTGCCAGAATCTTCTAGGAGCCGACCGAAAGTCACTTTCCAAGGTCTCACCGAACTCCTCCCACGCCCGGGGTTTTTGCCTCCACGACGCATGAAGCCGCAAATCGCTTGGCCTGTCGGTACCGGTCAGCTGCTTCTGGAGTCCCACAAGCCAACCATGCCTGATAGGACTCCTTCTTCAGCTTGACGGCATCCCTTACACGGGGTGACCACCACGACAGGTACCGACTACCTTGTGACCACAGCTCCTGTCCGCCGCCTCAACAACGGAGGAACGGAACATGGCCCATTCTGGCTCAATGTCCCCCACCTCCCCCGGAATGTGGTTGAAGCTCTGACGGAGGTGAGAGTTGAACATCCGTCTAACGGATTCTTCTGCCAGACGTTCCCAGCAAACCCTCACTATATGTTTAGGTCTGCCTGGTCTGACCGGCATCTTCCCCCGCCATCTGATCCAACTCACCACCAACTGTGACCTAGGGCATCCTGGCGCAATGTGCACTTATGGACACCCTTGTGCTCGAACATGGTGTTTGTGATGGACAAACCGTGATTTGCACAGAAGTCCAACAACTGAACACCACTCGGGTTCAGATCAGAGAGGCCGTTCCTCCTAATCACACCTCTCCAGGTCTCACTGTAATTGCCCACGTGAGCATTGAATTCCCCCAGTAGGACTACAGAGTCTCCAGGGGGAGCAGTTTCCAGTACCCCCCATCCCCCCACAGACTCCAAGAAGGCTGGGTACTCTAAACTGCTGTTTGGCGCATAAGTGCAGACAACAGTCAATACCTGTTCCCCCACCCGAAGGCGTAGGGAAGCTACCCTCTCATCCACCGGGGAAAACCCCAACATGCAAGCGTCAAGCCGGGGGGCCACGAGAAAGCCCACACCTGCCCGACACTTCTCGCCATGGGCAACTCCAGAAAAGAACAGAGTCCAGCCCCTCTTAAGGAGATTGGACCCAGAACACGAGCTGTGCGTTGAGGTGAGCCCGACTATATCTAGCCGGTATCTCTCATCCTCCCGCACCAGCTCAAGCTCCTTCCCTGCCAGTGAAGTGACGTTCCAAGTTCCGAAAGCCAATTTCAGCAACCGAGGATCGCAACGCCCAGGCCTACGCCTCCGGCCGCTGCCCGATCCACACTGCACTGAACCCCTATTACTACCCCCCCACAGGTGGTGAGCCCATTTGAGGGCGAACCCATGTAGCTCCTTCGGGCTGGGAAAGTGCCCGACCACCAGACCGCTTGCTGCCGAACCCCATCCCCGGGCCTGGCTCCAGGGTGGGGCCCCGATAACCCTAAATCGGGCAGGGTACATGTGTTCTTTATGTTTATTTTCATAGAGGTTTTATTGGACCACTCTTTATCTGGCTCGTCACCTAGGACCAATTTGCCTTGGGAGACCCTGCCAGGGGCTTTTGCCCCAGACAACATAGCTCCTAGGATCATTCAAGCACGCAAACTCCTCCACCACTGTAAGGTGGTGATCCAAGGAGGAGTCAAGTAAATCAAATTAAAATAATTGTTTTAATATTTATCATTTTTTTATTACATTTTTTCACATCCCACGTTAAATTGCGCTAGATGAGGTCAATAGTATACACTTTTTAATACAATTTTTCTCATGAACATCAGCTTAATTACTGTTGTATAGTTAGCTACCATGTACAGAAAACTAATGTTAACACCAGCTCCAGTTGGGCTAAACATAAATTGTGATGTCAGAAAGCACCAGATGGCATATTATTAACCGGTATTTAAGTTCATTTTAATTTATTTAACTAGGACACTTTTAGGGTGGAACTCAAAAAGGGAACCATTAAAAATTCTAAACCAATTAACAAATAAATTGGTTTTATTCCCTAGTGCGTAAAGTTTTTATTAACATAAATTTGACATAATCAAGAGGGAGACTTTCGGTCAGAGGTGATGTCCCATGATTATTGTTGTATGTAGGAATAAATAAGAATGATTGATTACAGCCGCATGATGATGTACATGTTTAATTCTAAAGTGTCATTACCTCTTTAATTGTAAAAATTTTCTTTTTGTTTACAGATACACTCTTCCAGTTAAAGGTACAAGTGATTGTCATTTAAACTTATTTACATTCTTATTGTTTTCATCATTATGTCCATTAAGTAATTTATTTATAGAGTGCTTTTTACAACAGTACATTGTCACAAAGCAGCTTTACAGAGTTATAAGGCTTCAAACCCCCAAAGAGCAAGATGAAAAGACAGTGGCAAGAAAAACTCCCTGTTATGTTGAAATTCTAAGGAAGACTCAGTGGGGGACTCATCCTCCTTGGGCCAGGCAGCATCTACAGTGTAGAACAGATTATGTGGTGATCAGATGACCATATTTAAAAATTGGAATATATATATATATATATATATAAATGTTATATATGTTATAGCCAGTCCAGTAAAAATCCAGGTAATTGTTGTAGCTGCAGTGCTTCAGCAGAGCTATGGATGAAGAGCAGACCACACCTCCAGGAAATTGGCAACACCTCAAAAGAAACAAACAAGAAAATCAGTTAGAGCTGATAAAGCACAGCATTTAGGTAATAACCAGGGTTTGATTGACACAGTGCAGCATGTGACTCCGGCATCACTGACTAGAGCAGCAGAACTAAAAGAGGCAGATACTGCAGACTCCACACTCCACTTAATTAACAGGGCTCCCTAAAACAGCATCATTTCTGTGCCACACCCTCTACCAATGACAAGATTAATTGAGGATTCTAGGACCTAACAGTAAACCAGCACCTTGAGATCTCAGCTCACAAGCCAACAGGCTTATACAACTGAACGAGTTCACTCAGAAATTGTGGAGCCTGATGATGTAATCAATACTAAACTAAACTAGTAGCCAGTGTAAGTTTGATAACACAGGACTGATATGATCAAACTTTCTGGTCTTATTTAAAACTCTAGCTGCAGCATTTTGCACAAGTTGCACTTTATGTAAAGATTACATTTTACATTTACATTTGGTCATTTAGCAGACGCTTTTATCCAAAGCAACTTACAAGGTGAGTACAGGGTTAATCACAACATCCCTGGAGCAATGAGGGTTAAGGGTCTTGCTCATGAACCCACATTGGTAACTTCAGTGGACCTGGGATTTGAACCGCCAACCCTCAGATTGATAGCCCAACACCCTAACCACTGATCTACCACACCCTCTAACAAAAAGATTTATTAGAATATCCTGCCTAAAGTGAATTGCATTAATCAAAAGTAATAAAAGCATGAATTAGTTTCTCTGCATCTTGCAAGTAAAGGATATTTCTTAACTTCGAAATGTTGTGAAGGTGTAAAAAGCAGCTCTAGTAATATTGCTGCAGTTGTTGCAATGTCACTGATGTGGTGGTGTGTTAGTAAGTGTTGTGTTGCAACTCCTTTTTCACTTCATTGGACAGACATGGAAACAGAAACAGCACATTGTGTCTTTATTATTATCTAAAACTATATTAATAGATCAAATCCCAATCTGGGTGGAGTTTCCATGTTCTCCCCGTGTCCGTGTGGGTTTCCTCCAGGTTCTCCGGTTTCCTCCCACAGTCCAAAAACATGGACCAAGGTCAATTGAATTCTCTAAATTGCCCCATTTAGAGAGTGTGTGTGTGCCCAGTGATAGATTGGCGCCCTGTCCTGGGTGTATCTGCTCAGCTCCAGAGACGTTCTCCCCTGGATGGGCATGGGGAACCCCCCCCCCCCCCGACCCAAATAGAGGACAAAGCGGAAGATAATGGACGGATATATTAATAGAACCTTTTCTGTTGGTGCCCTCTCACTTTGAAACGCTCTCGCTGAAGAAATGCGTGACTTAAGTCACTTTTCAAAACCCATCTATTTCGGATCGCTTTTAACCTGTAACTTTAGCTTTTCTTCTTATTTTAGAAACTGCATTAATGTTACTGTCTATGTTTTACATGTTTCCACAATTTTAATGTTATACTGGTTTGTTTGTGGGTGGCTTAGTGGTTAGCACTTTCACCTCTTAGCACTAATCATTTCTGGTTCGAATCCCAATCTGGGTGGAGTTTCCATGTCCTCCCCGTGTCCACGTGGGATTCCTCCGGGTTCTCCGGTTTGATCCCACAGTCCAAACACATGGATCAAGATCAATTGAATTCAACAAATTGCCCCATATAGAGTGTGTTTGTGTGAGTGTGTGCCCAGTGATAGATTGGTGCACTGTTCCAAGTGTATCTGCCCAGCACCCGAAACGTTCTCCCCTGGATGGACATCCGTTATCCCCCCCAACGACACTAGTAGAGGATAAAGCGGAAGATGATGGATGGATGTTTTATTTGTTTGTAAAGCATCTTTAAGGTCCCAGAAAAAAGCACTAAGTGAAGTGTAAGTGAATAAGTGAAGTGTATTATTAAATGTATCATTATATAAAGGCTCACATGATGCTGGTGACATGACAATTTAAATTTGTGGATTATTTTCAGCCCGGCAACACTGCTGTGTATGTTTACTTGTACTAGCTCAACACACACACACATGTGCACCACCACAGTATTGATACATCCACAATTCTAATAATATTTCTCGGTGGTGGTGTTGATCATTAGAGAGCATTGTAAAGAAAAAATAACAAAGGATGCAGACAAACTGCCATACTACAGTTTACCTGTAGAACTATATAATAAGTAATTATGTACTTTAAACAATTAGTGTAGAATTAAGGTTTAATAAAGTAAACACTGAGTGAACATGTGTCTGAGGGTGTGGTGCTCAGTGGTTAGGGTTTTGGGCTATCACAGAAATCTAGGGTTCAATTCCTGAGTCCACTGAGGTTCCCAATGTGTGGGTCCTTAAGCAAGACCCTTAACCCTAATTGCTCCCGGGGGGCTGTATCATGACTGCTCCAGCATTATGACCCAATAAGTCAAGACTACAACAGATCAAGCACTATTTAGGTGGTGGATCATTTTAGCACTGCTAACACACCACCGATGTGGTGGTGTGTTAGTACTTGTTGTGTTGTTCATTATTTAATAATATATAAAGGCTCACATGATGCTGGTGACATGACAATTTAAATGTAAGTTGTTTTGGATAAAAGTGGCTGCAAAATGACAATTTAATTGAGATTCAGGTCATATCATGTTTAAAGCAGGTGTAATGTGTGTGGGTGTGTGTTCTCTGTTACAGTTTACAGCTAAGCAGTTGGAGAAACTTGCCAAGAAAGCAGAGAAGGATTCAAAGACTGAACAGGCGAAGGTTAAAAAGGTACATCATTGAGTATTACTTAATTCAGTATCACGACCATCCTGCACATCACTCCGAATCTCACAGATAACAATCAAATCCATTAGGTGTTGAAATTATTCTGTCGTTATATCGATACCTGTTAAACAGTGTGATGGCTTCTCTCTGTTGCTGCAAATTAAACGGAGGTATTGACATGTTCCAAACTTCTGGTGATGAGCTGGTTGAAGAGGTGAAACGCCAACAGAGACTGATCCCAGATCACCAACCCAACAACCTGAGATCAATACCTTTATGTACAGGGAATTACTTCTAATTAAATAAATATTTTTAATCTGCTTTTAAAGATTGCTAGTGATCCTGAATCATGAACAGTAACTGGAAGGCTATTCCAAATTTGAGGAGCCTTGTAGAAGAACTTCCATCCATCCATTATCTTCCGCTTTATCCTCTATTAGGGTCGCGGTGGGGTTCACCATGCCCATCCAGGGGAGAACATTTTGGGCACTGGGCAGATACACCCAGGACAGGGCGCCAATCTATCGCTGGGCACACCCTCACTCACACTCTATATGGGGCAATTTGGAGAACTCAATTGACTTGATCCATGTTTTTGGACTGTGGGAGGAAACCGGAGGAAACCCACACGGACACGGGGAGAACATGGAAACTCCACCCAGATGGGGATTCGAACCGGGAATCCCTAGTGCTAACCACTAAGCTACCGTGCTGCCCTTATAAAAGAACTTCTAGGAGCTAAAAGTAAACAAGCACCTTGAGATCAGAGCTCTTGTGTTGGCTTATAAAACTGAATGAGTTGACTTAGATACTGTGGAACCCGATGATGTAGAATTTTATGTGATCGTTAAGATATTAATAATGTGATAAACTTAGGCAGCCACAATACTTGGGAAAACAATACTTTCATTTTCCTTTCATTTTGATTAACAGAAATCTGCATATTGTTTATCAGGCCAGGCGTTTTTACAGCTAAATAATCAGTTTTTTGTGCCCACTGGACTTTAGGCTTTCCTGTTTCCCTTACACAGTAGTAATAAGCAAACGTGTCATCTTTTGTAATAACCCCATCTGTGCTCAGGAACGGCAAGTCATGCATTTCAACATCATTAAGAGTTGCACTTTGCTGCAATCGGCTTGACGAGTTTCTTAAAATATTTTCTGACATCCTTTTAATGACAAGTTGTGGATGTCTTCATGTAATTCCCTTCAGTTGGATGGTTCTCCTCCGGGATGTCAAGACTTATAATTCCCTTTACCTTTAAAATACTGTATGTCTTAAAAATAAAAAAGGCTAAAATGCTTAATCATATTCATCAAGCATTTTTTTGCAATGTGAGAATTTTAAATGTGCCTGTTCTTGTTGATTGCTAACATAAATTGAGTCTAAATATGTACACACATACAAACAAGCTTGCCGTGGTAGACCATTACTTTTTTTATTTATTGCCTTATTATTTATTGCTGTAAATAAAATACATTGCGGGAATATATATATATATATATGTATATATATATATATATATATATATATATATATATATATATATATATATATATATATATATATATATATCGGTGGCACGGTGGCTTAGTGGTTAGCACATTCACCTCTCAGCACTAGGGATTCTCGGTTTGAACCCCATCTGGGTAGAGTTTCCATGTTCTCCCAGTGTCTGTGTGGGTTTCCTCCGGGTTCTCCAGTTTCCTCCCAAAGTCCAAAATCATGGATCAAGTCAATTGAATTCTCAAAATTGCCCCATATAGAGTGTGTCTGTGTGGGTGAGTTTGTGCCCAGCGATGGATTGGCGCCCTGTCCCGGGTGTATCTGCCCAGCGCCTGAGACGTTCTCCCCTGGATGGGCATGGGGAACCCCACGCGACTCTAATAGAGGGTAAAGCGGAAGATAATGAATGAATGAATGAATGAATGAATGTGTGTGTGTGTAAATATATATATATATATATATATATATATATATATATATATATATATATATATATATATATATATATATATATATATCCATCCATTATCTTATCTTCTACTAGCTTCTACTTCTACTAGCCTCCATTGGCTTCCTGTAGCTGCTCGCATTCAGTACAAGTCACTGACTCTGGCATACAGAACCATTTCTGGATCTTCCCCCTCTTACCTTCACTCTATCTTTTCAAAATACACTCCGACTCGTTCACTTCGCTCCAGTGATGATTGCCGCCTGGCGATTCCACCTCACCGAGGAGCTGATTCTCATTCTGTGGCGTTCACCACTGCAAAATGGTGGAACCATCTTCCCAACTCTGTCCGTAAGGCAGAATCTCTAAACAGTTTTAAGAAACTACTTGAGACGCATCTATTTAACAAATACCTGTTAAAAAAAAGGGGGGGGGGGCGCAGCTTCGAATAACAATCAGGTTTGATGAACTTACAGTATAGTTGGTTTTCTCCATGGCTTCTGACTTGTGGTGTTCTCATTTGTAAGTCGCTTTGGATAAAAGCGTCTGCTAAATGACTAAATGTAAATGTAAATGTACTAGGTTTGTGGGGTGGAGGGTGGGGTTCCCCATGCCCATCCAGGGGAGAAAGTTTGGGCGCTTGGCAGGACAGGGTGCCAATCTATCGCTGGACACACACTCACACACACAAACACACTCTATATGGGGCAATTTGGAAAATTCAGTTGACCTTGATCCATGTTTTTGGACTGTGGGAGGAAATTGGAGAACCCAGAGGAAACCCACGCGGACACATGGAGAACATGGAAAATCCACCCAGATTGGGATTCGAACCGGGAATACCTAGCGCTGAGAGGAGAACATGCTAACCACAAAGCCACCGTGCCAGCCATATATCATATAATGTAATATATAATATAGGCGACACGGTGGCTTAGTGGTTAGCACGTTCGCTTCTCAGCGCTAGGGATTCCCGGGTCGAATCCCCATCTGGGTGGAGTTTCCATGTTCTCCCCGTGTCTGCGTGGGTTTCCTCCGGGTTTTCCGGTTTCCTCCCACAGTCCAAAAACATGGATCAAGTCAATTGAGTTCTCCAAATTGCCCCATATAGAGTGTGTTTGTGTGAGTGTGTGTCCAGCGATAGGTTGGCACCCTGACCTGGGTGTATCTGCCCGGCACCCGAGATGTTCTCCCCTGGATGGGCATGGGGAACCCCACCGCGACCCCAATATAAGATAAAGCGGAAGATAATGAATGAATAATATAATATAATATTATATTATATTACAATACAATACAATACAATACAATATAGGAATAAAAGTGAAGTAAGTAAGCTAATAGTATATAAAAAGCAGTGTTAGTAGAGGTAGTTATTATTTCAAGAATCAAAAATATGGGGCAGTTAAAACAGATCCATATTTTTGATTCTTGAAATAATAACTACTACTACTAACATTGCTTTTTATATTCTATTATATTCAGAGTTGACTAATATATTCAGAGTTATAATTTATGGTTAAATAAAGTTTACAAAAAATCCACCAGGGGGCAAAAGTCGTATGCATGTCTTTAACTTGTGGGAGGAAACTGGAATACATGGAGAAAACCCTATCAGACACAGGAAGGACATTTGTTCGTCACAACCGTGGATTGAACCCAGGACCTTTCTGTGATGCGATGGTGCTAACTGCTGAATAACTTTGTTACCATAGTGTACACGCAGAACTATATTATCACTTAAGGAAGTATAAGTAATTTATTTCTAGAGCGCTTTTCATTACAGTACATTGTCAGAAAGCAGCTTTGCAGATTTAAAAGCCTATAAACCCCAAAGAGCAAGATGAAGAGACAGTGGCAAGAAAAAACTCCGTGTTATGTTGATATTTTAAGGAAGAAACCTTGTGAGGACCGAGACTCAGTGGGGGAGTCCTCCTCCTTGAGCGGGGGGGGCAGCATCAACAGTGTAGAACAGCCATGTACAGAAGTTATCAGGTGACCCGTATTTAACAAATTGGAAAAACTCAAACAATAGGAAAACTATGATCATCCACTATGGGCATCCAGGTTTGAATTCCGTGGAGTTTGCATGTTCTCCCCATGCCTGCATGGGTTTCCTCCAGTCCAAAAACATGGATGCAAGGCAAATTGAATGCTCTAAAGTGTGTGTCTGTGAAAGCCCCTGAAACGTTCTCGCCTGGATGAACATGGGGAACCAACAATCCCCCCCCACGACCCTAGAAGAGGATTAAGTGAAAGAATGGAAAAGGTCTCAAAAACCCATATATTATATATAAGGTGTTAAAGGGTTTTGTAAAGAAGCAATTTGGTGAAAATATATTTGCATGTGTTACACAAAAGATTTGCATATTTGTTTTGTTTTATTTAATAATTTGCAGTTTTGTATGATTTGCTGCGTAAAAATGCTATTAAAATATGAAAGCAAAGGTGTGCAAATGGGAGTGTAACTGTTTTAATGTAACATGGGTCACTACAGAAAACATTTAGGAATCAGTGGGTTATTGAAGTATGCTTTCATACTTCAAAAATACTTCAATACTATCATTTATAAATACTGATGTATTTTAAAGCTTGTGTCCCTGTGTTTGTGTATTCGTAGGCTTTGCAGCAGAAAAATGTGGACTGTGCGCGTGTGTATGCAGAAAACGCCATCCGCAAGAAGAACGAGGGTGTGAACTGGCTGCGCATGGCATCGCGTGTGGATGCTGTAGCATCTAAAGTTCAAACTGCTGTCACAATGAAAGGGGTTAGTGTTTTGCCTGTGTGTGTGGGAGGGGTGTTAATTGGATGTGTATTTTATCATTAATATTGTATATATATATATTATATAAAATTGGACATCTTGAAAGTTCACATTGGGGGTCCAGGTTCAAATCATTATCTGTGTGGAGTTTCCATGTTCTCTCCATGTCCATTTGGATTTCCTCCAGGTTCTCCTGTTTCTTCCCACCATTTAAAAACATGGATAAGGTAAATCGAATGCTCTAAATTGCCCCATATAGTGTGTGGCTGTGTGAGAACAGGTCATGGTGCCAATGCGCGCGCACACACACACACTCTCACTCACCCATACATACTATATAAGGGCAATTTAGAGCAGCTCAATCACCTTGAATTCTCATTTTGTACTGTGGGAGGAACCCAGAGAAAACTCACACATACACAGGAGAACATAGACACTCCACCCAGATCACACCATGGCACTTATGCCGCCTGCTTATGTTTGTTGGATTATTTATTTATCTCATTTGCTATTTATAATTTTACATGTTTTGTCTGTCTGTCTCTGTCTGTCTGTCTGTCTGCCTGCCTGTCTGTGTGTGTGTTTGTCTGTGTCCATGTATGTCTGTGTGTGTGTTTGTCTGTGTCCATGTGTGTGTGTCTGTGTCTGTCTGTCTGTCTGTGTGTGTGTTTGTCTGTGTCTGTCTGTCTGTCTGTCTGTCTGTTTGTTTGTTTGTTTGTCTGTGTCCATGTGTGTCTGTCTGTGTGTGTGTGTCTGTGTCCATGTGTGTGTTTGTCGGTCTGTGTGTCTTTGTGTTTGTTTATGTTTGTTTGTGTGTGTGTGTGTGTGTGTGTGTGTGTGTGTGTGATAGGTGACTAAGAACATGGCTCAGGTCACCAAAGCTCTGGACAAAGCTCTAAATTCTATGGACCTGCAGAAGGTATCAGCTGTCATGGACAAGTTTGAGACTCAGGTTCAGAACCTGGATGTTCATACCTCAGTAAGTGTCCATTTGATCTACCTTCTGCTCTAAGCCATAATCTACCATCAGTTCATCCCACACCCACTCTACGTTTATCCTGCTTCTTTACCACAGGTGATGGAGGACTCGATGAGTTCAGCCACCACTCTGACAACGCCAATGCAGCAGGTGGATGATTTGATAGTGCAGATCGCGGAGGAGAGCGGCCTGGAAGTGATGGATCAGCTCAGCCAACTTCCTGCTGGAGCATCTGCAGTCGGAGAGACCTCGTCTAGATCTCAGGAAAAAGAAGATCAGCTGTCCAGGAGGTACACACATCCTCGTACACTTATATGTACTGCTCATGCTTCTAATCCTTCAGTTAAAATAGATGGATTACTTTACTTTTCGGTTTGGTGGCAACTTTGTGTGTTCATTGTGTTGCTAAGGCTGCACAACAGGGGTGCAACGGTACGCTGTATTCTTTGCGAGCCATTCAATACGCACTTTCCCAAGCAGAATACAACTGATTGGAGACCCCAAAAATAGGCAGAAATAAAATGAATTAGTTGCCAGTTGTACCTTACATTTACATTTAGTCATTTAGCAGACGATTTTATCCAAAGCGACTTACAAATGAGAACATTACAAGTAAGAAGTTATGGAGAAAACCAACTATACTGTAAAATCACCAAACCTGATTATTTGATTCCGTGCCCCGCCCCCCCCCATTTTTTTATTTATTATTTTTTTTTTTTACCTAAACAGGTATTTGTTAAAAAGATGCGTCTTCAGTAGTTTCTTAAAACTTCTTAGTGATTCTACCTTACGGACAGAGTTGGGAAGATGGTTCCACCATTTTGCAGTGGTGAACACCACGGAGTGAGAATGAGCTCCTCGATGAGGTGGAACCACCAGGCGACAATCATCACTGGAGCGAAGTGAATGAGTCGGAGTGTATTTTGAAAAGATAGAGTGAAGGTAGGAGGGGGAAGATCCAGAAATGGTTCTGTAGGCCAGAGTCAGTGACTTGTACTGAATGCGAGCAGCTACAGGAAGCCAATGGAGGGAAGTGAGTAATGGAGTGACATGAGTTCGCTTGGGCTGGTTGAATACAAGTCGGGCTGCAGAGTTCTGATTTAGTTGAAGAGGTCTGATTGTGGAAGCTGGGATACCGGCAAGTAGCGCATTACAATAATCAAGCCGGGATAGGACTTGGGCTTGAACAAGCAGTTGGGTAGCATGTTCAGTCAAAAAGGGTCTGATCTTCCTTATGTTGTAAAGAAGGAATCTACAAGAACGGGCGGTTTTGATAACATGATCAGAGAGTTTAAGGTGGGAGTCTATTGTGAAACCAAGGTTCCGGACCGAATCGGTTGGAGAGATTGTGGAGCCGTCAATTTGGAAGGTCAGGTCGAGATGGATTGAGGGTTTAGCTGGGATTATGAGAAGCTCTGTTTTTTCTAAATTTAATTTGAGATGACGGGCCTTCATCCAAACAGATATGTCGGTGAGGCAGGCAGATATCCGATTTTGTGTCGTCAGGGGCAAAAGACAAATGAAGCTGAGTGTCATCAGCATAGCAGTGGTAAGAGAAACCATATGCCTGGATGACTGTGCTCAGTGATGTCATGTATAGTGAGAAGAGGAGAGGACCAAGTACAGAGCCCTGAGGCACACCAGTGCATACTTGGTGAGAGTTAGAGATCTCCCCATTCCATGACACTTTGAAGGTTCTTCCTGTGAGATAGGATCGAAACCATTCAAGTGACGTATCAGAAGAAAAGCTTAATTCAGGATTGAGATTTAGCTTTGGCAGATTTAAGTGAGTCAATCACAGAGAGCAATGCTGTTTCAGTGGAGTGACCACATCTAAAATCAGCTATACCATAGCTGTAAACACCTCTAAGCATGCCGTTCTAAGTGTAACTTAGTTTTGAGGCGGAGCACCATGTCACGTAAATGGAAACAATATGCACAAATGATGCACACGGTTTCATTCAAATCAACCATATGGGAGGAGTTTTGGTGGTTTTTTTTGGGGCATGGCGGGGGGGAGTTTATCAGCATTGTGCGGCGGTTATGAGTTATGTTTATGGAAACGTTTAGAATATCCTAACGCTGATTCGGCAGAATCATTGACATCGTTAACCAGATCTCATAAAACGATTCATCTTTGCTAATTTTTTACACTACCTTAACCAAACCTCGCTCCTGAGATGTGAAATCAGACAGAACAAATCCATTACTGAAGCAATGAGCACGTACCCCGCTATGTGGCGCCGTTCTTTTGTTTATAGACTTCAGTTTATAGACTTCAACACCGGTTTCCTTGGAACCACAAAAATTTTCGGCACACGTGTGTGAGCTCAAATCTATATGTATGTATATGTAATCTATAAAGTCTATATGTATATATGTCTACATTTAGGAGTAAAGACCCAGTTTTCAGTAAAATAAGTTGGAGGACTCTGTTTGAATGTCTGTAGATATGTTTCATTTTTTTAATTGTAGTCACTGAAAGTTTGTTCAATTTCACTAAACGTTCATTGCAGAATGTCTTATTGCATCGCATTAGGCAGAATTTCAGGGAATTTACCGTTGAATGCAGTTTTTACCTGTGCATTTCACCTGTGAGGCAGAGGGGGTGGGTGGGCTGTAGGTCGTTATGCATATGAATAGCTGCCTGATGACCCCATAAGGGTTAGAAAAACGTGTCCTCAGAATTTCAAGGGTTCAGGAAGACCAGTGTTAAGGTTTCGTAAAAATCATTGCTATTAAACACTTTTAAACCTACAGAAATTTGGTAACATGTCGAGCGCAATTGTATCTCCAGTCCAGCCGGCTAAAGAGAACAGACTCAATCTCGGTTTAATGGATTTGCCACGCTCAGTTTTATTCACGGCGGCACGGTGGCTTAGTGGTTGGCATGTTCTCCTCTCAGCGCTAGGGTTTCCCAGTTCGAATCCCAATCTGGGTGGAGTTTCCATGTTCTCCCCGTGTCTGTGTGGGTTTCCTCCGGGTTCTCCGGTTTCCTCCCACAGTCCAAAAACATGGATCAAGTCAATTGAGTTCTCCAAATTGCCCCATGTAGAGTGTGTCTGTGTGAGTGAGTGTCCAGTGATAGATTGGCGCCTTGTCCTGGGTGTATCTGCCCAGCGCCCGAAACGTTCTCCCCTGGATGGGCATGGGGAACCCTCCCGTGACCCTAATAGAGGATAAAGCTGAAGATAATGAATGAATGAATGAATGAATGAGTTTTACTCACAACATCGTCTTATAAACGGTTTGTCTGTTAAAACTGGAATTAACTTAAAGTGTGAAACCCTGATTTTAAGCATTCAATATACGTGCTAGACAATAAAAAAACTCTGATGCTCAAAAACCCCGACACACACACACATTCAAGTATTTTATTTGTCATTCCACAATATAAAGTACAGTACAGTATATGTGGAACGAGACAGCGTTCCCCAGGAACAAGGTGCTACACATAACATCTACTACACGATCAACATAAAGTGCACATGTGCAAACACAAGGATCACAATAAATACAGGACGATACACAGTACAGTAAACAATAAACATTCAAGTAATGGTATGAAATAAACCCTGAGTTTGGTTTGTAAACAGCAACATTACGTGGATAGCTAACAGTGCAGGTGGCCTCCTAGTGGTGTGAGCCACATGTGCCAAGAAAAAAATGTTTCTGATTTTAAAATACTTAAACAGTTTGTAATTGGAGCAGTTATTTATAATATGCAAAAGATGTGTGCAACATGCTAGCAGCGGATATGTTCATGTTTGGTCGGATTGTTCAGGAGTCTGATGGCCTGAGGAAAGAAGCTGATTTGCAGTTTCACACACACACACACACACACACACACACACTGTACCAACCTTGAGGTCCATACCGTGACCGGTATATCGTTACACCTCTATTGACTACACAACATGGCCTTATTCTGACTATTTCTGTTGTACAATTTCAAGAATTCTGTTGAGCTGTATCGATCGTAGTTTGCGATGCTTAAAGAGAGGTCACAGTACACTGTATTCCAAATAAAGTCCGGAGTGAGTGAGCCAGGATTTGAGACCCGGTTTGGTTCTTATTTCTTATTTGAGACAAGACGGCCTTATTTCAATTTGCCTGAAAACACTTCTTAAGGTTAATTATGACCCATTAATCTGAAAAAAGTTTTGCCCTTAGGGCGGCATGGTGGCTTGGTGGTTAGCATGTTCTCCTCTCAGTGCTAGGGATTCCCAGTTTGAATCCCCATCTGGGTGGAGTTTCCATGTTCTCCCCGTGTCTGTGTGTGTTTCCTCCGGGTTCTCCGGTTTCCTCCCACAGTCCAAAAACATGGATCAAGGTCAATTGAGTTCTCCAAATTGCCCCATATAGAGTGTGTCTGTGTGAGTTGGTGTGTGCCCAGTGATAGATTGGCGTCCTGTCCTGGGTGTATCTGCCCAGCGCCCGAAACGTTCTCCCCTGGATGAGCATGGGGAACGCCCCGCAACCCTAATAGAGGATAAAAGCGAAAGATAATGGATGGATGGATGGTTTTGCCCTTAGTACGGCACGGTGGATTAGTGGTTAGCATGTTCTCCTCTTAGCACTAGGGTTTCCCAGTTCGAATCCCAATCTGGGTGGACTTTCCATGTTCTCCCCGTGTCTGTGTGGGTTTCCTCCGGGTTTTCCGGTTTCATCCCACAGTCCAAAAACATGGATCAAGGTCAATGAATGCTGCAAATTGCCCCATATAGAGTGTGTGAGTGAGTGTGTGCCCAGCAATAGATTGGCACCCTGTCCTGGGTGTATATGCCCAGCGCCCGAAATGTTCTCCCTTGAATGGGCAGTGGGGGAGGGGTTTCCCCATGCTCATCCAGGAGAGAATTCCTCGGTCAACATAACAGGATGTTTTTTCTTGCCACTGTCGCTTCGGCTTGCTCTTTAGGGGTTTAAAGGCTTATAAAACTTAAACAACATGTACTGTTATAAAAAGGGGCGGCACGGTGGCTTAGTGGTTAGCACGTTCGCCTCTCAGCGCTAGGGATTCCTGGTTCGAATCCCAATCTGGGTGGAGTTTCCATGTTCTCCCCGTGTCCACGTGGGTTTCCTCCGGGTTCCTCCCACAGTCCAAAAACATGGATCAAGTGTATTGAGTTCTCCACATTGCCCCATATAGAGTGTGTCTGTGTGAGTGAGTGTGTGCCCAGTGATAGATTGGCCCCCTTTCCTGGGTGTATCTGCCCAGCGCCCGAAACATTCTCCCCTGGATGGGCATGGGGAACCCCACCGCGACCCTAATAAGGAAAAAGCGGAAGATAATGAATGAATCAATGAACATGTACTGTTATAAAAAGTGAAATTAATTCCCTAAACTTAAACTTGAAGTAAATATTGGTTTATTTTTGCTCAGTATAAATAGATTTACATTTCTTCTTGCTAAACAATTTCAGGCAGTACTTGCATTTGCGAAGCACAAGTACTTTTGCTAGTTATGAATAACTAGTTCTCTCCGTGTCCACGTGGGTTTCCTCCGGGTTCTCCGGTTTCATCCCACAGTCCAAAAACATGGATTAAGTCAATTGAGTTCTCCAAATTGCCCCATATACAGTTGTGATCAAATTTATTCAACCCCCACTGAAATAAAGTGTTTTGGCCAGTTTGACATTGATTTGGATCATTTCAGTCATCTTATTTACAATTATATCAAAGAGTGCAACTTATAAATTAGACAAATATAACATAATATTTATGATGGATAACCACAAATGTCTTTACTGTGCTCACATCATCTTATCAGTTTTATTCAACGTGACATTATTTTTCAGTACTAGTACAAACATCCTTTTCCAGTATGACAGCTTTTTCAAGCGTGAAGCATAGCTTGACACCAAGTGTTTTGCAGCGACCTATGGGTATCTTAGCCCATTCTTCATGGTTCCAGTCAGTCACATTCTTAGGCTTGCGCACTGCAACTGCCTCTTTAGGTCCCACCAGAGGTTCTCAATTGGATTTAAAGTCTGGTGATTGCGATGGCCCGTCTCCTAGAATGTTCCAGCCTTTTCATGTTCAACCATGCTCTAGTGGACTTGGATGTGTGCTTCGGATCATTGTCCTGTTGGAAGGTCCAACGTCTCCCAAGCCGCAGGTTTGTGGGACTGAATCACATTTTCCTCCAAGATCTCCTGGTACTGAAGGGGAATTCATGGTACCCTGCACACGTTGAAGCTTTCCTGTACCCATTAGAAGCAAAAAAAAAAAAACAGCCCCAAAGCATAATTGACCCCCCGCCATGCTTCACAGTAGGCAAGGTGTTCTTTTGTTCATAAGCCTGGTTCTTCCTCCTCCAAACATAGCGCTGGTCCCATGGTCCCAAACAGTTCTAATTTTAGTTTCAATCTGACCACAGTACACTGTCCCAAAACCTTTGTGGCTTGTCCACATGACTTTTGGCATACTGCAGTCGACTTTTCTTGTTCTTTGGAGTCAGCAAGGGGGGGACCTGCGCCTGGGATTTCTGGCAATGGAGGTCTTCGTTATGCAGTGCGCGCCTTATTGTGTGTGAGCTGAAACTTCAGTTGCCCACATCTGAAGCCAGGTCTTTTTTCAGTTCCTTAGCAGTCACTGCGCTGGGATTTTTCTCCACATTACGCTTCAGGTAGCGCACAGCAGTCGCGCGTCAGGATCTTCTTTCTGCCACGACCAGGTAAGACGTTTCCACTGTGCTTGAACTTGCTTGATACTTCCGATAGTGTCTCTTGGAACTATTTAACAACTTCGCAATCTTTTTATATCCATTGCCCATTCTCTAACCTCTTCTCTTGGGACCATTCTCTATCCTTCACCATGCTTGTAAACACACAGTAGATGTCATTAGAAGGAGCTGAGTATCTCCTTTTAAATCTGCTAATTGGGTTCTCATCATGCTTGATTGCTGCTCGTTGACATCCACAGGTGTTTTCATATACCTGATTGAAAACACTGGAATGAACCTCTGTTCTTATGAGTGGTAGGTTTGTAAAGGGGTTGAATAATTGTGTCAAGGAAGAAATCACAAAAAGGCCATTTAATACTTTATGACAAAAACATGCTATCTTAGTTGCATTTAGTTCTTTAACAAGTCCTTGTAAGATTTCATTATGAACACAATTACAAATGCTCTCCCTTCGCAGCATCTTGAATAAATTTGTGATCACAACTGTAGAGTGTGTCTCCCAGCGATTTAGATTGGAGCCGCCTGGGTGTATCTGCCCCAGTCTTTCTCCCCTGGATGGGATTAGTAGAGCATTAAGCGGAAGATAATGAATGGATAGATGTTTTGCCCTTTTCTAGCTTGAAAAATTTTACTAAAACTCTTTCTCTTGTGTTAGGGGTTAGTGTATCTTTTTCAATAGATTGAATCATATCCTTATGGAGGAAATAAAACTTATTAGAACAGTAAATAGCACTGTGGCCTCACAAAAGCAAGGTGTCCGGTTCAATTCCCAGGTGGGCAGTTTCTTTGTAGATCTTGCACGTGAGCTGCAAGTCTTTATGGGTCACATCCGCCAGTCTGCTTTTCTGCTCAGCAAATGAATAAATACTAAATTGCCTAATGTGTTAATGTGTTTGTAAATCTGTCCTGTGGTGGTCTGGTCTCAGTTTTTCTCTCAGGTCTCTCCTATACAGGAGTGCCTGTATAGACTCTCTCTCTCGCTCTCTCTCTTGCTCTCTCTCGCTCTTGCTCTCTCTCGCTCTCTCTTTCTCTCTCTCTCTCTTTCTCTCTCTCTCTCTACTCTCTCTCTCTCTCTACTCTCTCTTGCTCTCTCTCTCTTTTGCTCTCTCGCTCTCTCTCTCTCTCTTTCTCTCTCTCTCTCACTCTTTACTCTCACTCCCTCTCGCGCTCTCTCTCTTGCTCTCTCTCTCTTGCTCTCTCTTTCTCTCTCTCTCTCTCTCTCACTCTCTCTCGCGCGCTCTCTCTCTCTCTCTTGCTCTCTCTCTCTTGCTCTCTCTCTCTTGCTCTCTCTCTCTTGCTCTCTCTCTCTTGCTCTCTCTCTCTTGCTCTCTCTCTCTTGCTCTCGCTCTCTCTTGCTCTCGCTTTCTCTTGCTCTTGCTCTCGCTCTTTCTCTCTCTCTCTCTCTCTCTCTCTCTCTCTCTCTCTCTCTCTCTCTCTCTCAGCATGGTGGCTTAGTGGTTAGCACGTTCACCTCTCAGCGCTGGGGTTTCTTCCAGGTTCTCTGGTTTCCTCCCACAGTCCAAAAACATGGATCAAGGTCAATTGAATTTCCAAATTGCCCCATATAGAGTGTGAGTGTGAGTGAGTGTGTGCCCAGCGACAGATTGGCACCCTGTCCTGGGTGTATCTGCCCAGCACACGAAACTTTCTCCCCTGGATGGGCATGGGGGAACCCCCCCCCCCCACCATGTGACCCTAGTAGAGGACAGAGGGAAGAAAATGGATGGATGGGATAGAATGTTCAGATGGGGGCAGCATGGTGGTTTGGTGGCCAGCACATCAGCGCTGGGGTCTCAGGTTTGAATCCCAATCTGGGTGGAGTTTCTCCCCTGTGTCCGCTTGTACTTCCTCTGGGTTTCCCAGTTTCCTCCCACAGTCTAAAATCATGTATTCAAAGTACATTGAATGTTCTAAATTGGCCCATATGGTGTGTGTATGTGTGTTTGTGAGTAATTGTACGTAGCAATAGATGGCGGCCCTGTCCTGGGTGTATCTGCCCAGCACCCGAAACGTTCTCCCCTGGATGGGCATTTACAAATACACTCTTGCGCAGTTGCCACAAACCCAAATGATCCGTATTTCCGTTGTGATGATGTGATATTGGCGGCACGGTGGTTTAGTGGTTAGCACGTTCGCCTCTCAGCGCTAAGTCCCGAATCCCCATTCTGGCGTGGGTAGTTTCCATGTTGTGTCTGCGTGGGTTTCCTCCGGGTCCTCCGGTTTCCTCCCACAGTCCAAAAACATGGATCAAGTCAATTGAATTCTCCAAATTGCCCCATATAGAGTGTGTCTGTGTGAGTGAGTGTGTGCCCAGCGATGGATTGGCGCCCTGTCCTGGGTGTATCTGCCCAGCGCCCGAAACGCTCCCCCCTGGATGGGCATGGGGAACCCCACCGCAACCCCAAAAGAGGATATAGCGGGAGCTAATGAATGAATGAATGAATGGTTACTAATAAAATCACTGTAGGTTTTTAACAGCAAGATCTGAATTCTTTTTAGTATTAGTACACAAGTGTCTTACCATCTTATTAGCCACAGTCCCGCTTTGTGTGTCTTAGAAACAATATTATTTATAACCAAACCATTTGTAAATGTTTTTACGGCATTTGTAAATGTTGTCACTGCGTTTGTAAATGTTGTATCCGGATTTGTAAATTTGTTTTGCACTTCTCGGCCACCGTAGTGAACAGGAGCAGACTCATCAACAGGCAGGTGTTGTTAAAAAAAGATGACTTTGTTAGAGTAAAATGGTGAGAAGTGTATCTGCCCAGCGCCCAAAATGTTCTCCCCTGGATGGGCATGGGGAACCCCACCGAGACCCTAATAGAGGTAATAGAGATAATGAATGATGTAATATTGTTAAATCCCATTCTGGCATGTTCTCCCCGTGTCCGCGTGGGTTTCCTCCGGGTCCTCCGGTTTCCTCCCACAGTCCAAAAACATGGATCAAGGTGAATTGAGTTCTCCAAATTGCCCCATATAGAGTGTGTGTGTGTGTGTGTGTGTGTGTGTGTGTGTGTGAGTGAGTGAGTGCCCAGTGATGGATTGGTGCCCTGTCCTTGGTGTATCTGCCCAGCGCCCGAAACGATGATGGATGGATGGATGATGTAACATTGTTCTCGTTCTGTTTCAGACTGGCAGCACTGAGGAACTGACGATCGGAGACTGAGGAGCCATCATGTTGGGTGGCCGAAAGAAGTGCGAGCGGGGTGACGGGAGGAGGATGCTGATCCCCTCCTGCCTTTTATACTCAAATGACCTGACGGGGAGATTGATTTATCTATTTAGACACACACACTGCCCAAGTGTGTCTGTAGGAGAATACACACACTGTTTTCGGGTTTCTATGTTGAATGCTGAACTGCTTTACTCTAAAACCCACTGTTGACTATGCCGGGGGATGGTTGTGTTAAAACTGTAAATAGATTAATAATCAAAATAAAAGCATAACAATACAAGTTTTCAACTGTGTTCATTAGTTACCGCTCCAGCATGCTCATATAACCATTAAGATCTTAACACACTTGTAATGAACTTTTTTTTTTTTTTTTTTTTTTTTTTTTTAATATACACTCTCGCCTTAATGAGCCGCTCATCATCATCATCCTCACTCACTTACACCCTCACTCGTCCTGATTGGCCTCTCTGTCCTCTTTTCTTTTTTCCTTTTTCATCAGTGATGTAAATCTTTTGACCTGCAGGTCGATGTATATTTGTAATAATGAGAGTCTTGTTTTATTGCTTTATGTTGTACCAGCGGGTCGGCGTGAAACTAACAGTAACACTAGAGTATGAACCGGAAACAAAGCAAATGGATTATTTTTTTATTTCTAATCTCATGTGAACGATGTGATGAAGCTCTCTTTGTGTGTTCAGCTCGTTGTTTTTCGTCCTGCTTTTCCTCAGTGCCTCAATCAGAAGTGTTCAGGCAGGCAGTGCGCTGCAGCTTTCGGAGTATTCTATTACCTGTCAGCAGGTGGTTGTGTGCCTCTCTGTTTCATTTGAAGTTTATTTATACAGTGGTGATGGTGATGATGTTGATGATGAAGATATCGAGTGATTTGTACTGTTCTGTTCTGGAAATAAACATTCTGCAAAAACACGTGATGGATTATGATGCTTTTCTAAATCCTCTGTCTTTCATGCTGTTAATACTTCACATTCACGTTTCGTTATATTTACATTTGGACATTTAGCACAGTGGTCCTCAAAAGGTCTCTGCTCGGGACCCACATGTTTTCTTGTTTATTAAGTTCCTCCATCAATCCATCCATTATCTTCCACTTTATACACTACAAGGGTCGTGGGGGGGGGGGGTTCCCCATACCCATCCTGGGGAGAATGTTTTGGGCACTGAGCACACACTCACTCACACAGACACACTCTATATGGGACAATTTGAAAAATTCAATTGATCTTGATCCATGTTTTTTGACTGTGGGAGGAAACCGGAGAACCTGGAGGACACCCATGCAGACACGGGGAGAACATGGAACCTCCACCCAGATTTGGATTCAAACCGGGATTCCCTAGCACTAAGAGGAGAACGTGCTAACCACTAAACCACCGTGCCACAGAATACAAACCAAACTAATTTTAAAATAGGAAACATTTAGAAACTTATTAATATTATTATTATTATTATTATTATTAATAATAATAATAATAATAATACATTTTATTTATTAGTGCCTTTACAAATTAAGAAAAAATAAAACAACATGCAAAAATGCACACAAAGCATACAAGAGACAATAGAGTGGAAATCACAGAGAAAAGGCCATTTTGAACAGGTGCATTTAAACATTTATATGGACGCAATGTGAATTTAAGAACAATTACTGTGAGAAAGTAGTCCTTAATGAATGAAAATCCACATTTAATCCAATTTTGCCATTTTGTAACAGAACATCACAAATTTAAAGAGAAGGGTAACCAGTAAGGTTTAGTGGTTAGCACGTTCGCCTCTCAGCGCTAGGGATTCCCGGTTCGAATCCCAATCTCGGTGGAGTTTCCATGTTCTCCCCGTGTCCGCGTGGGTTCCCTCCGGGTTCTCCGGTTTCCTCCCACAGTCCAAAAACATGGATCAATTGAATTCTCGAAAATTGCCCCATATAGAGTGTGTGCGTGTGAGTGAGTGTGTGCCCAGTGATAGATTGGTGCCCTGTCCTGTGCCCTGTGCCCTGTGCCCTGGGTGTATCTGCCCAGTGCTCTGGAAATTCTCTCTTAGGGACCCCCCCCCAACGACCCTAATATAGGATAAAGTGGGATGAAGGGTAACCAGTAAATAAATGTTGGTTACCATTGCAACAGGAATGCTGTGCTGTCTGATGCTTATGACCTTTCGCCATCTGTTTTTTTTCAATATAAATTGCCAGTACAAAATTTGAGATAAGCATTTTTTAAAAATGTACACTGGAACCTGTTTTCATTGCTAATCCATCTGCAAACCATCAATAAATTCACTCTGATGCTGTTTTCTGACCACAACCATCGAGTTGGGATAATTTCAAGTTCAAGTAATTTATTTATAGAGCTCTTTTTACATTGTCACAAGGCCGCTTTACAGAGTTATAAGCCTGAAACTCTCAAAGAGCAAGGTGAAGAGACAGTGGCAAGAAAAAATACACTCGTGGAGGACTCGTCCTCCTTGAGGGCCGGCAGCATCAACAGTGTAGGACAGCCATGTACAGATTGTGTGATGATCAGGTGTCTATATAACAATTGAAAAACTATATAACTCCATTGAGGGCGTCCTGCAGGACTGCCAATCCAATAAAAATCCAGGTTTCATCCAATAATTGTCGTAGACACAGAGCTCTGGCAGAGCCATGGATGAAGAGCTGATGGAAAACAGACAAGCAGAAAAAAACAGTTAGAGTACTTAAGTAATAACCAGAGTTATAAGGTTATAAGGATACTTGTAATTCGCTGTGGATAAAAAAACAAAAAATAAATGACCTCATATATCCTGCTCTTTACATTGCATTTTTATGAACAGCTATTAATTACACTGTGACCTTCACAGAGAAGTTTCAGCGACAGAATTGTAAAGCACAAGGTTTGAGCAGGTAGCAGTTGCAGTATTGTGAGTACAGTAGTATCTGTCAGCAGTACAGATGGGTGGAGCTTAGATGTTCATTCAGACAATAAAGATGACAGTATTGAGTGCTCTTCTGGTAATATTGTTTATTTTTGTTTATTGTGTTATTAGGCAAGACACATAGTGGAGTACAGTTACACCTCTTTCCCATAATTTATTTACAATAATACACAACCTCGAGTGTCTTATTGCTTTTATAAAACAGTTACGAACACACTATAATAAAAACACAACAAGGTTTGATTTATAAAAGCGTTTAATGAAAGCAAAATTGGTAATTATCTGGTCTTCCAATCTGGATCCAAGTGTTAAATACGGGTGACCTGATCATCACACATGGCTGTTCTACATAGTTGATGCTGCCCCCCCCCCCGCAAGGAGGATGAGTCCCCCACTGAGTCTTGGTCCTCACAAGGATTCTTCCTTAAAATATGAACATAACAGGGAGTTATTTCCCACTGTCTCTTCATCTTGCTCTTTGGGGGTTTAAAGGCTTTTCATTCTGTAAAGCTGCTTTGTGACAATGTACTGTTGTAAAAAAATACTTGAAATTAAACTTCCGCGATGTAATATAGTTTGCTTTTTAAAGTGAATACTTGTACTGAGTAACAGGATCCTGGTTTCTCTGACAATCAAATACTGTCATCTAGTGGCCAAATTACAGAATTTACAGTTTATAAAAAACATTGGAAAAATTATATATATTCATTCATTCATTCATTCATTCATTGTCTCCCGCTTTATCCTCTATTAGGGTCGCGGTGGGGTTCCCTATGCCCATCCAAAGGAGAACATCTCGGGCGCTGGGCAGATAGATCCAGGACAGGGCGCCAATCCATTGCTGGGCACACACTCACTCACACAGACGCACTCTATATGGGGCAATTTTGAGATTTCAATTGACTTGATCCATGTTTTTGGACTGTGGGAGGAAACCGGAGAACCCAGAGGATACCCACGCAGACACGGGGAGAACATGGAAACTCCACCCAGATGGGGATTCGAACCGGGAATCCCTAGCGCTGAGAGGAGAACATGCTAACCACTAAGCCACCGTGACATATATATATATATATATATATATATATATATATATATATATATATATATATATATATATATATATATATTATATATATATATCATACATTGATATGCATTTGAGGTGATCAGAGTAAATGTCACAACCAGACAAACGGCTCAGCCAATCAGATTTAAGCCATCCACCCGTTTTATAATAAAAATTCATCAACGATGACACCATGATGCTGCTGTGGGTTTGTTTCTCCCTTCCTGTTTTCTCTCACACCTCCACACAGTTCATGTTTTTCAGATTGTGAAAAGCTTCCAGTCAGTTTAAATGAATTCATAATGCATGTACACACGATGACCTGGGCTGGGTTCCAGATCCACCCTGCACTTTACACTGCAATGTTCCTCTGTAATGAGTACAGCTGATAATTACACAGTGACGTGTAACGAGAAACGCCCGCTGCTCAACAGTAACCGGAAGAGTTGTTTCACTAACTAACTTTCCTTAATGCTCAGAATTAAATTTAAATTACAGTTTAACATGTAATCCACAGGGTGGCACGGTGGCTTAGCGGTTAGCAGGTTCTCCTCTCAGTGCTAGGGATTTCAGGTTCGAATTTGGGTGGAAACTTGGATCAAGGTCAATTGAATTCTCCAAATTGCCCCATATAGAGTGTGTATGTGTGAGTGCGATGGATTGGCGCCCTGTCCTGGGTGTATCTGCCCAGCGGCTAAAACATTCTCCCCTGGATGGGCATAGGGGAAACCCACTCCTACACACACACACACACACACACACACACACACACACGACCCTAGTAGAGGATAAAGCTGAAGATATTGGATGGAAGGTTGGAACTTACAATTCATTCATTCATTATCTCCCACTTTATCCTCTATTAGGGTCGCGGTGGGGTTCCCCATGCCCATCCAGGGGAGAACGTCTCGGGCGCTGGGCAGATACACCCAGGACAGGGCGCCAATCCATCGCTGGATACACACTCACACACTCAAACACATTCTATATGGGGCAATTTAGAGAACTCAATTAACTTGATCCATGTTTTTGGACTGTGGGAGGAAACTGGAGAACCCGGAGGAAACCCACGCGGACACGGGGAGAACATGGAAACTCCACCCAGATGGGGATTCGAACCGGGAATCCCTAGCGCTGAGAGGCGAACGTGCTAACCACTAAGCCACCGTGCCGCCTGGAACTTAAAATTAATAAACCAATTACTTTTTTATTATTTGTCTCATTTTGATGAATTGTTAAGGTCCAGATGTGAAAATACACTTCTTATTTTAAATTTATCCTTAACATTTCTATTGGATTTTAAACAAAGCACAGGCTCATTTTGGCCAGATAACAGCGGCTCTAATATATTATTGATGAAGTAAATCAAGTGGGCGGCATGGTGGCATAGTTAGTTTTTCCATGTTCTCCCCATGTCAACATGGGTTTCCTCTGGGTTCTCCCATTTCCTCCCGCAGTCCAAAAACATGGATCCAAGGTAAAGTGAATGTTCTAAATTGCCCCATATAGAGTGTGTTTGCGTGTGTGTCTGTGTGAGTGAGTGTATGCCCAGCGTAGGTTGGCGTCCTTTCCTGGGTGTATCTGCCCAGTGCTTGAAACGCTCTCCCTGGATAAGCATGGGGAACCCCCCACGACCCTAGTAGAGGATAAAGTGGAAGATAATGAATGAATGAACTTAACATGTATAGTCTACACATGCAGATATTTACTTCTTCATCTTCGTTTGGTTGGTGCTTTTAGGGGTCACAAACACCCAATCCTGACTATCCTCCTGTCCCCATAACTGCCCTCGTGTCCAGGGGGTGTGGTAGCTCAGTAGTTAAGGTGTTGGGCTAACAATCCAAGGGTTGTAATTTCAAATCCCAGTTCCACTGATGTTCCCAATGTGGGTCCTTGAGCAAGGCCCTTAACCCTCATTGCTCCAGGGATTCTTGAGGATGAGTCCACCACTCACAAGGTTTACTTAAAATATCAACATAACAGGGAAATTTTCTCTTGCCACTGTCTTTTCATCTTGCTCTTTGGGGGTTTAAAGGTTTATAACTCTGTAAAGCTGCTTTGTGACGATGTACTGCTATAAAAATATAGAAAGCGCTATAGAAATAAATTACTTGAACTTGAACTTGCATGTAAACCTGTGCTCTGACCCCAAACATTAAGTTGGTGTAATTGTAAGTCGCTTTAATAAAAGCATCTGCTAAATGACCAAACGTGTAAATGTATGTTCTCTTTGGCTCTCCATCCTCAGAATCCTTCTCCCAGTATAAACCTCAATCATGCCTCTCTCTCTCTCTCTCTCTCTGTCTGTCTCTCTCTCTCTCTCTCAACATCCTCATGTCCGATCAGTCAGGCCGCGGCATGACAATCAGATTCGTGATCTGCTTATTTGTGATTCATACAGATTGTCTTCCTGATGCAGGCCTCCCTTGTAATAACACACTGATTTACACACAGACACTTATGTCCTTCCTTTTAATCTGCATTATATGGATGTCTGCGCTCTTACACTTGTTCAGTATCGGAGATATTTTGATATATTTTTCTTGTTGACATTCAGTCAGTCAGATGGATTCTCCAAAACATTGCCCCATATAGAGTGTGTCTGTGTGAGTGAGTGTGTTCCCAGAGATAGATTGGCGCCTGTCCTGAGTGTATCTACCCAGTGCCCGAAACATTCTCCCCTGGATGGGCATGGGGAACCAAATCGCGACCCTAATAGAGGATAAAGCGGAAGATAATGGATGGATGGATGGATGAATATCCCCATATGGTGTGTGTGTGTGTGTGTGGGTGTGAGAGAGAGAGAGTGTGTGCCCAGAGATAGATTGGCTCCTTGTCCTGCGTGTTTCTGCCCAGCGCCCAAAAGGTTCTCCTCTGGATGGGCATGGGGACCCCCCCCCCCCCGTGACCCTAATAGAGGATAAAGTGGAAGATAATGGATGGCTGGACATTCAGTCAGGTGAATAAACACAACTTTCTTTCTTTTTTTTTTAAGATAATTAACGCAGCGTTCGTGATTGTAACATGTTAATGTGATAAACTGGACTAAATGTTTGATTTAATGGATACAGTGTGTTACAGTGAGAATCCAGTGTTACTGGTGCGCAGCTGCATCAATCTTGTACACATCTGTTCGCGTGACGACACATTGGAAACCCTCCAGCTTGGTTGCCAGATTTAGGATTTCAACCCTTTCCACTCCTGAAGATGAATACAAAACAGATAGTAGCCATAGGTTTGAGAGGCTAGCTGGATCTCCTACAGCATCACATTAAAAACTTTACCTTTAACAAAGAGATCATTTCAAATCTCACAGTTATTATTATTATTGTTATTATTATTATTATTATTATTATTATTAGTAGTAGTAGTAGTAGTAGTAGTAGTATTGTTATTATTATTATTATTTTTTATTATTATTCCATCAATTATTTTTCACTTAGTCCTATGCTAGGGTTGCAGGGAGATTTCCCATGTCCATTCAAAGGAAGACTGTTTCGGGCGCTGGGTGTCAAGCTATTGCTGGACACACACTCATTCGCTCACACACACATGCTACACAGGGCAATTTGGAGCATCCAATTTACCTTGAATATGATGGAATCCTTGACTATACCTTGACTGTGGGAGGAAAACAGGACAGGGCACCAATTTATCAATTGGTATAATACTCACACTAATTAATAATAATTATAAGTTTAGTTAGCATGTTCTCCTCTCAGCACTGGGGATCCAGGTTCGAATCCCGATCTGGGTGGAGTTTCCATGTTCTCCCCGTGTTCACATGGGTTTTCTCCAGTTCTCTGGTTTTCCTCCCACAGTTCAAAAACATGGATTCAAGGAAAACTGAATGCTCTAATTCGCCCATATAGAGTGTGTCTGTGTGTGTGTTTGTGTGAGTGTGTGTGTGTGCCCAGCGATAGATTGGTGTCCTGTGCTGGGTATATCTGTCCAGCACCTGAACCGTTCTCCCTGGATGGACATGAGGAACCCCCCACGACCCTAGTAGAGGAAAAAGCGCAAGATAATAATTTCAACATCCATCCATCATCTTTCGCTTTATCCTCAACTAGGGTCGTGTGGGGGGGGTTCCCAATGCCCATCCAGGGGAGAACGTTTCGGGCGCTGGGCAGATACACCCAGGACAGGACGCCAATCTATCGCTGGATACACACTCACTCATACAAACACTCACAAATTATAGGAAACTGGAGAACCTGGAGGAAACTCACGTGGACACGGGGAGAACATGGAAACTCCACCCAGATGGGGATTCGAACCGGGAATTCTTAGCACTGAAAGGTGAACAGTGTACTTATAATTGGTTAGTAGATTAATATTAATAGTATTAATAGTTTTAGCTGAGCATAACAGGTTCCATCCATCCATTATCTTCCGCTTTATCCTCTATTAGGGTCTTAGGGGGGTTCCCCATGCCCATCCAGGGGAGAACGTTTCGGGCGCTGGGCAGATACACCCAGGACAGGGCGCCAATCTATCGCTGGGCACACACTCACTCACACAGACACACTCTATATAGGGCAATTTGGAGAACTCAATTGACTTGATCCATGTTTTTGGACTGTGGGAGGAAACCGGAGAACCCAGAGGACACCCACGCGGACACGGTGAGAACATGGAAACTCCACCCAGATTGGGATTCGAACCGGGAATCCCTAGTGCTGAGAGGAGAACATGCTAACCACTAAGCCACCATGCCCCAAGCATAACAGGTTGATATTTCAAATGTTGAGTAATGAACCAGGATAACTCAAACCCGAATAACAAGCTCCGAATAGAAAACCCTTATCATTTATCATTCCTAAAAGCATGAGATCTACCACTTAGGAACCAAGTGAGGAACGTTTGGCCTTCCAACCACGGACCTGTAGAACCTACCCCACATGTTTTCTGACAGAGCAGGGTGGGGTTCCTTGCAAGAATGCAGCACTCGGCGGAATATCTGGCAACCGAGCTAGAGGGAATCTGGCAACCCCGCTGATCTGCGTATGAGAGCAGGAAAATCCCTCGTCGAGTCGCCTTCTCTTTATTTGGAGATCGAAAGCAGAACCGCTGAGCTCGGGTTCGAGTCGGGTGTAGGAATCGGGTCGAAGATTCGTCCTTTGATCTTTTGGGGAACACCGGTACCGGTAGCAGTTCTGCCATGCTGAGGGTTTCCTGCGCTGCTGAGGGTGTGGGGGGGGCAGAGGGGTTCCATCTCGAGCTCATCTCTGTCTGATTTCAGAAGGATGATTGGAAATTATTCGGAATATTAACACCGTGGGGGATTCCTTGCACCGTGGGTGGAGTGGAACATCCTGAAGAACCGAGACATATTGGGATTCACTGGGTTTACTGGGAGGACTGGGTTCTGCCCACCATGAGGACTGTCTGGATTGTTTGCTGGATGCTTGGTGTTTCTTCTCTCCATGCGCTCCTCCCTAACAGCACAGTGGAGAACCCTGAGCGCTACCTGCACATCGGAGACGAATCCTCCCACGAGTTCGAGTTCCCGGAGAACACCAATGGTGTGATTGTGATCTCGAGCCGGTACCAGAGCGCATGGAACCAAGCGGGCCAACACAGCTGGAAGCAGATGGTGAAGGTGCGCTCGCTGGAGCCCGACGTGCTCTCCATCCTGAATGTGAGCGAGGGTGGGCACAGCGGGCCCATCAGCAGCTTCATCATCAGCATCCGCTCCGGATTAGCGGGCACCGCGCCACTGCTCGTCCAGCTCCTGGATGTGGACCGCAATCTGGACCTGGTGGTGATCGAGGAGCGGCGGGACTACTCCATTCGTGTGGCGCCGGGTGCCGACGGGCCGGTCCGGTTCGCCCATTTCTCGGAGAACCCGGTGCTGTTCGCACTGCTGCCCCTGATCTTCATCAACAAGTGTGCATTCGGCTGTAAGGTGGAGGTGGAGGTTCTGCGGGGTCTGCTCAGGCGACCCGTCCCGCTCCTCCTCGGAGTCCTGGGGCAGTTTCTCGTCATGCCGCTGTACGCCTACGCCGTGTCCCGGTTATCCTCGCTCCCCAAAGCCCTCTCCCTGGGGTTAGTAATCACATGCTCTGCGCCAGGTGGAGGTGGAGGCTACCTATACAGTCTGCTATTGGGTGGAGACGTGACGCTGGCCATCTGCATGACTCTGGTGTCCACTATATGTGCCACGGCAGCGATGCCGCTCTCCACGGCACTGTACGGGCGTTTGCTGGGCGTCCACGCTACCCTGCACGTGCCGTTCGTGAAGATCCTGGGCACGCTACTGTTCATCGCAATTCCCATCTCGCTGGGCGTGTGCATCAAGCTACGCCTACCCGCCCTCACCCGCGTCCTGCTCACCCTCATCCGACCCTTCAGCTTCCTGCTGATAGTGGGCGGGATCTTTATGGCCTACCAGATGGGAGCCGCCATCCTGGCCGCCGTGGAGATGCGCATCGTGCTGCTGGGTATCACCGTGCCCGTGTTGGGGCTACTGGTCGGGTACGGGCTGGCCTGGCTGACGGGCCTCGCCTCACCTCAGAGGAGGACGGTGGGCATAGAGGTCGGCGTCCAGAACAGCCTGCTTGCCCTGGCCGTCATGCAGCTGTCGTTCCGGCGGGTGGAGGCCGACTACGCCTCTCAGGCTCCCTTCATCGTGGCGCTCAGCAGCACCAGCGAAATGCTGCTACTCGTGCTCGCCCATCTCGCCCACAACCGCCTGTGCCAACCACCCAAAAAAGACCTGGAAACCTGAAATACACTGCCTTTCACACACACACACACACATACATACACACACACACATACAAATGTACATTCACATGTGAGATGATCAACTCGATTTGAAACCAAAGACAGTTAACAGGTTGATGCTTAAATATCCAACAGATCGTTCTATTTTTCTATCTGATTTGAAAGTGTTTTGTAAATTTGTACATTTTTATCTCGTGTAAATGTTCAGATACCGTGTGTTTCTATCTGTTTATTTGTGTATCTGAGAATCTGTTTACTTGAATATGGGATGTGAATAAATGCATTTTAAATCCAAGGTGTGTCTCTCTCAGTGTGTGTGTGTGCAGGAAAAGGTGTATGCCGGCACGCGCGTGAGAACTAAGGAATGTAAATCTGGAGGTGAGAGTGAACACACCTGGTTTTCATTACATTTGTTTGTATTTTAGTGAGTGGAGCAGGGTGGGTGTGTGTGTGTGTGTGTGTGTGTGTGTGTGTGTGTGTGTGTGTGTGTGTGTGTGTGAGTGTGTGAGCGCATGCATGTGTGTGTGCGTGCAGTGTGTACGCATTTTGACTGTTATGAAGTAGGTCAGCACGTGAACCCTGAACCTGTTTGTGTGTGTAGATCTGTTTTTAACCCTTAAATCTTTATTGCTTGTGTGTGTGGGGGGGGTGGGGGTGGGGGGTTAAACCATTTAAACTACAGCTCCACTAAAGAACCAAAGGCTGTTCTCACAGAGACTGACGGAGGCTGAAGGGCCCAGGGGGTCAGTTAAATGTTGTTTACTCGTAACGTTGTTCTGTAATTTGGAAAGTCACATCCAGCTGGGGTTCGTAGACAGAACTGTGTGCGAAACCTACAATTTCTGGCTTGTAGAACATATGTTTCCTTTTAGTATCTTTCAGGTTTTAAGATCGCATGAGGTGTGTCATGTGATCTCTGCATGCTAGAAATAATTTTGAGAAGTTATAGGAAATGACTTGTTACTTCCGGAACATTGTACACTGCATATGACACCTCTCTCTCTCTCTCTCTCTCTCTCTCTCTCTATCACTCTTTCTCTCTCTCTATCACTCTTTCTCTCTCTCTCTATCACTCTTTCTCTCTCTCTATCACTCTTTCTCTCTCTATCACTCTTTCTCTCTCTCTCTATCACTCTTTCTCTCTCTCTCTATCACTCTTTCTCTCTCTCTCTCTATCACTCTTTCTCTCTCTCTCTCTATCACTCTTTCTCTCTCTCTCTTTCTCTCTCTCTCAATCACTCTTTCTCTCTCTCTCTATCACTCTTTCTCTTTCTCTATCACTCTTTCTCTCTCTCTCTCTCTCTCTCTATCACTCTTTCTCTCTCTATCACTCTTTCTCTCTCTCTCAATCACTCTTTCTCTCTCTCTCTTTCTCTCTCTCTCAATCACTCTTTCTCTTTCTCTCTCTATCACTCTTTCTCTCTCTCTCAATCACTCTTTCTCTCTCTCTCTCTTTCTCTCTCTCTCAATCACTCTTTCTATTTCTCTCTCTCTCTCTCTCTCTCTCTCACTCTTTCTCTCTCTCTTTCCCTCTCTCTCAATCACTCTTTCTCTTTCTCTCTCTATCACTCTTTCTCTCTCTCTCAATCACTCTCTCTCTCTCTCTCTATCACTCTTTCTCTCTCTCTCTCACTCTCGCACACACACACACACAAATAATATATAAATGCACATATGTACACTTACACACTAAATATAATTTTTTGCGTTAGTGCTTTAGAAAGTAAGATCTAGTCACGGTGGCTTAGTGGTTAGCATGTTCTCCTCTCAGCACTGAGGATCCAGGGTCCTCCCACAGTCCAAAAACATGGAATCAAGGTCAATTGGCTGCTTTGAATTGCCCCTTATAGTGTTTGTGTTTGTATGTGTGTGTGTCTGTATGAGTGAATAGATTGGCATCCTGTTTTTGGTGTATCCACCCCCCCCCTGCGACCCTAGTAGAGGATTAAGTGAAAGATAATGAATGAATAAAAGTTGGAACTAACTCATCTCATTTTCCGCTTTATCTATTACCTTATCTATAAGGTATATTTAGCTATACCTATCTCTATTAGGGTCATGCGGGGGTTCCCCATGCCCATCCAGTGGAGAACATGTCAGGTGCTGGCAGATACACCCAGGAGAAAGGTGTGTGCATGTTTGTATTTTTTGTACAGTCATGGGAAAAAACAAGTACACCCTCCTGCATGTGTAACCTGATGCTTATTTATAACCATAAATATTAACAAGCAAATTCCCAGGGAGAACGTTTCGGGCGCTGGGCAGATACACCCAGAACAGGGTGCCAATCTATCCTTGTGTACACACACTCACACAAACACACACAAACGCACTCACACAGATAATATCGAGGTAATGTAGAGCAGCCAATTTACCTTGAATCCATGTTTTTGGACTGTGGGGCGAAACTGGAGAACCCGGAGGAAACCCGTCTTCATACATTTTTGAATAATAATCAGAAAGAAATATTTTCTTTTCGGGGCAATAGTAAAGCTGTCAATATAAATATCATGTGTTTAAATTAAGACAGGGTGGAGTAGTGGTTAGCACATCCACCTCTTGGCTGGGGATCCAGGTTGGAATCCCAATCTAGGTGGAGTTTCCATGTTCTACCCGTGTCCGTGTGAGTTTCCTCCAGGTTCTCCAGTTTCCTCCCACAGTCCAAATTGCCCCATATAGAGTGTGTGTGTGTGTGAGTGTGTGTGCCCAGCGATAGATTGGCATCCTGTCCTGAGTGTATCTGCCCAGTGCCCGAAACATTCTCCCCTGGATGGGCATGGGGAACCCCCTTCATGTGATCCTAGTAGAGGATTAAGCCAAAGATAATGAGTGGATTCAAAATAAATTGAATGCTTTAAATTGCCCCATATAGAGTGTGTCTGTGTGAGTGAGTGTGTGTCCAGTGATAGATTGGCGTCCTGTCCTGAGTGTATCTGCCCAGTGCAGAAACATTCTCCCCTGGATGGGCATGGGGAACCCCTTCCACGTGATCCTAGTGGAGGATTAAGCCAAAGATAATAAATAAATGAGTGAATACAGTAATGCTTAACACATCAGCCTCTCAGCGCTAGGGATTTCTGGTTCGAATCCCAATCTGGTTGGAGTTTCCATGTTCTCCCCGTGTCTGCGTGGGTTTCCTCCAGATTCTCTCGGTTTCCTCCCACAGTCCAAAAACATGGATTCAAAATAAATTGAATGCTTTAAATTGCCCCATATAGAGTGTGTGTGTGTGTGTGTGTGTGTGTGTGAGTGTGCCCAGCGATAGATTGGCGTCCTGTCCTGGGTGTATCTGCCCAGCGCCCGAAACATTCTCCCCTGGATGGGCATGGGGAACCCCCTTCATGTGATCCTAGTAGAGGATTAAGCCAAAGATAATGAATGAATGCAGTAAAGCTTAGCACATCAGCCTCTCAGTGCTTGGGATCCAGGTTCGAATCCCAATCTGGGTGGAGTTTCCATGTTCACCTCATGTCCGTGTGAAAACCTCCAGATTCTCCAGTTTCCTCCCACAGTCCAAAATATTAGATTCAAGGCAAATGTGTTGCTTTAAATTGCCCCTATAGAGTTTGTGTCTGTGTGTGAGAGTGTGTGTGTGTTTCTCGAGTGACAGATTGGCGCCCTGTCCTGGGTGTATCTGACCAGCGCATGAAACATTCTTCCATGGATGGGCTTGGGGAACCCCTGGGGAATCCGCCCCGCGCGACCCTAGCATAGGATTAAGTGGAAGATGAAGGGTGGATGGAAACTTCTGAAGATGATGATGATGATGATCCCTGCAGCAATCAAACTGAACGCTCAAATGCTCCACATTAACATTCTTAATCCACACATCTGCAGGGTGTGAAATCAGATGGCCTATTTATAGTCTATATGGAGTTTAGTTGGTTCTCCCAAAGTAAGAAAGATCTATAGTTTCCATGTGAAGGGGTTTTCTAGCCGTCTTCCCATTTCCACCTCTCTCTGTTCAGATGGATGATCCATGCTTTCCTGCTGACCTCCTCAACCAATACTACAATTGAGAGAAACGATGAAATATTCATGAAACAGACACAATGAATATTTAATAAGATGCTTTTTCCAAAAATACACCCCCCCCCCAACACACAAAAACACATACCAATGACTATATCCTAAATCTTTCTCTACTTTATTATAAATTTAGTATAACATATGGTTTAAAGCACTTATAATCCATACCCTGCGCTCTGCATGTACCTTCTTTGTTAGAACCGTATAAGGACTGGACACAGATGGAGCAGTTCTACATATTTCTCAGTACAGACGCTTCCATAATGACATACCCACAGACCAGAAGGCCTGTTTACTTCACTGTAACGTGTGAGTCATGTAAATCAGCTGTATGGATTCCACTGATCGATGGGGGCATGTCAGGTTTTTGTGCAGCATCATCAGTTTTCAGGTCATTTTCTGTTTAAGTATAACACTGCAGTGACATATTCAAGGGGTAAAACTCAGAGCTGTTAACACTACCAGGCCGTCGGAGGAGGATGAGTTCTCTGTTTTGTTCTCACATGATCCATCTATCCATCCATTATCTTCTGCTTTATCCTCTATTAGGGTCGTGGAGGGGTTTCCCATGCCCATCCAGGGGAGAACATTTTGGTCGCTGGGCAGATACACCCAGGACAGGACGGCAATCTATCACTGGGCACACACTCACTCACACAGACACACTCTATATGGGGCAATTTGGAGAACTCAATTGACTTGATCCATGTTTTTGGACTGTGGGAGGAAACCGGAGAACCTGGAGGAAACCCACACGGACACGGGGAGAACATGGAAACTCCACCCAGATGGGGATTCGAACCGGGAATCCCCAGTGCTGAGAGGCGAACGTGCTAACCACTAAGCCACCATGCCACACTTCTCACATGATTTCTTTCTTAATTTTAAAGAGATTTGTTTCTGACAGACTTGGCTTAGTTGTTAGCACGTTCTCCTCTCAGCACTGGGGATCCAGGTGTGAATCTCAATCTGGGTGGAGTTTCCATGTTCTCCCCCTGTCCGTGTGGGTTTCCTCCGGATTCTCCGGTTTCCTCCCACAGTCCAAAAATATGAAGGTAAATTGAATGCTCTAAATTGCCCCATATTGTGTGTGTCTGTGTGTGAGTAAGTGTGCATAGTGATAGATTGGCGCAATATCCTGTGTGTATCTGCCCAGCGCCCAAAACATTCTGCCCTGGATAAGTATATGGGAACCACCCCTCTTACCACACAATCCTAGTAGAGGACTAGGCAGAGGATAATGAGATAACGGTGGCACAGTGGCTTAGTGGTTAGCATGTTCTCCTCTCAGTGTTAGAGATTCAGGTTTGAAACCCAATCTGGGTGGTCCATGTTCTCCCCGTGTCCGTCTGGGTTTCCTCTGGGTTCTCCGGTTTCCTCCCACAATGCAAAAACATGGATTCAAGGTAAATTGGATGCTCTAAAATTGCCCAATATAGAGTGTGTCTGTGTGAGTGAGAATGTGCTCAGCGATAGCTTGGCACCCTGTCCTGGGTGTCTGCCCAGCGCCTAAAACTCTCCCCTGGATGGGTATAGGGGAACCCTAGTAAAGCATTACTTAAATGCTGTGCTTTATTATCAGCTCTAACTGCTTTTCTTGGCTGTTTCTTTTGAGGTGTGGCCCGTTTCATGGAGGTGACTTGTGATGTTCTCATTTGTTGTCAAAGACCTGTTGTCAAAGACCTTTAGAACAAAAACAGAGTTTATTTAGTCTCTCGTGAGGGTAGTGGAGGAACATCCCACAAACGAGGAATGTCCACAAAAATAAAGAAGAGACGATCGCAGACTTCACCAGACGCCGTGGCTCACGTCCGAGCCGGTGTGGAAGTAGCGAGGAACGCGGAGGAGGCGGGGACGTAAGAGCCGGGAATGCCGAGCCGCTACGTCACGCGGGTTTCGGGAGCTGAAGGCGTACGGCAACCTCATTAACGACGGCTTCCACCCGGTATGGGCCCAAAAACCGGGGAAGGAGCTTACGCGTACCCCGATGACACCTGGTATCTCGGGTACTAAGCCAGACCATGTCGCCCACTCTAAACCGCGGAGTGTCACCCCAAGTGCGGTCCGCGAAGCGTTTGTATCTCCCGTATAACTGCCTCAACCCGCTGATGGACCTGGGCCCATACTTCCTCGCTGCGCCGAAACCAGGCATCTACTGCCGGGGCGTCCGACTCCTCCCCATCCCAAGGTGCAAAGCGCGGCTGATAGCCCAGAACACATTGGAATGGGGTGAGGCCGGTGGCTGAGTGGCGCAGCGAATTCTGGGCGATCTCTGCCCAGATCTCTGATCTCAGGGGAGGTAATGGGACCAATCAGATGGATTGCGGTGGGCGTAAATACAGAGAAATTTGTTTGTCTCTTGGTGGGAACGTTCACAGTTTGGGGGTGGAACCCCGAGGAGAGACTGACAGAGGACCCCAGTCTTTCGCAAAAAGGCTTCCATACGGCTGACGTGAACTGGGGGCCTCTATCTGAGAGGATGGGAACACCCCAGAGAATAGAAGTTCGGCCGTCTCGAACGCCAAGGGCAGTCCCCTAAGGGGAAAGAGTGTAATCGCCCGGGAGAACCGATCGAGGACCGAAAGGATGGTGGTGTACCCATTGGAGGAGGGAAGACCGGTCACGAATTCCAGGGCTATGTGGGACCACGGCCGCTCCGGCACCGGCAGCGGGCAGAGCTTCCCAGCTGGAAGCACTCAGGGGGTCTTGCAGGCGGCACAGGTGGAACATGAACGTACAAAGGATTGCCCGCAAGGACTCCCACCAGTACTTCCGCTGGATCAGCTGGAGTGTACGTAGGATGCCTGGGTGGCCAGTGCTCAGAGAGGTGTGGGCCCATGCGATGAGGCGGGACCGGAAGGGAAGAGGGACATAACTGACCCCCTCAGGACAATTTGGAGGAACCGCGATATTGCGAGCTGCCTCTTGAATCTGGGTATCCAGCTCCCACTGTATGCGACCCAGGAATTTTTGTGCGGGGATGATAGGGCTCCCCCGATCCGGGTCAGAAACGGATGGGCCGTGGAGCCGGGACAGGGCATCTGCCCGGCTGTTCTCTGAACCCGGACGGAAGGAGATCTGCAGGTCGAACTGATTAAAAAAGAGTGCCCAGCGGGCCTGGCGGGCATTGAGGTGGCGCACACTCTTAATGAACTCTAAGTTCTTATGATCAGTGAGGATGAGTACTGGGTGTGGGGACCTCATGAGCCAGTGTCTCCACTCCTCCAAGGCTAGCTTAATAGCTAATAGCTCCCGGTCCCCGATCCCGTAGTTGCACTCGGCCGGGATGAATTTGCGTGAGAAATATGCTATGGGCCGCGCGTTAGTGAGGCCCCCTGTGGACTGAGATAGGACGGCACCGGCCCCACTACAGGATGCGTCCACCTCTACGATGAACAGTCTCTTTAGGGTGTTAAAGGCCCGATCCGACTCCGAACTCCAGCACAGCGCAGAGGGGCCTCCTTTGAGGCAGGAGGTGAGGGCAAGCGCCACCTTGCTAAAATTGGGGATGAATCGTCTATAAAAGTTCACGAAACCTAAAAAACGTTGGAAGTCCCGGGGTGAGGCCGGTGTCGGCCAGTCCAGGACCAACTGGACCTTGCCAGGGTCCATCTCAATCCCCTTCGGGGAGATGATAAACCCCAAAAATGATATGGTCTCCCGGTGAAACTCACACTTCTCCCCTTAACGTACAACCCATTGGCGAGGAGACGAGATAGGACACGCCGAACTAGGGCGACATGGGAGGTCAGATCACCCAAAAACACCAGCACATCATCGAGATACACGATCACCCCTTGATGTAAAAACTCACGAAGCACATCATTAATGAAGGCCTGGAACTCTCGTGAGGGTAGTGGGGGAACGTCCCACAAACGAGGAATGTCCACAAAAATAAAGAAGAGACGATCGCAGACTTCACCAGGCGCCGTGGCTCACGTCCGAGCCGGTGCGGAAGCAGCGAGGAACACGGAGGAGGCGGGGACGTAAGAGCCGGGAATGTCGAGCCGCTACGTCACGCGGTGTTCGCGTTCCTGGAGAGAGGCAGCGGGTGAGCGATGCAAAAGAGCGCAGCGTCGCTAGATGCGATCACACCGAGTCCCGGAGCACTCAGAAACAATCTCGGATAACAGATCAGAATGGAAACCAAAAAACTCTGCACCGAGGAGTCCGGGACGGCGGCTTAGTAGCCGCTCCAGCCGATGGGACACACCTGAAACTAATATTCTGGAGAGGGTGATCGGTGATGTGAGGAATGAGCTGCAGGTGTGTAAATGGGTGTGTGTGGAGCGGTGCGTGGAGGAGAGGGGCGTACATGAAGAAGTGGGTGTGTGCGGAGCGGCGTGTGGAGGAGATGGGCGTGTATGTGTGTGTGAAGAAGTGGGTGTGTGCGGAGTGGTGAGAGGAGACGCGGAGCGTGAGCGGGTATGTGTGACATTTGTAAGTCGCTTTGGATAAAATCATCTGCTAAATGACTAAATGTAAATGTAGTCAGACCTTCATTCATGGTTCTGCTGAAGCTCTGCGGCTACAACAATTACTGAATTAAACCTGGATTTTTATTGGACTGTCAGTCCTGCAGGACGCCTCATTGGCTTATATAGTTTTCAAGTGTTAAATACGGGTCACCTGATCATCACACAATCTGTACATGGCTGTTCTACACTGTTGATGCTGCCCCCCCGCTCAACGAGGATGAGTCTGAGGTCTTGGTCTGAGTCTTGGTCCTCCCAAAGTTTCTTCCTTAAATAACAACAACAGGGAGTTCTTTTCTTGCCACTGTCGTGTCGGCTTGCTCTTTGGGGTTTAAAGGCTTTTCATTCTGTAAAGCTGCTTTTTTATGACGTACTGTTGTAAAAAGCGCTATATAAATAAATTACTTGAACTTGAACTTAAAGGATTAAGTTGAGGATGATGAATAAATAATTCCACTAATAAGACCCTAATTGCTCTCCGGATATCACATACAAAGCTGCCCACCGAGCAGTCACACACTTCACTCAGTGTGTGTTTCTCTGCACGATCCCTCTGTGTGTAACCACTGTATGCAAAATAGATTATTTCATTACTTTATTACCAAATGAACAAACACAGTGTGCCTGTCAGGAGGTTGGACTGTATGAACAGCAAACTGACTTTAGGGCAGTGTACACACAGGGCTTCATAATTGATTCATTTGTAAACACACTGCAGGGGATCAGTGCAACTAAATACAATACAGATAAGTCCATCCATCCATTATCTTCCGCTTTATCCTATATTAGGGTCGTGGGGGGGGGGTTCCCCATGCCCATCCAGGGGAGAATGTTCGGGCGCTGGGCAGATAGACCCAGGACAGGACGCCAATCTATCGCTGGGCACACACTCACACACCCAAACACACTCTATATGGGGCAATTTGGAGAATTCAATTGAATTGATCCATGTTTTTGGACTGTGGGAGGAAACTGGAGAACCCGGAGGAAACCCACATGGACACGGGGAGAACATGGAAACTCCACCCAGATGGGGATTTGACCCGGAATCCCTAGCGCTGAGAGGAGAACGTGCTAACCACTAAGCCGCCATGCCACTGATCAAATTCAAATTGCCCCATATAGAGTTTGTGTGTGAGTGTGTGTGCCCAGCGATAGGTTGGTGCCCTGTCCTGGGTGTATCTGCTCAGCGTCCGAAACGTTCTCCCCTGAATGGGCATGGGGAACCCCCCCGCGACCCTAATAGAGGATAAAGCGTAAGATAATGGATGAATGTATTACAAATACATTTTGTGATTAATTGTTGTTAATTAAGTGTTACATGTTAAATCTTACACATCATTATTTTAACTGAGCTAAACCTGTTGAGCTGCTGAGTTTGTTGCAGAGAAACATTGTACAAACCGCCCAAGATCTATGATCAACAGCACACCTTGCACAACAGAAGCGATCTAAAGAATCGTGTCTTTATCAGCCTTAAAACCAAAGTTCAGCTCATAAGCTTTCATAACAAGATTTATCATAGTGCATCTTAAGCACACAAGCCACAAATGGAATAAAAATGGATTATGGCTGTTGTGACACTGATAAGACATCGCAGCAACATACCAGATCGTCCTGTAGCATGTCATAACTGCTAAGATTTTAAGTAGCCTTCATAAAGTTGCCTTTGGAGTGCTGGAGTGAAAAAGGTTTTTAAAAAAGGTTTTAAAAGAAGGTTAACTATGGCTATACAAACACAAAACAATGAAAACCCTGACATGCATAGAAAAGGATACAAGTGATGGAAAACACAGGTGACAACATTTAATAATAATAAACAAGCATAGGACAGTAGAGAAATTGCATTATTGTGAATGTATACAAACAGAATAAAAATATGAAAAATCCATCCATTATCTTCAACTTAATTCTTTACTAGAGTCACGAAAGGTGGGGGTTCCCCATGCCCAGCCAGGGGAGCAAATCTCGTCGTTGGGAAGATACACCCAGGACAGGACGCAAATCAATACCTGGGCACAAACTCACTCACACACACACACACACACACACACACACACACACACACACACACACAAATACATTATGTACAATTAAAAAAATTAAATTGACCTTGAATCCATGTTTTTGGACTGTGGGAGGCAACAGGAGAACTCAGAGAAAACCCATGCGGACATGGGGAGAACATGGGAACTCCACCCTATATACTCTCCATATATACACAATCTATTGCTGTGCACACACTCACTTACAGACACCCATACTATATATGGGCAATTCAAAAAGGGACAATTTAGTGCAGACTATTCTACTTTAACCCATGTTTTTGGACTGTGGGAGGAAACCAGAGAACACGGAGAACCCAGGCACGTGTGCTCACTTCACTCAGTGTGTGTATAAGTGTGTGTTTCACTGCACAGATGGATTAATAATGGAGCAAATGGGACAAATTCATCTGTGTAAGCACAATAGGCAAAATAAATCAGCGTTTCACTTTATAACAGGTTTAGAAAAAGTTGAATCTAAATTTAGTCCATAAAGTTTTGTTAAAGATGTACTGTGTGTAGGTGTGGCTAATATTGTTCAAATTATACAAACTGATTGGGATGCCTACAGGGGTGTCATTAGACCTGGGCTTTCGGGGCTATAGCACGGATGTTTTGTCAGTAGCCCCGGATCAAATGAGAGCAGCTTTCTCTGCAGCCTCTGCTCCAGCAGCGGGACCGAACTGTCAGCTGTTTGTGCTTCCAAACTCTGTGTGTGTGTGTGTGTGTGTGTGTGTTTGACGGAGACAGATATTTTTCGCCAGTATCGGGAGTAAAGTTACCGTAATAACTGTATGTTGGCTGTAAAGAGCAGCATCTCAACTTTTAGAAACCGTCAGGATTTTTCTGAAGGCGCAAACTGTCACAAACTTACGGTATTTCAAACAAAACCTTGTTAAACTGTCTCATCTGCAACAACTCGTAAAATAGATTCATAGATTCATGATTTTCTGCAGAAGCTCAGGTTCGTTTATTCAAAAGTTTTCAGCCAAAACCATCATTTATTAGAAGTGAATGTGCTCTCCACTGCTGACAGACATATTTCATCCATCCATCCATTATCTTCCGCTTTATCCTCTATTAGGGTCGCGGATGGGGGGGGTTCCCCATGCCCATCCAGGGGAGAACGTTTCGGGCGATGGGCAGATACACCCAGGAAAGGGCGCCAATCTATCGCTGGGCACACACTCACTCACACAGACACGCACACATTACACTTTATATGGGGCAATTTTGGAGAACTCAATTGACTTGATCCAAGTTTTTGGACTGTGGGACGAAACCGGAGAACCCGGAGGAAACCCACACGGACACGAGGAGAACACTGGGAATCCCTAGAGCTGAGAGGAGAACATGCTAACCACTAAGCCACCATGCCACTGACATATTTCATATGTTATTTAATTTTATTCAATATAAATAATGAATGATCAAACAAAATGTTTGAAAAATGGATAAATACCCTCATGAAAGGCCAATTTTTAAGGAGGACAGAGGGGGTAATAAGGGATCTGGGTTAAAGTCCTTGATGTTTCTAAACCCTAAAACCCCCCCTGGACGCCTGTCACAGTAAGATGAAGCTGGGACTGAATCCAGACCAGTGGCCTGGGTGCTTTCCGTTGTCACTCTTGATGGCGTGACATTCCTCTGACAGTCCAAAGACATGTAAATTATCTGATTTACACTGCTGGATTAAGGTGCAGGCCAACCAAATTAGGATAAGAGGTTTAGAAAAGAAATGAATAAACAAATGATTGTAAACAGGTGGCTTGAATGTGATGCATCTGCACAAAATAGTCTACGTTTTAGAAGTGAAATGAGAAAAAAATATATGTATATAAAGAATATGAAAATAAAAAACTGAAAATTGGCATGTGCATATGTATTCACCCCCTTTGTTATGAAGCCCCTAAAAAGTTCTGGTGCAACCAATTACCTTCAGAAGTTACATGCTTAGTGAAATGAAGGCCACCAAGTGTCACATGATCTGTCAGTATATACACACCTTTTCTGTAAGGCCCCAGACCACAGGCTGCAACACCATTAAGCTAACCAAACAACACCATGAAGACCAAGGAGCTCTCCAAGTAAGTCAGGGATAAAGTTGTAGAGATGTATAAGTCAGGGTTGGGTTATAAAAAAATATCCAAATCTCTGATGATCCCCCGGAGCACCATCAAATCCATCATCATCAAATAGAAAGAACATGGTACCACAACAAACCTGCCAAGAGAGGGCCGCCCACCAAAACTCTCAGCCCGGTCGAGGAGGGCATTAATCAGAGAGGCAGAACAGAGACCAAAGGTAATCCTGAAGGAGCTGCAGAGTTCCCAAGCAGAGTTCATATGGACAGAGTATCTGTCCATATGACCACAATAAGCCGTACACTCCATAGAGCTGGGCTTTATGGAAGAGTGGCCATAAAAAAATCTTTACTTACAGGCAAAAATAAGAAGGCTCGTTTCGAGTTTGCAAAAAGGCATGTGGGAGACTCCCAAACTGTATGGAGGAAGGTACTGTGGTCAGATGAGACCACAATCGAACTTTTTGGCCACCAAGGAAAACACTATGTCTGGTGCAAACCCAACACATCTCATCACCCCAAGAACACCATCCCCACAGTGAAACATGGTGGTGGAAGCATCATGCTGTGGGGATGTTTCTCAGCAGCAGGGACTGGAAAACTGGTCCGAGTCAAGGGGAAGATGGATGGTGCTAAATACAGGGATATTCTTGAGCAAAACCTGTTTACGTCTGTCAGTGATCTGAGACTAGGGCGGAGATTTACCTTCCAACAGAACAATGACCCATAGCATACTACTAAAGCAACACTTGAGTGGTTTAAGAGGAAACGTGTAAACATATTGGAATGGCCTAGTCAAAGCCCAGACCTTAATCCAATTGAGAATCTGTGGTCAGACTTGAAGATTGCTGTTCACCAACGGAAACCATCTAACTTGAAGGAGCTGGAGCTGGAGTTTTGCCATGAGGAATGGGCAAAAATTCCAGTGGCAAGATGTGGCAAGTTCATAGAGACTTATCCAAAGCGACTTGCAGCTGTAATTGCTGCAAAAGGTGGCTCTACAAAGTACTGATTTACGGGGGTGAATAGTTATGCACACCGATGTTTTTAGTTATTTTGTCCTATTTGTTGTTTGCTTCACAATAAAAAAAAAAGTTAAATGTTGAAAGTTGTAGGCATGGTCTGTAAATTAAATGATGCAGATCCTCAAATATTCCCTTTGAATTCCAGGTTGTGAGGTAACAAAATGTGGAAAATGTAAAGGGGGGTGAATACTTTCGCAAGGCACTGTATCAGAGATAAACATGTCGTAGCTTTTTATGATTATATTCATTCATTCATTCATTCATTCATTATCTCCTGCTTTATCCTCTATTAGGGTCACGGTGGGTTTCCCCATGCCCATCCAGGGGAGAACGTCTTGGGCGCTGGGCAGATACACTCAGGACAGGGCGCCAATCCATCTCTGGGCATGATTATATTCATTCATTCATTATCTCCCGCTTTATCCTCTATTAGGTTCGCGGTGGGGTTCCCCATGCCCATCCAGGGGAGAACACCCAGGACAGGGCGCCAATCTATCGCTGGGCACACTCACTCGCACACAAACACTTTAGATAATTCAATTTAGATAATTCAATTGACCTTGATCCATGTTTTTGGACTGTGGGAGGAAACCAGAGAACCCGGAGGAAACCCATGGGGACACGGGGAGAATGTGGAAACTCCATGGAACCGGGAATCCCTAGCGCTGAGAGGAAAACATGCTAACCACTAAGCCACCGTGCCACCCTATGATTATAATAACAAATGAAATTATAAATTTATTTCATTCAACAAGACAAACTAAAGTTGATTTTAAATGACGTTCATTCGGATTATATTGTCATAGCTATATTTACATTTACGTTGTTATCACCAACATGGCAACTTCGCTGATTACTCACGCTGTCGGCGTGTTTCCGATTGGTTGTCTTCGCTGAGCTCTGGACCAATGAGAACACAAAAAGTATAACGCGCGGGCAGGAAGAGGCACGAAACAGCAAAAACGAGTGACCAATGGTCGCGTTCCAAATTTACTCATTTGTTGCAAGTGGTGTACTACATAGGGCGAATTAGTAATGCTACAAATCAATGCGTAGTGCACCTAGATAGGGAATAAGGTTTGAAATGAACGACTTGAACCGTTATGAGGCATGTTTAACTAATGCAAACCCGAAAACAACTTAATAATAAATAGAATAAAAAAGACATGAACTATAAAGCTGTTGATATGTAAGAAAACGATACATAACCAGATATGGTTACTGGCAACTATTGTTTTTTACTGTTTTGCCGGATTTCTTCGTTAATTTAGTCGTCAGTATGGATCAGTTGAGCGTCAGCCAGCCCTCACAGAAACCGAGCTTCTCTTCTTTGATAGGTAACGATGATTAAATGTTATTAATTAGTTTTACAACCTGCTTTGTCTTCGTTCTAAGGGTAATGGATATTTATTACTTTTTATTTAAATATTTTCTAGTTTTGGGCGGCACGGTGGCTTAGTCGTTGGCATGTTCTCCTCTCAGTGCTAGGGATTTCCGGTTCGAATCCCAATCTGGGTGGAGTTTCCATGTTCTCCCCGTGTCCGCGTGGTTTTCCTCCGGGTTCTCCGGTTTCCGTCCACAGTCCAAAAACATGGATCAAGTCAATTGCATTCTCCAAATTTCCCCATATAGAGTGTGTCTGTGTGAGTGAGTGTGTCCCCCCAGCGATAGATTGGGGCCCTGTCCTGGGTGTGTCTGCCCAGCGTCCGAAACGTTCTCCCCATGGGAACCCCCCCCCCCCCCCCCCCCGCGATCCTAATATAGGATAAAGCGGAAGATAATGGATGGATGGATAAATTGCCTCTATGTAATGTGTGTGTGAGAGTGTGAGTGTCTGCGCAGTGATAGATTGGCGCCCTGTACAGTGTATCCTCCCAGTGCCCGAAATATTCTGCTGGGTGGGGAACCCCTTCCCTTCCCTTAAGCAGAAGATAATGAATAAATTTGAGAGCCTGCAGCACGGTGGTTTAGTGGTTTAGCACGTTCTCGTCTCAGCACTGGTGATCCAGGTCTGAATCCCTATCTGGGTGGTTTCCATGTTCTCCCTGTGTCTGGCTGGGCTTCCCCCAGGTTCTACAGACCAAAACATGGATTCAAGGTCAACAAAGTGTGTGTGGTGGTGTGTGTGTGTGTCTGTGTGAGCGATAGATTGGCGCCCTGTCCTGGGTGTATCTGCCCAGCGACCGAAACGTTCTACCCAGGATGCTAGGGTCAGTAAAGGATGAAGCGGATGATGGATGAATAGATGGAAGTTGTAGTTTATATTTATATATATATATATATATATATATATATATATATATACAGTGGAGGAAATAAGTATTTGATCCCCCACTGACTTTAAAAGTTTTAATACAAAAAAACAAATGAAACGTCTCATAATTTTATGCCAGTTTTATTTTAACAGTGCCACATAAAATATCAAAAGAAAAATGGAGAAAATGACATGAAATGAGAAATATAAAATAATTTGCACTTCATTGAGGGAAATAATTATTTGATCCCCTAGTAAAACCATGACTAATGTTGGCTCCCACAGACCACTGACACACTAATCATAGTGAAGTCATTACCTGAATGAGAGACACCTGTCCCAAATTATCAGCTGTATAAAAGTCCACCTGGCAACAGTCTCAGTGACACTCCAACATCTCCACGAAGGGCAAGAGTAGAGAGCCGTCTAAAGATGTCAGGGACAAAATTGTTGACCTACACAAGGCTGGAATGGGCTACAAAGTCATAAGTAAAAAGCTGGATGAGAAGGTGACAACTGTTGGTGCAATTATATGGAAGTGAAAGAAGTACAACATTACTGTCAATCGACCCAGGCCTGGAGCTCCATGCAAGATATCACCTCGTGGAGTCTCATTGATCATGGGAAAGGTTAAAAATCAGCCAAGAACTACACGGGAGGAGCTGAGTAATGATCTCAAGGCGGCTGGGACCACAGTCTCCAAAAAAAACATTGGTAATACACTGAGACGTAATGGTTTAAAATCATGCAGTGCACGACAGGTTCCTCTGCTCAAGGAGGCTCACGTCCAGACCCGCCTCAAGTTTGCCAATGAACATATTAATGACTCCGAGAGAGACTGGGAGAAGGTGCTGTGATCAGATGAGACCAAAATTGAGCTCTTTGGCCTTAACTCAACTCAACGTGTTTGGAGGAAGAAAAATACAGAATATGACCCTAAGAATACCATCCCCACTGTCAAGCATGGTGGTGGAAGTATTATGTTTTGGGGGTGTTTTTCTTCTAAGGGCACAGGCCAACTTCACCGCATTGACGGGAAGATGAACGGGTCCATGTATCGCAAAATCCTGGGTGACAACATCCTTGCCTTTGCTAGGGCACTGAAAATGGGTCGTGGATGGGTCTTTCAGCACGACAACGACCCAAAACATACAGCCAGGGAAACAAAGGAGTGGCTCCATAAGATGCATATCAAGGTCATGGAATGGCCTAGCCAATCTCCTGACCTCAATCCCATCGAAAATCTATGGAGAGAGCTGAAGTTTCACGTTTCCAAATGCATGCTTATAAACCTTAAGGATTTGGAGGTGATTTGCAGAGAGGAGTGGGCCAAAATTACTCCTGAAGTGTGTGCAAACCTTATAAAAAACTATAAGAAACATCTGACTGCTGTGCTTGCCAACAAGGGTTTTGCCACCAAGTATTAAATGATGTTTTACTAGGGGATCAAATACTTATTTCCCTCAATGAAATGCAAATTATTTTTTATTTCTCATTTCATGTAATTTTCTCCATTTTTCTTTTAATATTCTATGTGTCACTGTTAAAATAAAGCTGGCATAAAATTATGAGACGTTTCATTTGTTTTTTTTGTATTAAAACTTTTAAAGTCAGTGGGGGATCAAATACTTATTTCCTCCACTGTATATATATATATAAAAGCTCTCTCTCTCTCTCTCTCTCTCTCTCTCTCTCTCTCTCTCTCTCTCTCTCTCTCTCTCTCTCTCTCTCTCTCTCTCTCTCTCTCTCTCTATATATATATATATATATATATTTTTTTTTTTCCAGTAGAGCATTGTCACAATGTCTAATTATGTGTCTGATGGTAAGAAATTAAATATGTTAAATAACATTACAACTGACATGGATCAAACTTAAAATTATCTGATACCTGATGCAACAAAATATGATGCTGTGGGTCTGAGAGGTGACTGTATATAATGTGAACTGCTTGTTTGTCAAAGTTTGTTAGTGTTATCCATTGTAGGGAAGGTGTGTTGTACTGGTGTGTGTGTGTGTGTGTGTGTGTGTGTGTGTGTGTGTGTGTGTGTGTGTGCATTGTACAGCAGGGCGATCTGGGAGAAAGCGCAGGATCGAGAGTGAAAGTGAGATTCGACAGGCTGTCAATAATCTGTTCGTCCAGAACCGGAACCTTTCTGAACTGCTGCTGGAAACAGTTGTGAGTTTTCAACATTCTTCAGTGTCCCTGTGTCATATCCACCCAATCCAGTGTCTGTCAAACTTTCTGCAGTGCCTTTGTTTCGTAGATGATTTTAACAAAGATGTTTAACACAATTATTAATTCCATCACGAAGGGGGGCGGCCTTTCAGGTGCTGGGCAGATACACAACAATCTATCGCTGGGCACACTCACTCACACAGACGCACAATATATGGAGCAATGTAAAGCATTCAATTTACCTTGAACCCATGTCTTTGGACTGTGGGAGGAAACCAGAGGAAACCCACGCTGACACGGGGAGAACATGGAAACTACACCCAGATTGGGATTTGAACCTGGAATGCTAACCACTAAGCCACCGTGCTGCAGCAAATTAAATATATATTCAATAAAATATTTATTTACGCTGTAGTTACAATATGCAGTAACACCCCATATTTTGATATTTGGAAATCAATCAATAAACCATTTTGTATTCTTCTCAATACATTTATAAGTTAAAATGAATAAAGGACTGTTATGCGGTGTGTTTTTTGTGTGTGTTTAATACCACAGTCGAGTGTTGGCAGCGCCACACCAAGGTGTGAGAGAAATGTAGCAGGTCCAGATGAAACGGAACAAAATGTTGCACCATGTGGAGGAATCAAAGTGTCTCTGTTGGGTAAGTAAAACTTACACTGTGTGCATTTTTGAGATTTTGGGTGCAAAATAAGTTCAGGTTGAGTTTATTTACAATAAAAACCTGGGCCAAAAACAGACCTTATACAGTATTACTTTAAAAAAAAACTTTTTTCAATAACATCTCTTTTTATTGAACATATTTAAGAATATTTTACATTGCAGGTACATCTGTATATAGCAGTATTATAATGTATATAGCAGTAAGTAAATGTGTTTAAAAAAAACAAAAAATAAACTGTAACAGAAAATAAAACATCCTTCCCAACCCCCTTATGAACATGTACTTGTGTCCAGATACCATTAGATTATGTCTATGAGATCCATGCACATGAGATACCCGTATTGCCTTGAAGCTAAACATATTATACACCGGATAACAATAATAGCAACCTATTCCCACCGGGGCCCCAGGTAAAATTTATTGGGTGGCTTAGTGGTTCGTCGAATCCAACCTGGGTGGAGTTTCCATGTCTTCACCGTGTCTGCGTGGGTTTCTTCCGGGTTCTCTGGTTTCCTCCCACAGTCCAAAAATATGGATCACGTTCAATTGAATTCTCCAAATTGCCCCATGTAGAGTGTGTCTGTGTAAGTGAGTGTGCCCAGCGATAGATTGGCGTTCTGTCCTGGGTGTATCTGCCCAGCCCCTGAAATATTCTCCCTGAATGAGCATGGGCAACCCCCCCCCTCTAACTAGTAGAGGATTAAGTGGAAGATGATGAATGAATGAATAAATATTGACAACCATAGGAATTTTATGTCAGTGATGTTTTTCTGCAGTGACCACATTTTATACACGGTCCTTTGCTGGCACATCTGGCCGCCGCTGCGATTCCATCTATACTAGTGGGTTTACTCCGCTTTACTCTTAATAACACCTCTTTACCATGATTTATTGACAATAATGCACGCTCCCACATGCCTTATAGCTTTGATACACAACTATTAAGCCTGAAATTGTGTGTGTGTGTGTTTGGTTGTGTGTGTTTGTGCATGCTACGAAGAGTGTGAATTGCGCAGACAGGCAGAGGAACTGTGTGTTTCTGTCTCTCTGCTCTCTGCGAGGGTGGTGATGGAGAGAATTCTAGTCCTTCAGGGAGAACAGGACTCTGCATTAATTAATTCTGTTCAAAGGGTGAGTATGGCCTCGACCTTACTTTAACGTCTTGCTTTTAGGGGGGGATTATTGTAGCAAAATTATTTGTAAAGTGAGTGGTGAGTTAGATAATAATTGTGGTAATTTGGATGTAAAATCAGGTTTGCCAATGTGGGAATCTCTAACTAAATCTTTTGGGGTGATGTGTTTACTGATAGCAGCAGTTATGCTAAGGGTTAAAGGTTAAGACCTGTGTTGTGTTGTTCTCATTTGTAAGTTGCTTTGGATAAAAGCATCTGCTAAATGTAAATGTAAGACTCCGTTGTCCTTTTTGGCTCTAGGAGTAGTTAAAAAAATCTCATCAGCAGCTGTCTAAAAGCCTTAGGGGAATGTGGCAAAGCCTTAGGGGAATGTGAAAAATCTTGCAATAATACCCCCAGAATCATCATTCATTCGGTTTGCTCAGTTGAAAACAGACTTTTTAAATAGCAGTAAATTATTATGTGCCTCCTGAATAGCCCTCGTTTCTGTTCCCAGTTTCCACTGTTCGAATCTTAATCGAGCCTTTATTTTTCTTAACGTAACGTGGTGGAGTTGGTATTCCTACTGTAAACACATTTATTACAGTCGCCTAAAATAAAATTTTGTTTTGACACAGCATCAGTCATTAGAGAATACTCTCATCATTATGTAATTATTATAGACAGCAAAAAAAGAATGTCTGAATTTCCTGCTTTAATATTTTACACTAGAGTGTGTTAAGTTACATCTTGGTGTGAGCTAGGTCAGCACTTTTACTGTGTCTGTCTGTCTGTGCGTGCGTGCGTGCAGGCTGAGCTGAAGAAGTTACTTCATGGTGCTCGTGAGCTGTTGAATGCTGGGGCTTTCAGTCCAAAACTTTTCTGGCTGGAGTACTGGAAAACAAAGGTGTGTGTATGTGTGTTTTTATATAGTCATGGGGGAAAAACAAGTACACCCTCCTGCATGTTGATGCTTTAACATATTATCTTTAACTAATGTTTATCAGAGCATTAAGCAACTATTTAATTCTGATCAGTGTAAATCTTAAAAACAAGCAAATGCCCATCCAGGGGAAAACATTCAGATACACGTCCCGATACACCCAGAACAGGGCACCAAACTATTGCTGGGCACACAATCACTTACGGACACACACATACACTATATAATGGAAATTTAGATAGGGGCAATTTAGAGCTGGTATCCCAGCTTCCACAATCAGACCTCTTCAACTAATTCAAAACTCTGCAGCCCGACTCGTGTTTAACCAGCCCAAGCGAACTCATGTCACTCCATTACTCACTTCCCTCCATTGGCTTCCTGTAGCTGCTCGCATTCAGTACAAGTCACTGACTCTGGCATACAGAACCATTTCTGGATCTTCCCCCTCCTACCTTCACTCTATCTTTTCAAAATACACTCCGACTCGTTCACTTCGCTCCAGTGATGATTGCCGCCTGGCGATTCCACCTCATCGAGGAGCTCATTCTCACTCTGTGGCGTTCACCACTGCAAAATGGTGGAATCTTCCCAACTCTGTCCGTAAGGCAGAATTACTAAACAGTTTTATGAAACTACTTAAGATGCATCTCTTTAACAAATACCTGTTATAAAAAAAAATAATAATAATAAAAAAAAAAAAAAAAAAAGGGGGGGGGGGGGGGGGGCGCAGCTTCGAATAACGATCAGGTTGATTGAATTGACAGTGTATGAATTTACAGTATAGTTGGTTTTCTCCATGGCTTCTGACTTGTGGTGTTCTCATTTGTAAGTCGCTTTGGATCTGCTAAATGACTAAATGTAAATGTAAATGTAGAGCAGCTATTTCACATTGAATCCATGTTTTTGGACTGTGGGAGGAAACCAGAGAAAGCCCAAGCTGACACGGGGAGAACATGCAGAGGCCGCGCAATATTCTAAATAAATCACTTTATTGCCTTTAGGAAACGGTTACAAACACACTATAATAAAACACAAGGTTTGATTCATAAATCCAGTCACTGAAATCAAAATACTTTATAACCTGGTCTTCCGTGACGTAATCTAGACCGTTTTTGGAAGTGAGTGCTGATCGCTGAGTAACAGGTTTATGGTTTCTCCAACAATTAAACACTGGACAATTTACAGAATGCTGTTTCTAAAATATGTCTGGAATATAATGTAGGATGTGTTTTTTAGGATCTCTTGAGGGTTAAAATAATGTTCTTATTAGAGTCTTTTATGGTCTTTTTGCAAAGTAAAATTTCATTTTAAAAAGGATTGCTCAAACTTTGTCTTTGTGTTGGGAACATCCAAGCCAATTACAAACTTCACGAAACACACCCTAACATTAAAGATAAACCAAAGTTCACCAAGGACAAAGACTAGACCAAACCATCCACACACGATGTCGACTTGGACATACCAGGACAACCCACCAGCACCTAGTTAAAGGAGAACCTCCACCCATCTGTGAAACCTGCCAATCACCTATTACAGTTAAACACATCATGCTAGACTGCTGTAAATACATGAATCAAAGACAACAAATGGACACGCCTACAACCATGAAATCAATATTCACACAAGACAACACAAGAACAGAACAAATGGAAATATAAAACAGACTAAAACATAAAGTAAAATAATAAGAAAAAAAAAAAAAAACAGAAACTGCCATGAAATGACACAAATGTCCAAAATGGTGTTAACCCTCAAATACAAAAAATTATTAAATGTCTTTGTGTAGCATTTGACATTTTTCTCACTAATGTTAGTGGTTAACATGTTCGCCTCTCAGCGCTGGGGATCCAGGCTCGAATCCCAATCTTGGATGGAGTTTCCGTGTCCTCCCTGTATCTGTGTCTTTCCTCCAGGTTCTCTGGTTTCCTCCCACAGTCCAAACACTGGATTCAAGGTAAATTGAATACTCTAAATTGCCCCACATAGTATGTGAGTGAGTGAGAGAGTGTGTCCAGAGATCAGCAGTGTAGCTCCCTCAGATTCAAAGTCGACAGCACAAATATTCTTGCCAATACTGATTAGGTTTATTCTTGAGTTTGCACCTTAACTTTGTACATAACCTAACCCAACCGTAAGAACTGTAGCATAAATCAAATAAACAAATATACAATGAGCAATTTACATATTGTAAACTATTAATCTTAAGACTGATCCTTTGTTGGTTTTATCACACAAATTTACATCTTGATTTAGCACCGTAATTACAAATCAATTCACTCTAATACTAGAAAAGGTTATAAACATAATTATATCCAATCAATCCTGTTAATATAAAAATGTAAGCAGCAAAAAAAATATATATATACTGTATATTTGAAACAGGTAATATATTTACTTATTATTTTTGAAAACATTTGTTCTCTCTCCCTTTCTCTCTAATTTTCTCCTTTAATATAAGTAAATGAAACCTGTTTACACACTTGCAGTGTGTGGGACATGGGTTAACTAATGTTGTCTTAACACACAGCCTGTGTTGGAAGTGATGTACCATCTACACACCGAGAGGCTTCTTTCATTGCAACACATGCTGCAAAGGTAATTCTTTTTTAAATTTATTCTCATACACAGTACAGTAGACGTGAGTACACCCCTCAAATTTTTTAAAATATTTTATTAGATCTGTTTATGAAACAACACTATGTAAATTTAATAATGTACATTATATCTTATTTTTCCTTCTTCAAAACTCAAAACCCATCTATTTATTTATTTATTTATAAATTAATTTTCTTACCTGATAATTTGTAAAGCATCCTTGGGTTTTAGGAATGAAAATATAATGCAATAATGCAAACTTATTATTAGTATGGGGTAGTGTAATATGTGTCCATTTTATGTATACAAAAAAATAACCAACTTACTGTGTGTGTGTGTGTGTGTGTGTGTGTGTGCGTGTGTGTGTGGGTCTCTATCAATCGACAGTAATAGTGGTGTGTGTGCGTGGTTGGTGTGTCAGTTACAGACTTTGTGTGGATTACAACTGAAAGAGAAAGATGAAGAAGTACGTCGTCATATTCTCTCCAGTACGTCTCTCTGGCTCTTTGTGCTTTATCGAGTTTTGCATAATTATAATTACATAAATACTAAATAAAGTGTGTGTGTGTGTGTGTCAGCTGTATTGTGTGTGTTAGTACAAGCTGGTTTTGAGGATGTTCCAGACTCTAGTGTCTCTCAAAGCTGCTGTTCAGTTTTGGATAATATGCTGAGCTGTAAGTATCTGCATTTTTATACTTTTTAATTCATTAATACATTCATTCTTTAATTCACATGATCACTTCTTCATCTCTGTATCAGTTTAATATGTTGTCTGTTTATACTTATAAAAATATTATAAGTATTAATACAAAATTAGCGGCACGGTGGCTTAGTGGTTAGCACGTTCATCTCTCAGTGCTAGGGATCTGCGGTTCGAAATTCCAATCTGGGTGGAGTTTCCATGTTCTCCCCGTGTCCCCGGTTTCCTCCCACAGTCCAAAAACATGGATCAAGGTAAACTGAATTCTCCAAATTGCCCCATATAGAGTGTGTGTGTGAGTGAGTGTGTGCCCAGCGATAGATTGGCATCCTGTGTTGGGTGTATCTGCCCAGTGCCCGAAACGTTCTCCCCTGGATGGGGTATAAACTAAACTATATTTATATTTGTTGTGTGTATGACTATCCATACACAATGAATTCTGCTTAAAATTAGCAAAAATAAAAGAGGTAAAGGACATGTCTCATTATCAAGTATTTTTTTATTTGTCATTCCACAATATAAAGCACAGTGCAATATATGTGGAACAAGACCGCGTTCCCCAGGAACAAGGTGCTACATATAACAGCCAACACAAAGTGCACATGTGCAAACACAAGAATTTCAATAAATACAGGAAATTATGTCCATCATGCACTAAGGACACAGAGCAAGCCTAAAAAAAGGTTAACCCTGGTAGATCTCGATGACCTGTCCAATGGAAAAGTAGATCTCAGGCCAGAAAAGTGTGGGCACCCCTGGTGTACACAATAAAGCAATAAGGTACGAGAGATGTGCATTATTGTGAGTACCTTAGTACCCCAAGAACCTTATTGCTTTTATAAAAAAAAAAAACAAGGTTTGATTCATGAATGTGTTTATTTATGAATAAAAAGCAAAATCATTGATAATCTAGTCTTTTCTGACGTTATCTAGTCTGGTTTTTATAGTGAACACTGATCGCTAAGTAAAAGGATTCCAGTTTCTCTAACAATCAAAAACGAATTACAGAATGCAGTTTATAAAAAAACATCGGGAACATTTTATTGTCCATCAATACAATTCGCAATGATACGAATGTGAAGCATTCGGAGGTGTGTGTTATTGTCAATAATGTCACTGCTGGACAGACGGCTCAGCCAATCAGATTTCAGGACTATAACTACCCATTTAATGAGAACCAATAACTACAACAAACCATCATTCTGTATGTAGCCCTTTATGTCATTGTTTATTCTTTACTTTGCAGGGTTGTTGGATTCCATGAAAAAGCCTCACACCTCACACAACACACACACAGCAGTCTGGTAAGACATTATGAAATCTTAATTATTTAACATTCGTTTAAGGCTGGGCGGCACGGTGTCATAGTGGTTAGCCTCTCTCGTTCGCCTCTCGGCGCAAGGGATTCCTGGTTCGAATCCCAATCTGGGTGGAGTTTTCATGTTCTCCCCGTGTCCACGTGGGTTTCCTCCTGGTTCTCCGGTTTCCTTCCACAGTCCAAAACCAAGTCAGTTGAGTTCTCCGAATTGCCCCATATAGAGTGTGTTTGTGTATGTGAGTGCCCAGCGATAGATTGGCGTCCTGTCCTGAAACATTCTTCCTTGGATGGGCATGGGGAACCCCCCCCCCCCTGCGACCCTAATATAGGATAAAGCGGAACATAATGGATGGATGGATAGTTTAAGGCAGTGATTCTCAATTATTTTCTGTTAAGCCCCCCCCCCCCCCCCCCCCCCCCCTAGGAAGAAGATAAAATTTTGCCCCCCCCCCCCACACACACACACACACGCACACTCACCCCTTCCCCCCCTCCCCCCGCACATGACAAAATGGGATGAAAAAGTATTTTTACGCACCCACTGCAGTAGCATTTGTCTATAAATTTGTTATAAGTACACATCTTTTATAACAATGTATCCTTATTAACAATAAAGAAAACAAAAAAGAAAGAAATATAGATCAACTTAGAACGAAGAATCATTTTATTAACTTTTGTAGTTTAGTAATTAATTTGTAACAGAAACTAATAAAATCATTGGCTGCATGAAATAAATAAAGCATTTAATAAACCCATAAATAAAAGTAGTCATAAATAATTAATGAACCTGTTTTGGAAATGTAGTGAGTGAAAAGTGCAAGTATTTCCTTTTAAATGCAGTGAGTAAAAAGTTACAGGTATTTTTTATGTAGTGAGTGGAAGTAAAATGTAAAGTGCAGATACCTAAAAAAAAATACTTAAGTACAGTAACGAAGTTACATTTACTGTCACTTCTGCTGCTGAAAAATGTGAATGTCCGCTACTGTAAGGATTATCTTATCTTAAAACTAAAAGATTAGTTTTTATGTCATTTCAGTAATAGTAAAAGACTGATTTTTTAAAAACATTTCACCATATTTTTGTGTTTCAATAGAGCTCTGTGTTTGATTAAAGAATTGATTTCAACATTAAACATGTTTTTAATCTCTGTGTTTGATTAAAGAAAAGATTTCAACATTACGTTTTTATTTTTTAACATTATTTTAGTTTTTTTTAGTTTACAACACAATCACATTAATAGAGTAATAGTTTTTAAAAGAATCGACTAATTGTTAAAAAGAATTGTTAGATTAATCAAAGTGCAGCCCTAGCTGGGGTTTATGTGCTCTTCCACAACATAATCTAGTCCTGGATTGCTGAGATTGTCTAGATTGCTGAGCAACAGGATACCAGTTACTCATCAGCAATCGCTGTTTATATTAATGTTTTATGATTGTATTGTATTTATGTATACATTTATGGTTGTATATCATGCATTGATATGAATGTGAAGCTCTCAGAGGTGTGCATCGTTATTTTTATTATTCCACCATTTTTTTCTAGCTTTCTTTTCCTTTAATTTTTAAGTCAGACTCATTGGTGAGATCACTGCTTCAATACAGCTAAGGAATCGGTTGAACCATTTCCATTAATTTCCTGTTTTTTCTTTGCATTATGGTAATATTTGCACTCCTGAAACTCAGCCAATTTTTAAGCTACAAAGACCCTGGAGTCAGAGCTAGCTTCCGAATTCACAAAGTCTTCCGAATTCACAAAGTTCACCTGTTCACAAAAATCACTATTTCACCTGGCCACACCCACTTTTTTTTTACCTCGTTCGCTGTATTGCTTTGATATAAAGAAGCACTCACTGCAATCACACTCTCATTTTCTTCTCTGGTTGTCAGTAATGGACTGCACAAACGGCTCAGATTTAAGTTTTAAGTTAAATCTAAGATTTAAATTGAATTCTTAGAAGCATGAAAACCTTTAAATTCAGTGCATTTGTTCAAGTTTTATAAAAATCCTTTTGCTTCTCTGTGAGAATTAAAGGGAATAAATCCGAACAGAAGGAAGGCTGAACTTAAAGGAAAAGGTTCTAATGGGTATTAAATCTGGAGACTTCTGCAAGCCTGTTCTTCTAGCTTTCATTGTTTTAAAGGATAGTTTCAAAATGTTCCCTTTTTAAATTACTCGAACATAATGTGTGTGGGTTTAGATTTGAAGCTCTAACACATAAAAATGACAGAGGGGGCATACAGGCTTTTTATAGCTGCTGTACATTGTGTACCATCAGCACAGCAGCGGAAAGTAATTTCATGCTGATCTAATTTCACGGATAATTTATTCCAGTGGAAATGTGTTTAGCTAAAAGACCAAGGATTTCAATACTGATTCTTAAGCAGCGATTCTCAACTGGTACCCACTTTTGTGTCACGGATGTTCTGGGTGGGTGGTGGATAGCTTAATAAAAGAACTAAATACAGTGGAAGCTCTGTTTTCGTTACCTTTGCATATCACCTGGCATATCATCATTAGGGGTGATGATAACCCCTAAATATCACAAAAATTAGGGGTGCTGAAAAAAATCGATTCTTCAAAGAATCGCGATTTGTAGTCCTGGCGATTCTGAATCGATTCAAAATGCCCAAGAATCGATTTTAAAAAAATGCGTTTAAGTTTTATTTTTGGCGCCCCCTTTCTGCATATCACATTACGTATCCGCTCAGCCACCGTACATACAGCACGCTTGTTAACCAGCTCCCGTTGTCTGAATGAGGAAGCATGGAGCAGGCGGAGAGCACGATTCGACCCCCCCGTTGTCGTTAAAAGCCGGTGTTTGGCTTTTTAAGCCAGAGAGAGAGAGAGAGAGCTCAACATGAACACAACTGTTTACAATGAGTATAAAATGAAATTGAAGTACTTATACGACAAATGTGTGAGCCCGTTTGGCGCGACATCACCCTGAGATAAAAGAAGGTGAAAATATATTTAATATTTAAAGTTAAGTTTTAAAAATGTAGTGAATGTTGGTGCAATATAGCTAAAAAGACTGAAGTATGGATTTTATTTTTAATGTTAAGTTTTAAAGATTTGCAGAATATAAATGCACTCTGACTGTAAAGTCTGTCTTTTAGTTTGGATTAAAGGTTAATTCACCATGGGAAACTTTTGTATTAAAATATTTAGAATTATTTCTTCATTGAAGGATGTTTTTTATGTAAGAAAAAGCCAGACAGCTAAGCTAACCTAACACTGCTCATTTTAATTTAGAACAATCCTATTTTTATATAAATATAAAATGATGCAAAAAGATTTGATACAGGAAGGAACCTGAAAGTATTGTTTTAAATAAACGTTCTATTTGTTTACATCGTCTTTTATTTCCTCAATCACACAATTTAAACAAAATTTAAAGACTATTTGAACTGAAAAATCGTTTCGGAATCGAAAATCGATTGAATCAAATCGCCAAACACTGAGTGATTCGCACCCTTAGCGAAAATTACATCTCCGTTTTCGGCTGTTGCTTCGGGTTTAATCGGCGTGCTCACGTGACTGGGACAAATGAAGTTTTCCTCGTGAAGTGAAAGTGAAGTTAACACACTTCATCGTGGGACCAAAGAAAGTTTCCACATTCAGCTGTCTATTAACAAAAAAGACCTTAACGCGATTGAGCTAAAGAAGAAAATCATTAAAAATTCTTAATTAAGATCGCTGAAATTGGTCGTGTATGCGGAAATTGGTTGTCCATTATAAGTTCTATTGTGGCGCAAAATGACTGCATTTTAATGGTCGTTCATGACACTGGCTTCCGGTTGGGATGAGTAGTGCAGCTCCTGCTCATTTGACGTTGCTCTTTCTGGGTGGCTGAGGACAACAAGAGCTCTCCCCGTAACTCAGCATGGTTGGTGCAGCAGCAACCGCCACCACCTTTGTTTCCCTTTGTTGTTGTTTTAGGTCGGGCCCACACTCTCTGATTTTTTTTTAGGGGTCACCTGTGCATCTGAAGTATCATTTAACACTGTGCATGTTCTGTAAATGAGGGGTATTTAAAATTGCTTAAATTATGTTTATTTACAATACCAGTCGAAAGTTTGAACTCGCCTCCCTATTACTCCACTTTTTGTCCATGTTCTCATTTTCACTTACAGAAAAGATGGACTTTGTAGTTCTACAATTCCATCTGTTTGTGTTCTACAGTACATACTGTGTACGTCTCCTTTATTCTGTTCTAATGGTTAGAACCCCAATAGTACCACCACAGAGCAGGAGTTATTTGATGGGTGCATTACTCCTATCCCAGCAGTGTCACTGAGGTGAATAAATGAAACTACAGCAGCACTGATGCACTAAAAGCAACAATCCACCACCCAAATTCTACCTATACTCTGATGGTCCTGACCAATAGAGAACAGAGAACCAACAGGGGACTAACAAACGCAAAGAACACAGATGGACTACAGAGTCCATCTATATGGTGATGGGAGAAATGGACAGTGCAATAAAGTAAATGTGGCCAAGTTTAGCCATAGATCATGCAGTTCTGATGTTTTACCTCATGGTGGCACCAAATCTCTTTGATTAGAAAACCGTTGTATGATTAATATTATTTTGATTAAAGCAGAATAAGGATGTAAATTTTATAAACCTTCATTAAAGTACTTTATTGAATTAACATACTGGGTTGCATGGTGGCTTAGTAGTCAGCACGTTGGCCTCTGAGGGCTGGGGATCCAGGTTCGAATCCCAATCTGGGTGGAGTTTCCATGTTCTCCCCGTGTCTGTGTGGGTTTCCTCCAGGTTCTCCGGTTTCCTCTCACAGTTCAGACACATGGATTCAAGGGGAAATGGATGCTCTAAATCACCCCTATATGTGTGTGAGTGAGTGTGTACTCAGCAATAGATTGGCACCCTGTCCTGAGTGTATCAGTCCAGCTTGGGAAACATTATTCTTTGGATGGGCATGGGGAACCCCCCTGCGACCCTAATAGATGACTGAGCAGAAGATAATGAATAAAAGAATTAACATATATATATATATATATATATATATATATATATATATATATATATATATATATATATCCATCCATCCATCTATATCTTCCGCTTTATCCTATATCAGGGTCGCGGGGGGGGTTCCACATGCCCATTCAGGGGAGAACGTTTTGGGCGCTGGGCAGATGCACCCAGGACAGGACACCAATCTATCACTGGCCACACACTCACTCACACAAACACACTCTATGTGGGACAATTTGGAGAATTCATTTGACCTTGATCCATGTTGTTTGACTGTGGGAGGAAACCGGAGAACCCGGAGGAAACCCACGCGGACACGGGGGAAAAATGGAAACTCCACCCAGATTGGGATTCGAACCGGGAATCCCTAGTGCTGAGAGGAGAACGTGCTAACCACTAAGCCACCATGCTGCTATATAATATATATTTCATTGCACTAAATATGTATGTGTTTGTGTTTTTCTGTTAATCAGGCTTTGTGTGTATGAGAAATCGATGTTTGACGTGTCCGTTTCGGAGGATGCTGTGCAAAGGTTTTTTAAACACTCGCTCACACATGTCGTTACTCACCGGCCTCAGCTCAAAGGTTGGAACTGATTGTGCATCAGGTGTTTGTAGCGAGTTACAGAGTGGTGTTTTTTTTAATCATACCCCTTGTGTGTGTGTTTTGTGTTTGTGTATGTGTATGTTTACAGTATCAGAAGCCATTATAATGCAGAGTCAGTGGAATTTTGCTAATACCCCTTCATTACTCACATCACTGTTCTGCAAAGTAAGTTCTTTGTTCTACACACATTGTATCCGGTGTTCATACACCGTTCATACGGTGGCTTAGTGGTTAGCACGTTCTCCTCTCAGCACTAGGGATTCCCGGTTCGAATCCCAATCTGGGTGGAGTTTCCATTTTCCCCCCGTGTCCGCGTGGGTTTCCTCCGGGTTCTCCGGTTTCCTCCCACAGTCCAACAACATGGATGAAGGTCAAATGAATTCTCCAAATTGCCCCACATAGAGTGTGTTTGCGGTGGTTGTGAGGTATGTCTTTGGAATCGTTTCGAACGTGCTAACACGTATTCAACAGAATCACACACATCAGAGCTCATAAAAAACCTGCAACCCAACGATTAATCTTTGCTATATTTTACTCTAATTTGACTAAACCTATGATTTTGTTCATGTGTTCATGTGTGCGCATGCTTAATCCTCACTCCCGAGATAGAAAATCAGACAGAACAAATCCAACAAGCATGTACAGGAATCCCTCACATACCTTTGGGGGTTACTTTCCAAATAGTGCGCAATGTAGCAGCGTGGTGTTTATTCAGACAGTTTATTCATATATATATATATATATATATATATATATATATATATATATATATATATATATATATATATATACAGTGGAGGAAATAAGTACTGGATCCCCCACTGACTTTAAAAGTTTTAATACAAAAAAACAAATGAAACGTCTCATAATTTTATGCCAGTTTTATTTTAACAGTGCCACATAGAATATCAAAAGAAAAATGGAGAAAATGACATGAAATGAGAAATATAAAATAATTTGCATTTCATTGAGGGAAATAATTATTTGATCCCCTAGTAAAACCATGACTAATGTTGGCTCCCACAGACCACTGACACACCCTAATCACAGTGAAGTCATTACCTGAATGAGAGACACCTGTCCCAAATTATCACCTGTATAAAAGTCCACCTGGCAACAGTCTCAGTGACACTCCAACATCTCCACGAAGGGCAAGAGTAAAGAGCCGTCTAAAGATGTCAGGGACAAAATTGTTGACCTACACAAGGCTGGAATGGGCTACAAAGTCATAAGTAAAAAGCTGGATGAGAAGGTGACAACTGTTGGTGCAATTATTTGGAAGTGAAAGAAGTACAACATTACTGTCAATCGACCCAGGCCTGGAGCTCCATGCAAGATATCACCTCGTGGAGTCTCATTGATCATGGGAAAGGTTAAAAACCAGCCAAGAACTACACGGGAGGAGCTGAGTAATGATCTCAAGGCGGCTGGGACCACAGTCTCCAAAAAAAAACGTTGGTAATACACTGAGACGTAATGGTTTAAAATCATGCAGTGCACGACAGGTTCCTCTGCTCAAGGAGGCTCACGTCCAGACCCGCCTCAAGTTTGCCAATGAACATATTAATGACTCCGAGAGAGACTGGGAGAAAGTGCTGTGATCAGATGAGACCAAAATTGAGCTCTTTGGCCTTAACTCAACTCAACGTGTTTGGAGGAAGAAAAAATACAGAATATGACCCTAAGAATACCATCCCCACTGTCAAGCATGGTGGTGGAAGTATTATGTTTTGGGGGTGTTTTTTGATGCTTCTAAGGGCACAGGCCAACTTCACCGCATTGACGGGAAGATGAACGGGACCATGTATCGCAAAATCCTGGTGACAACCTCCTTGCCTCTGCCAGGGCACTGAAAATGGGTCGTGGATGGGTCTTTCAGCACGACAACGACCCAAAACATACAGCCAAGGAAACAAAGGAGTGGCTCCATAAGATGCATATCAAGGTCATGGAATGGCCTAGCCAGTCTCCTGACCTCAATCCCATCGAAAATCTATGGAGAGAGCTGAAGTTTCACGTTTCCAAATGCATGCTTATAAACCTTAAGGATTTGGAGGTGATTTGCAGAGAGGAGTGGGCCAAAATTACTCCTGAAGTGTGTGCAAACCTTATAAAAAACTATAAGAAACATCTGACTGCTGTGCTTGCCAACAAGGGTTTTGCCACCAAGTATTAAATGATGTTTTACTAGGGGATCAAATACTTATTTCCCTCAATGAAATGCAAATTATTTTTTATTTCTCATTTCATGTCATTTTCTCCATTTTTCTTTTAATATTCTGTGTGTCACTGTTAAAATAAAGCTGGCATAAAATTGAGACGTTTCATTTGTTTTTTTGTATTAAAACTTTTAAAGTCAGTGGGGGATCAAATACTTATTTCCTCCACTGTATATATATATATATATATATATATATATATATATATATATATATATATATATATATATATATATATATATATCTCGGTCGCAGATGAGACAGTTTTAAGGTTTTGATTGAAATACCGTAAGTTTGCGACCGTTTGCGGCAGAAAAATTGTGACTGTTTCTAAAAGTTGAGAAGCTGCCCTTTACAGCCAACATACAGTAATTACGGTAACTTTATTCCCGATACTGGTGAAAAAAAATTCTGTCTCCCTCAAACACACACAGAGCTTAGAAACGCAAAGAGCTGACGGTGACTCCATCGTTCGGTCCCGCTGCTGGAGGAGAGGCTGCAGAGAAACCGCTCTTATTTGATCCGGGGCAACTGACAAAACACCCGGGGCTACAGCCCCAAAAGCCCAGGTCTAATTGCCTGTGTGTATGTATATATGTGTGTGTGTGTGTGTATATATATATATATATATATATATATATATATACAGTATATATGTATATGTATATACAGTGCATCTGGAAAGTATTCACAGCGCTTCACTTTTTCCACATTTTGTTACGTTACAGCCTTATTTCAAATTGTATTAAATTAATCTCTTTCCTCAAAATTCTACACAAAATACCCCATTATGACCATGTGAAAAAGGTTTTCTTGAGAGTTTTGAAAATTTATTAAAATTAAAAAACAAAGAAATCATATTTACATAAGTATTCACAGCCTTTGCTTAATACTTTGTAGAACCACCTTTGGCAGCAACTACAGCCTCTAATCTTTTTGAATATGATGCCACAAGCTTAGCACACCTATCTTTAGGCAGTTTTGCCCATTCTTCTTTGCAGTACCTTTGAAGCTCCATCAGCTTGGATGGGAGACGTCTGTGCACAGCCATTTTCAGATCTCTCCAGAGATGTTCAATCGGATTCAAGTCTGGGCTCTGGCTGGGCCACTCCAGAACATTCACAGAGTGGTCCTGAAGCCACTCCTTTGAGATCTTGGCTGTGTGCTTCGGGTCGTTGTCCTGCTGAAAAATGAACCGTCGCCCCAGCCTGAGGTCAAGAGCGCTTTTTATCCAGAATGTCTCTGTACATTGCTGCATTCATCTTTCCCTCTGTCCTGACTAGTCTGCCAGTTCCTGCTGCTGAAAAACATCCCCATAGCATGATGCTGCCACAACCATGCTTGACTGTAGGGATGGTATTGGCCTCGTGATGAGCAGTGCCTGGTTTCCTCCAAACATGACGCCTGGCATTCACACCAAATAGTTCAATCTTTGTCTCATCAGACCAGAGAATTTTGTTTCTCATGGTCTGAGAGTTCTTCAGGTACCTTTTGGCAAATTTCAAACGGGCTGCCTTGTGCCGTTTACTAAGCAGTGGCTTTTGCCTGGCCACTCTGCCATACAGGCCTGATTGGTGGATTGCTGCAGAGATGGTTGTCCCTCTGCAAGGTTCTCCTCTCTCCACGGAGGAACGCTGGAGCTCTGACAGAGTAATCATCGGGTTCTTGGTCACCTCCCTGACCAAGGCCCTTCTCCCCCAAACGCTCAATTTAGACGGTAGGCCAGCTCTAGGAAGAGTCCTGGTGGTTCCAACCTTCTTCCATTTATGAATGATGGAGGCCACTGTTCTCATTGGGACCTTCAAAGCAGCAGAAATTTTTCTGTATCCTTCCCCAGATTTGTGCCTCGAGACAATTTTGTCTCGGAGGTCTACAGACAATTCCTTTGACTTCATGCTTCATGTTTGCCCTCTGACATGCAGTCAAATCATGTCTGTGGGACCTTATATAGACAGGTGTGTGACAGGTGTGTGCCTTCCAAATCATGTCCAATCAACTGGATTTACCACAGGTGGACTCCATTTAAGCTGTAGAAACATCTCAAGGATGATCAGTGGAAACAGGATGCACCTGAGCTCAATTTTGAGCTTCATGGCGAAGGCTGTGAATACTTATGTAAATGTGATTTCTTAGTTTTTTATTTTTAAGAAATTTTCAAAACTCTCAAGAACTTTTTTCACATGGTCATAATAAGGTATTTTGTGTAGCATTTTAAGGAAGAGATTAATGTAATACAATTTGGAATAAGGCTGTAACGTAACAAAATGTGGAAAAAGTGAAGCGCTGTGAATACTTTCCGGATGCACTGTATATATATATATATATATATATAATATATATATATATATATATATATATATATATATATATATAAAAACATAAACAAACCCACAATACAGTGAAGTCGTTAGAGGTGATTTGCGACATGCTCCATATTCTGTAGTGAAGGACCCTGGTTTAATTTATTTAATAAAGTGCTCACTGTATCAAATTCGTACCGAAATGTGAGGTCCATATCACAACTTGAAGCGAACCGTGAATTTTGTGTACCATTCTTCCCCTAATATATAAATGTATTTTTTCAGGTGTGTGTTTTGTTCAGTATAGAGGAGGTGTGTTCTCACTTGCAGCATGTTTTGGAGACTCTCGAAGTAAACTGGCAGAACATTCTGGCCTGTATTTCAACTCTGCTGATCTATCACCCACAAACACAGTCCTGCCTAAAAGGTACACACACACACACACACACAAAACCATCCTGTACCCAGTTTCTGTCACATTCCTTTGTTGTTTACTTTTCATTATAATGTTTTGTTTGTTCACTAAAGAAAATATACCTACATTTAAAATGTTTTCTTATGATGCAATAAAAGCATCAACTCCACCCTCAGTTCAGTTTGAAAACAACTTTTAGACAAGAAACTGAAAGGTCTATATTTGACGCTTTTGTGGAGCTCGATTAATTGAAGTGTACAACCCAAGTTCAAGTTATACTTTATATTTTGTGTTGAGCTTATTTGTACTTGAGCATTTTGAGACTAAGATTAAATAACGTAATAAAGCAATAAGGCTTGCATTATTGTGAAAAAAAAGTGTATCATGGTAAATAGGTTTTATTAGTCTCCCGCTATTAGGGTGCGACGCTTTCGGGCGCTGGGCAGTAAAGTCGCTGGGCACATCTCTTTCCAGTGAGAATTTTGATTCACAATAATACACAACCTCGACACGTGAACATGGAAACTCGTATTGAACTTTTAGCGCTAAAAATGCTTACACCACTAAGCACAATGAATTAAAGTATCCCAATTAGATTAGTGGATCAGACCACAGGACACAGCACCCCCGAAGCAATAAAACTATAGAACCCCCAGCATTCAGATTAATAGATTAATAGTTCAAAACCACTAAGCTACCATGTCTCACATCTTCATGGTTTTGTGTGTGTGTGTGTGTGTGTGAGTAGATTTGTTATCCAGGTTACTTTGCTCAGCTTTTCAGTCGTATGACGTGGAAAAAATGATCACTGGCTTCCTGTTAGCACGACAGGGAGCGCTAGAAGGTCCTGCGATCTTCCCTTCCTACAGTGAGTGGTTTAAAGTAAGTGCATCAACATTTAAAATGCCCAAAGCTCAATTTCACAGTAAAACACTGTAAAGTCTAAATGAATTAAACACTTTTTGGTTTCCAAACAATGTTTATTAAATCTTCATTTAATTTATGCAATGCGACTTACTCAATCTTTTCAAAATACACTCTGACTCGTTCATTTCGCTCCAGTGATGATTGTCGTCTGGTGGTTCCACCTCGCTGAGGAGCTTATTCTCACTCCGTGGTGTTCACCACTGCAAAATGGTGGAACCATCTTCCCAACTCTGTCCATAAGGCAGAATCACTAAGCAGTTTTAAGAAACTACTTAAGACGCATCTTTTTAACAAATACCGGTTGTAAAAAAATTTTTTTTAAAAAAGGGAGGGGGGGGGTGCAGGATCAGATAACGAACAGGTTTGATAAATCTACAGGGTAACTGTTTTCTTCATAACTACTGACTTGTGGTGTTCTCATTTGTAAGTCGCTTTGGATGAAAGCATCTGCTAAATGACTAAATGTAAATGTGAATGCAGCAGCTACAAGGAGCCAAAAAAAAGAGAGAGAGAGAGAGAGTAATGGAGTGATATGAGTTCTTGTGCTGGTAGAACACGAGTTGGGCTGCAGAGTTCTGAATCAGTTGTAGAGTCTGATTGTACTGGAGCCGGGATAGGCTGAGGGCTTGGACTAACAGCCGAGTAGCCTGTTCAGTTAAGAAAGCTCTGATCTTTCTGATGTTCTACAGAATGAATCTGCAGGAACGGACAGTTTTTATTATTATTAATGTGATATAGTTGTAATATGACATAATATTCTTTCAGAGATCAAACTTAATAATTGCATTTCTGTTTAATATTTAACACACAGTTAAATGCTACAGCAGATAATGTTTCTTTTAGAATATAATAGAAAGCCTTTATTGTCATTATACACAAGTATACGTACATTTTACTTATCTTTAAATATTTCTGCTTTCTGTAAAAATGTTCCTGGCACAATTTAAAACAGGAGCACGGTCCAAAAAACGCTTTCTAAATATATTTGTGCTTCCATCAAAAAGACTGAAATTATGAATCAAAACATATAATTTGTCAGACATGGATATATATTTATAAAAATATATATTACAAATATATATATATATATATATATAAAGTATATATATATATATATATATATATATATATATGGATCAGTGGGTTGCAAAGGTATTCATAGCCCTTGACTTTTCCATATTTTGTCACATTACAACAAATAATTTCACTGGAATTTAATGTGAAAGACCAACACAAAGTGGTATACATGGAAGGAAAATTATACATGAATCAACATTTTTTTTTACAAATAAAAAACTGAAAAGTGCGACATGCAAAAGTATTCAGCCCCCTTTTCCCTGAGTGCAACCAATTGATTCAGAAGTTGCCTGATGAAAATGACTCAAAAGGGTCCACCATGTGTGTAATCTAATCTCATACAAATACAGCTGCTTTGACGTCAGATGTGGTTAAGAGAATATTGGGGAGCAAACAGCATCATGAAGTCCAAAGAACACACCAGACAGTTAGAATTTTTGGAGAAGTTTAAAGCAGGCTTAGGTTAAAAAGATTTCCAAAGCTTTGCTCTCACGGAGCACTGTTTCCATCATCCGGAATGGAAAGAGTATGGCACCACAGTAAACCTGCCAAGACAAGGCCGTCCACCTAAACTTACAGGCCGAACAAGGAGATTCCTGTCAGAGAGGCAGCCAAGAGGCCCATGGTGACTCTGGATGAAATGCAGAGAGCCACAGCTCAGGTGGGGGAAACTGTCCACAGGACAACAATTAGTCGTGCACTACACAAATGTGGTCTTTATGGAAGAGTGGCAAGGAGAAAGCCATTGTTAAAGAAAACCATAAGAGTGGTTTGCAGTTTGCCAGAAGTGTTGAAGTGCACAGCAAACATGTGGAAGAAGGTGCTTTGGTCAGACGAGACCAAAATTGAACTTTTTTGGCCACAATGCAAAAACGCTATGTGTGGCGGAAAATAACACTGTAAAGTCTGAAAACACCATCCCCACTGTCAAACAGCATCATTCTGGGGGTGCTTCTCTTCAAGGGACAATTGTCAAAGTTGATGGGAAATCTGGAGCCAAATACATTTAAGAAAAACCTTTGGAGTCAGCAAAAGATTTAGACTGGGGCGGAGGTTTTTCCAAACAACGACCCTAAACATAAAGCCAGAGCTACAATGGAGTGGTTTAAAAAAAATGAATATTCATGTGTTTAGAATGGCCCCAGTGAGTCTAGACCTAAACCCAATTGAGAATTTGTGGTTCCACCTCTGCTGTTCACAAACGCTCTCCATCCAATCTGACTGAGCTTGAGCTGTTTTGCAAGGAGTGGGCAAGAATTTCATTCACACTGCAAAATGGTGGAACATCTTCCCAAAAGACTTGCAGCTGTAATTGCAGCAAAAGGTGGCTCCACAAAGTATAGGCAGAATACTTTTGCACTACTTTTCAGTTTTTTATTTGTAAAAAAAATGTTTAAGAAACCTTCCACTTAACAATTGTATACCATTTGTGTTGGTCTTTCACATTAAATTCAAAATAAATTTATGGTGGTGTAAAAAAAATGGAAAAGTTTTAAAACTTTTGCAACCCACTGTATATATATAATGTGTGGTGTGGGGGGTGGTGTGTGATATATATAATAATATATATATATAAATATATACAGTGGTGTGAAAAAGTGTTTGCCCCCTTCTCATTTCCTACTTTTTTGGTGTTTGTCATTAAGTGTTTAAGTCAAACCAATTTAAACAATAGTCAAGGACAACACAAGTAAACACAAAATGCAATTTGTAAATGAAGGTGTTTAATTATAAAGGAAAAAATCCAAACCATCATGGCCCCGTGTGAAAAAGTGATTGCCCCTTGTTAAAACATACTATAACTGTGGTTTTTAACACCTGAGTTCAATTTCTCTAGCCACACCCAGGCCTGATTATTGCCAGTTCTCAATCAAGACATCACTTAAATAGGAGCTGCCTGACACAGTAAAGTCCACCAAAAGATCCTTAAAAGAGCCGAGAGTTCAAACAATGAGAAATAATATGAGATCTATCAGTCTGAAGAGGGTTATAAAGCCATTCGGCTTTGGGAGTCCAGCGAACCACAGTGAGGGCCATTAGAGTATGGCGAAGACATGATTGGTGAACCTTCCCAGGAGCCGGGCCCATACCCTGAGGCGCAGGACTCATCCAAGAGGTCACAAAAGTACCCTGTTCAGTCCAAAAGCCTCACTGATCTTTCTGATGTTCATGCCTACAGAATGAATCTGCAGGAACGGACAGTTTTTATTATTATTAATGTGATATAGTTGTAATATGACATAATATTCTTTCAGAGATCAAACTTAATAATTGCATTTCTGTTTAATATTTAACACACAGTTAAATACAACAGCAGATAATGTTTTTTTAGAATATAATAGAAAGCCTTTATTGTCATTATACACAAGTGTACATACATTTTACTTATCTTTAAATATTTCTGCTTTCTGTAAAAATGCTCCTGTCACAATTTAAAACAGGAGCACGGTCTAAAAAACACTGGAAATATAAATATAATTTGTGCTTTCCATCAAAAAGACTGAAATAATTAATTAAAACATATAATTTGCTTTCCCCTTTTTTTTTGTTTCGTCAGAGCTGGATGCCTGGAATCTCTTGTTGGCAACAAGTTTATTGTTTTATATTATATTATATTTACATATAACAAGTTATTAAACATATATCAATGTAAAATGATCTTGCGGGCCAGATATAATTGTATTACAGGCCGGAGTTTGACTCCTATGCTTTATTGTATGGTTTTAATGAATATCAATGTTGGCTCACGAATGTGTCCATGTTGGAAATTTTGGCCCACTGTGCATTTGAGTTTGACTCCCCTGCTCTAGCAGCTTGTTTGGAGCACAGGCATCTTACAGTTCTTGCGTTCCTCCACAAGCTCTCATACATCAGATCACACTCACTCACATCATGTTTTTGTTCTCTAGATTGCTTTTGGTGGTCCCAGTGGTTACCAAAGAAACAGCAAGAAGTCCCTGGTGTTTCTGTTGAAGTTTTTGTCAGACCTTGTGCCTTTTGATCCCCCACAATACCTGAAGGTAACAGTGATGATAAGTACATGAACAGTGGCAGCAACATGGTTTATTGATTTTAGGGTTGAGGGTTCAAGTCCCATTAACCTATAATAACTTAAACTTCCACCTGCCCAAAGAGCATAAACAGTGTAAACAGCTTTATTTGTATATATATATATAATGTGTATTTATATATATATATGTATGTATGTAAAGGAATCCACATTACATGTAACTTATGTAATTTACCTTTTGATTTAACATGCAATTTATGTTAAAATGTGTCATATTTAAAACATGAAATAAACAGGACATCTGTAATGTATTTTGCCCTTTAATTTATATCTGTAAAAACATACTTATATAGTTTGTGTGTTTTTACAGGTACATGTGATGTACCCACCGTATGTACTTGGAAAACACCGCTCCCTGCTGCAGGAGTTTATCTCTCTGTCTAGGACTCGTCTCTCTGATCTCAAGGTTTAACACACACATTCTCACATATACATACACATACTTGTACATACACATACATACATACATATACATACACACACACAGATATATATATATATTTAAAATATATATATAGATACACACATTAAATACATACATACACGCAAGTATGTGAACGTATGAACCCTTTGAAATTACTTTGATTTCTGCATTAATTGGTCATTAAAGGTGATCTTCATCCAAGTCAAAACAATAGAAAAACACGGTCTGCTTCAACTAGACACAAACAAAAAATGTGTTTGCATGGTTTTATTGAACAGAGGATTTAATTACTGGTTGACCCTACTTTGGCAGCAATGACCTCAACCAAATGGTTCCTGTAGTTGCAGATCAGACCTGCACAACGGTCAGGAGGAATTTTGGACCATTCCTCTTCACAAAACTGTTTCAGTTCAGCAATATTCTTGGGATATTTGGTGCGAATCACCCTCTTGAGGTCATGCCACAGCATGGGCCACTACAGAAGGTGCATTTTCTTCTGTTGAAGCCATTTGGTTGTTGATTTACTTTTATGTTTTGGGTCGTTGTCCTGTTGCTTCATCCATGCTCTGTTGAGCTTCAGTTGGCTGACAGATTGTCTTAAATTGTCCTGCAAAATGTCTTGTTAAACTTGGAAATTTATTATTCCGTTGATGACGCCAATCCGTCCAGGCCCAAAGGCAGCAAAGCAACCCCAAACCATGATGCCCCTTCCACCATATTTCACAGTTGGGAGGATTTTAATGATGGTGTGCTGTGCCTTTTTCATCCACACATTGTTTTACCTGTCCACAGGATATTTTGCCAGTAGTGATGTAGGAACATCCAGGTGCTCTTTTGCAAACATCAAATGTGCAGCAATGTTTTTGTTTAGACAGCAGTGGCTTTTTCTTTAACAATCTTTAGCTGACACTCTAGGATTCTTCCTCACCTCATTTGATCATTTTTACAGGGTGACCATGTCTGTCTTACCGTGAACACATGAACATCAAGGCTTTTAGAGATTTTTAAAGACTTTTGTAACCTTTTCCAGCTTCATGCAAGTCAACAATTCTTCCAAGAGCTCTTTTGTGCGAGGCATGATTCATATCAAGCAATGCTTCGTAAGAACAGCAAACTCAAAACTGGTTTGTGGGTTTTTTTTTTAAATTTTTAATATAGGGCAGAGCAGATTTAACTAACATATCCAATCTCATTACATTGATTGGACTCCAGGTTGGCTGACTCCTGGCTCAAATTAGCTCTTAGAAAAGTCATAAGCCTAGAGGTTCACATATTTTTTCCACCTGGCACTGTGAATGTTTACATGTTGTGTTCAATAAAACCATGCAAACATATATATTTTTGTGTGTCTTAGTTGAAGCAGACTGTGTTTGTCTATTGTTTTGACTAAGATGAAGATCAGAACACCTTTAATGACCAATTTATGCAAAAATCCAAAGGGTTCACATACTTTTTTTTGCAACTGTACATACACACATACATAGATACATACATGGATATATATATATATACACACACACACACACACACATATATATATATATATATACATACAGTACACACACACATCCACAAGGAAGTATGTACACACACATACACATACAAACCCGCGTTTGCATAGGTGCCACACACACACACACATCCACACACATATACTGTACATGCATGCATATACACAGACACAAAGAAAGCCCACACACACACAAACGGACATGTCCACCCTCCCACATGTCCACAAATGGACATAGACACAGTGACACAAAGACAGACACACATGGGATACAGTCACACACACACACACACCCACATGGTTGTAATTATGGTTAGAATAAGGTTATGAATAATGTTAAGGTAGTATTATTTATGGTTAAGGTTTATCTAAATGTTGTCCTCTCACTTGTAAGTCACTTTTGATAAAAACATCTGCTAAATGACTAAATGTAGTGAAGTCCCCATGATCAATAAAAACAAATGTGTGTGTATGTTTGTATATATATTTATATATAGGTTTCTGTTGAGGAGATGGGTTTGTATGAGGAGGCCTCTGGCACTGTGGCTGAGGTTAAGGTAGGTTCCCTGCTGCTATGTGGCAATTGGTGAATACTGATTAGTGTGTGTGTGTTAAATGTCTTCATCAAACCTTGAAAAGACTTAAATGATCCTGAGGTGTGCGCTCTAATGTTTGTGTATTTGTGTGTGTGTAGCCGGAGTGTGTCGCTCAGCAGGATGTGGATAAGGCTGTGGCTCTGTTCAAGAGCAGTGGTAGGATTTCTGCCACTGTGATGGAAGCCAGGTAAAGCCCCTCACCCCCCCACAAACACACACATATACACACAATCAAAAACACCTTTTGAGTTTGGTTATATTGTATGATGCTGGATATAAACATTGTCAGTGCAGCATAAATAATGTAAATTTCTTACATTTACATTTAGTCATTTAGCAGACGCTTTTATCCAAAGCGACTTACAAATGAGAACACCACAAGTCAGAAGTTATGAAGAAAACCAACTACACTGTAAAATCATCAAACCTGATTGTTATTTGATGCTGCGATGAAATGAGTAATGGAGTGACATGAGTTTGCTTGTGCTGGTTAAACACAAGTCGGGCTGCAGAGTTTTGAATTAGTTGAAGAGGTCTGATTGTGGACGCTGGGAGACTGTGTGTGTGTGTGTGTGTGTGTGTATATATATATATATATATATATATATATATATATATATATATATATATATATATATATATATATATATATACAAAAATATTTTTTTTTTGTTTTAACAACTGAAAGAAAAACCAAATTACAAATATGAAATATTTCAATATAGTTCAATATATTTTAACATCAAACACATAATAAAATGGCAGACTGAAGTAATTATTAATTAGTAATTAGGACTTTGGTACAGTCCGAATGACCTGTGATTGTATGTTTTCAGTATTTTCAGGCGTCCGTACTTCTTATCGCGATTTCTTCCCACTCTGCTGACACCACGTGTGGTAAGTACACACATACAAGTGCACGTTTGTGGTTGTGTCATTGTGTTGTCTGATTTTCTTTTTGAACATACTTTCAGCTTCCGGAGACACCAGATGCACAGATGGCTTTCATTGAGGCTTTGAGAAAGTATGCTTTTGTATTTAAACTTGTATTTAAAGCTCCAATCATTTTTATAAAGCCTTAACTTAACTTAACCATAATGAATCATGACTTTAAAAAATAAATAATAATAAAAAGATAGTAGATGAGCTGAATGTTGGTTTTACCCATCAGCCACTCTGTCGGTTTACCAGCAATCCTAATATTTTTTTTAAATATTAGGATTACACCTGTTTGTGTGTCTGTGTGTTTGTGTGTTTGTTTAGAGCAGACAAGATCCCAACAGTACTGTATTCTTCATATACAGACTCATGCTTGAGAGAGCAGCAGAAAGCTGGTGAGTCTCTCATTTCACTATATATTCATACAAACCTCACAAAACATCCATCCATCCATTGTCTTCCTCTTTATCCTATATTAGGGTCACGGGGGGGTTCCCCATGCCCATCCAGTGGAGAACATCTCGGGTGCTGGGCAGATAGACCTGGGCAGACAGGATGCCAATCTATCGCTGGGCACACACTCACTCACCCAGACACACTCTATATGGAGCAATTTGGAGAACTCAATTGACTTGATCCATGTTTTTGGACTGTGGGAGGAACCCGGAGGAAACCCACACGGACACGGGGAGAACATGCAAACTCCACCCAGATTGGGATTCGAACCGGGAATCCCTAGCGCTGAGAGGAGAACATGCTACACAAGCCACCGTGCCACCCACAAACGAACATTTTTAAAGACATTAATTTTACAATGTATATTTACATTAATAAAATGACCCATGTACAGAGCAAAGAAAAGTGTTTTTAATGACGATCTGAATTTATCCATCCGTTATCTTCCGCTTAATCATGTTGTGGGGAAACCCACACAGACACAGGGAAAAGAAACCCAGATAAGGATTCAAACCTGGATCTCCCGCACTAACCACTAAGCTGCTTAATTCTCATAAACATAAACTGGTGTGAGGGCACGATGGGCAGAGATGGGAGGCAGGCCTTAGGATGCAGATTGGGTAAGCAGTGAAATTCACAAGCTTAGGACCAGAACATATGGACATGGTCAGCTGGCAATTGTTTACATCTCTCACATGCATTACTTCTACCCGGGATGGCACAATCAGACCACTCCATTACTCCTCTCTCTGCCTCTGTCTCTCTCTCTCTCTCTGCTGCATTCAGTACAAGACACTGACTCTGATCTACAGGTCAACCTCTGGATCTGCCCCCTCTTACCTTCACTCTATATTTCCAAAATACACTCTGACTTGTTCACTGTGCTCTAGTGATGAATCCCTCCTGGTGATTCAACCTCACCGTGGTGCTAATTCTGCTAAATGGTGGTACGATCTTCCCAACTCTGTCTGTAAGGTGGAGTCACTTAACATCTTTAAGAAACAACTCAAAACACATCTCTTCAACAAATAATTGATTACAAAAAATTATTATGAATAAATAAAAATGAATAAAAGGTGGAATAGGATAATGTTTGATAATTCTACAGTGTAGCTGGTTTTCTTCATAATTTCTGACTTGTGATGTTCTCATTTGTAAGTCACTTTGGATAAAAGCATCTACTAAATGACTAAATGTGAATGTAAATTTATTTCATACCCATCTGTACCATACATAGTATTCCATCCATCCATTATCTTCAGCTTCATCTTCTACTAGGGTCACGGTGGTGTTCCCCATGCCCATCCAGGGGAGAACGTTTCTGGAGCTGGGCAGATACACCCAGGACAGGACGCCAATCCATCGCTGGGCACACACTCACTCACACAAACACACTCTATATGGGGCAATTTGGAGAATTTAGTTGACCTTGATCCATGTTTTTGGACTGTGGGAGGAAACTGGAGAACCCGGAGGAAACCTACGTGGACACGGGGAGAACATGGGAACTCTAAACACTAAGCCACCGTGCCACCCCTACCATACATAGTGTTTATAATAATCATTATAACCACTTAGCTCACCATGCACTTTATGTATTGTATGTAAATGATCTCTATCTTGCTCTTCTGGTTAGATGTTACTGCATTTCATTGGCTCTGTACTTGTTTACTCTGCTCAATGACAATAGTTGAAAGTTGAATCTGATCTAATCAAATTTTACACTGCAAGAGCCAATGTCTTGAGTTTCGGAGTTTCGAAAATAACCCTCCCCATTTACACTTTGTAACAAGCTGAAAAATAGACTCATCTCGCTGCAGAACACAATTCTACATTTTCGGTTTAGGCAGAAAAATTTGGATATGTCTTTGTTTTTCTCATTATGTCGTGAACTATAAATTATAAATATTATAAATTAAACCTTTTTGCTGGGGAGAGTGCTGATTGGAGGGTGGCACAGTGGCTTAGTGGTTAGCACGTTTGCCTCTCGGCACTGGGGATTCCCGGTTCGAATCCCCATCTCCGCTTTCCTCCCACAGTCCAAAAATATGGATTATAATTGAGTTCAATTGAGTTTTCCTAATTGCCCCATGTACTGTAGAGTGTGTCTGTGTGAGTGAGTGTGTTCCCAGCGATAGATTGGTGTCCTGGGTGTATCTGCCCAGCACCCGAAATGTTCTCCCCTGGATGGGCATGGGGACCCCCCCCCCCCCCCCCCACCGCGCTACCCTAATATATAGGATAAAGCGGAAGATAATGGATGGATGGAGTGCTGATTGGTTCACCATTTTATATATTTTGCCACTATTTTAAGTGTGATTTGGCTCAGCCAATAAACAGTCCCTGCACTTCGATGTAAAAGGCTCACTGTTTTTGGTCATTGAACCTCAGTTCAGAGCAGTGCTTCTTACTTTACCGTGCTTTTGCTAATATGTTACTCCACCCGCTGTTCATTTTCTGTAGAGGTGCATGCTTTATGAGCTAAGCACTGTTTGTTGGTGAAGTAGTAAGAGTAGCATGATCTGATGTATATTTTGTTGGTAGGAGTCACGTGTGCATCTGAGGTATTGTCAGGTGCAATATGCACAAGCCCTGAGATGATTTATATTGCTTTGATTATATTTGTTTGATGAAATGTGTGTGTGCATGCTTTACAGGTATGTCAGACTCACAGGAACTAAATCCCTGGTTGGTTATTGAGTCTCAGTTGCAGGAACTAAAGAGCCAACTGTTTACTGGAGCTCCAGAAGGAGGTGCACATCAGTTTTTTTTTTTCTGTAAATTTTTTTATAAGCTTTGAAATTAGTGATTCATTTACTTGTGGGCCCAGCATCTTAATATTTTGATATCTGTAGCCATTGGAACATTATTTAATTGATATTCAACATTTTGATTTTATTTTTAACATTTGTTTATGACTAAAAGCTCCTCATAGTTGAGGTCAACCTATGATTAATTATAGGCCTCTCGTCTTTTTAAGTGGGAAAATTGCACAATTGGTGACTGACTAAATACTTCTTTCCCCCACTGTAGTACATTGTAACAAAGCAGCTTTACAGAGTTATAAGCCTTTAAACCTCCAAAGAGCAAGATGAAGAGACAGTGGCAAGAAAAAACTCCCTGTTATGTTGATATTTTAATGTAGAAACCTTGTGAGGACCAAGACTCAGTGGGGGACTCATCCTCCTTGAACGGCCGGGCAGCAGCAGAAGCCATGTACAGATTGATCAGGTGACCGTATTTAACAATTGGTCCTCACAAGGTTTCTTCCTTAAAATATCAACATAAGTTTTTTCTTGCCACTGTCACTTCATTTTGCTCTTTGGGGGTTTAAAGGCTCATAAAACTGTAAAGCTACATTGTGACAATTTACTATTGTAAAAAGCGCTCTATAACTGATTTACTTAAACTTTTACAAAAAAATTTAACATCGTCTAATTTTCTAGAAGATGCAATCAAGAAAAAAACTTGCTGGTAGGATAAAAGGGAAAAAAAAGTCTAAATGTGTCCGAGCAATAAATTATTTTGAACCTAAATATACATACCTTTATTCACTGTGGTGGGTATTAATAAATATTTTTATTTTATTAATCTTTTTATTTTTATCTTATTAATTAAAAGTTACTATTTACAACAACATGTGTATTTGTATACACAGAATGAATTTGTGTTTGTGTGTTTATTTTCTTAGATCTAAGAGCACAAATAGCTGTTCTTTCTCAGACCCTAACGTCAGTGTGTGACGACTCCACCGACGAGAAAGAATGTGATGTCATAACACTGACCCCAGAACTACAGCCCCCCTTAAAATCACTTAGTGCTGTAAGGACTCCTATACAAACACACGCGCGAGCACACACACACACAAATATAATTTTAAAACCAGTGACAATACACACCTGAGCGCTTCACATTCATATCAATGTGTGAATACAATACATTATTTTTTTTAATTCAGTTTTTGATTGTTAGAGAAATCAGAATCCAGTTATTCAGGGTTAGTATTTACTGTTAAGGTCTAGTGACTGGAGCGTATTGGATCCGCTACTCGGAATGAAACACAGTCTGTAGGCAGAGCTGAGACGTAACCAGGTTTATTAGCCACACACAGAGTGTAGACAGTACTGGGGTCACACTTAGATGCTGGCGGTAACACGGGAAAGTGAGCGTGGTGACGCGGTGTACACCGATGCCTGACGTCAGCGGCGCCGTGTCCAAATCCGAGGAGTGTAGGTGGCTTGAACGAGTTTGTCTCAGAAGGCAATGAGCTGCACACAAAACACAAACAGGATGAGTATCGAGGGTGCATACAACACCAGGGCAATCCGGGCTAGGGTGTGACAAAGTGAGCAAGGTCGAGACGAGGTAGGAGCTGGAAGAGTCAAGGCGTAGCACAGGCTTGAGCGCAAGACCATCTGGCAGGGAGGGACGGGAGTGAACGGCTTAAATAAAGACAACGTGATTAGACCCAGGTGCACAGGAAGACAGGGGCGTGGAGCCCAGACACACCCTCACCACGTGACGAGACCTAACAGTTTACTTTAAAAACGGGACTAGATTAAATCGCAGAAGACCAGATTATTAACAATATTGCTTTAAATAAACGCGTTTATAATTCAAACCTTTTTTTTTTTTTTTTATTAGAGTGTGTTTGTAACTATTTTTAAATATGAGACACTTGAGGTTGAACATTATTGTAAATAAATCACAGAACAGGGGTGCCGGGGCTTATATCACCTCTTTCCCGTGATTAATTTACAATAATGCACGCCCTCTTGTGCCTTATTGCTTCCTCAATACATCATGTTACTGTAAAATTCTATTACATCATTTTACAGTGTTTGTGTCGAAGTTTTTGTGTGGACAGTGAAGTCAAACATTTGTCTTTATTACAGGGAGACAGAATACTTGTTTCTAATCATCGATATTCAATGTTTGTTTTGCACTGTTGATTTTTGATCTCTTTTTCTCTGTGTGTTTTAGCTCGGAAGTGTGATCCTGCAGAGTTTTTGTGAATGTATTATTGCCGAGTCTAGAGTCAGTCCTCCAAACAGGTAGTGTGCGTGTGGGATAAGGGTGTGTTTAAGTTGTGTGTGTGTGTAGGGGTATTTAAAGTACACTGCCTGGTCAAAGCCAAAAGTTCACACACTTGTATATTTCTCACCTTGAACCACATTTATCCTTGATTACCACTGGCATTCACTGCCGTATCGTTTACACAACCTTCTGCAGTCTCACTACATGTATTTCTGTTCTGGGTTTAATTAATTTTTCCCCAAGATCTTGTATTGATGATAAATATTTGGACCACTGCACAAAGTCTCCTTCAGCTCATCCCAAAGGTTCTTAATGGGGTTGAGGCCTGGACTCTATGGTGGCCAATCCATATTTGGGAATGATGTCTCATGCTCCCTAAACCCCGCTTTTATAATTTCAGGCCGAAGAATTCTGGCATTATCTTGGAATATGCCAGTGTCATCAGGAAAAAAAAACTTTTATTGATGGAATAACCTGGTGGTTTAGTATATTCAGGTCACTGCTGAACCCAGACCTAACCAACAGCAGTGACCCCGGATCAGAGTTACATCCAGGTGGTAACCTTTTTTTTTTTTTTTTTGGCGTGTATACCAGTGTATAACATCTTGGAATCCAAAACCGGTTCACACATTTTAACTGCACAATCTACATGCAGTTATGAAATATATGTTTCGACAATGAAGTGGGATGTGGAAGCTCAGTGGTTAGAGTGTTGTGCTATCAATCCGAAGGTTGAGGGTTAAACTCCCATGTTTACTTACCATGTTTACAAGTTACCACTGTGGGCCCTTAATCCTCATTGTTTCATGGTTGCTGTCCCTGTGTTCTGACCACAGCCATCAAGTTGGGATACTTGCAATTCCATTCATCCATCCATTATCATCCGCTTTATCCTCTATTAGGGTTCCCCATGCCCATCCCGGGGAGAACGTCTCGGGCGCTGGGCAGATACACCCAGGACAGGGCGCCAATCTATCGCTGGGCACACACTAACACACACAGACAAACACACTCTATATGGGGCAATTTGGAGAATTCAATTGACTTGATCCATGTTTTTGGAATGTGGACTCGGAGGAAACCCACACGGACATGGGGAGAACATGGAAACTCCACCCAGATTGGGATTCAAAAAGGGAACCCCTAGTGCTGAGAGGCGAACATGCTAACCACTAAGCCACCGTGCCGTCCTACTTGTAAGTCACTGTGGATAAAAGCGTCTGCTAAATAACCAAATGTAAATGTAACTCATTGTCTATGTAAGGTCCCGTCAAAACCAAAGTGTGTGTGTGTGTGTGTGTGTGTGTGTGTGTGTGTGCGTGTAGGCAGTGGATTGAAGTGTTTCTGAAGATGTTGTTGGGGCACAGAAGACTGTACACAAACATCTTGCACCAAGTATTGCAACTTGTGCATTTTCAGGTAAGGCATTCTCACTTTTCTTTTCTTATCTCCTCTTTCTCTCACTCATTTTTTATTGTTTCTCTTAGTCTCTCTCTCTCTCTCTCTCTCTCTCTCTCTCTTTCTCAAGTTTAAAGTTAAAAGCATTAATGGCATGACAAATAATTACATTTATATGGCCAAAGCAAAATTACAAAATACGAAATACAATAGAATATATATAGATATATATAACCGACTATATATACAAATGACACTTTTAGCACTTTTTTTTATTTTATTTTATTTATTTATTATTTTTTTTACTATATAATAGTATAATAAGAATGATAATGACATTGTATGTGTGTCTCTCTCTTTCTCTCTTATGCTCTATTTTTCCAAATAATTTTTAAAACATTTGTAAAAAATTAAATAGATATTTCAATTTACTTGAATTTTTATTTAACAAACAAAAGGACAAAAAAGCTTTTTATTGTTTTAAATAACAAACTTAATGCTATTTGTTTAAATGAACACTCTGCTGCTACATGCCTCTATGTTTTTGTGCTTTGCAGTCAATTTTCTATACTTAACAAATAAAGTTATATACAATGACAATATTTAGTTTTTTTCTTTTGTCTGTTTAATAATGATTCAAGTGAGAAAACAAATCACATTTCAGTTTTTTAGTGTATTTAACAAAAGTGCTCAACTTTTTTCATAATTGTGTGTTTGTCATTTTGTTATAGTTTCTCTGTACATACATTAATGCTTATTTGAATTTGTAGGGCTCATCTTTGGCTCCTTCTCATATCTGGGCTCTGGCGGTGTTGGTGGTGGAGATGCATAAGTGTAAGGATCAGTTTCCACTGGTGGAGGTTAATGTGTCTCACATTTGCTCCACCCGTCAGTCCCCATCTGAAGCTCTGTGTCAGGCTTTACCTTGCTCTACCGCCAATGGCATGACCTTCTCCCTCAGGTAGCCGATAGAAAAAACACATCTTGCTTTTTTGAAGGTGGAAGGGTCTTTTTTAAATCTGTATTTTGGGATTTTGGGATTTTCAATGCACAGATTTAGAATTGGAATGCAGCATAAGTTAATGTGTATGGTTTTTTTGGTTTTTTTTGCTTATTTGGCTGCAAATGATTGTTGGTAGATTAAGTTCAAGTAATTTATTTATAGAGTGCTTTTTACAATACTACATTATCACAAAGCAGCTTTAAAGTGTTAAAAGCCTTTAACCCCCAAAGAGCAAGATGAAGAGACAGTGGCAAGAAAAAACTCCCTGTTCTGTTGATATTTTAAGGAAGAGGACCAAGCCTCAGTGGGGGACTCATCCTCCTTGAGCGGGGGGGCAGCACCAACAGTGTAGGACAGCCATGTACAGATAGTGTTGAGATCAGGTGACCCGTATTTAACAAATGGAAAAACTCTAACAATAGTTAGAGTATTAATAAAATATAACAATAACTAAAAAAAACTATATATAAGTCCATTAAGGGCATCCTGCAGGACGGCCAGTCCAATTAATATCCAGGTTCCATCCAGTATTCGTCGTAGCCGCAGTGCTTCTGCAGAGCCATGGATGAAGGTCTGACTACACCTCCAGGAAACCGGCCACACCTCAAAATAACCAGACAAGGAAAGCAATTAGAGCTAATAATAAAGCACGGCATTTAATTAATAAGTGATTGATGGACACAGTGCAGCATGTCACTCCGGCATCACTGACTAGAGCAGCATAACTAAAAGAGGCAGATACTGCAGACTCTAGTTAAGAGGGCTCCCAGGAACATCATCATTTCGGCGCCACACCCCCCCCATTAATGATGAGGTGGGTGAAGAGGTGAAACGCCAGCACACACTGATCCCAGATTACCAACCCAACACCCAAGCCTGAGATCTACACCTTTATCTACAGGGAATTAATTAAACACAAGATTAAATAAATGTGTTTTTAATCTACTGTTAAAGGTTAATAATGATTCAGAATCACGAACTGGAATAACTGGAAGGCTATTCCAAAGTTGAGGAGCCTTGTGGAAGAACGCCCTTCCACCAGCAGTATTTTTATTTATTCTAGGAGCTAAAAGTAAACCAGCACCTTGAGATCTGAGCTCACGTTCACTCATTAAGGACGTGATAATATTTTATGTGGTGCAGTGACAAAGAAACGTAAACTTTTGCATTTATATGTTTTATAGACTACATGACCTGTGGTTTTACTTAGATAAGCTTGTAAATAAATTAAAAAATAAATAATTAGTTTAATTTGATTGTCTAGGACAATCTGAAAATTGTTTAACATAATGTTAAGTTTTGCAGATTTTTAACTTTTACATAAATATTTAAATATAAATCTTGTGTAGAACATAAGGAAATTGAAGCCTATATATTGTTTAATAAAGGTACTTGTGCTCACTCTTCTTCCTCTCTCTCTCTCTCTCTCTCTCTCTCTCTCTTGTTGTATGTATGTCTGTTTGCGTGTGTCTGTGGGTATAGGTTTTGTGTAGCAGCAATATGTTATGCTGTTGGCAGATCTCATTCAGACAGCATGGAGCTCAAACAATGTGTCCCCTCTAAACTCTATAAACAAGTATGTACCCATCCACCCACTGCACCTCATCAAAACAATTAAAAGTTTTTACTGATCATCATTTTTATTCTTCTATCATCTTTATTCCTAAATTTCATGTCTTTTTGTCATTCTTCATACATCTTTTCTCAATCAGACCAGGGAGGGAGGGGGGGTGGATGGATGGATGGATGGATGGATGGAAGGAGTGGCGTTCTCATTTGTAAGTCACTTTGGGTAAAAGCCTCCGGTAAATGACTAAATGTAAATTTACTTTATTGATCATTGAAGAAAATTTAACAGCCAGCAGCAGATACATACTAATAATATAACAACCCAATAATAATAATAAGATTAGTAAATGCAATTTAAAGCTATTTAGCTATATATATATATATATATATATATATATATATATATATATATATATATATATATATATATATATATATATATATATATTTTAATTCATTATCTCCCGCTTTATCCTCTATTAGGGTCGTGGTGGGGTTCCCCATGCCCATCCAGGGGAGAACGTCTCGGGCGCTGGGCAGATAGACCCAGGACAGGGTGCCAATCCATCGCTGGGCACACACTCACTCACACAGACACACTCTATATGGGGCAATTTTAAGAATTCAATTGACTTGATCCATGTTTCTGGACTGTGGGAGGAAACCGGAGAACCCGGAGGAAACATGGAAACTCCACCCAAATGGGGATTCGAACCAGGAATCCCTAGCGCTGAGAGGCGAACGTGCTAACCACTAAGACACCGTGCCGCCTATATATATATATATATATATATATATATATATATATATATATATATATATATGCGTGTGTGTGTGTGTAGGTAAAGTGTAGAAAGTGTTAATATTAAATTGTCCAAAGTGGAGGGTGATCTAAAGTTATAGTGCAAAAAACATTTAAAAACCCTATTTGTTTGACCTTCTGGGCCCGTTGAGAGAATTAAAGGGCTTGATGCCACTTGGAGCAAAGGATCTCCACAAAGGAGTCTGTCTATCAAGCAGCTCAGTGATGGTGATGGTCACTGATCTTGCTCCTGTGTTCCATGATAATGGTATGCAGTGGGTGGAATTCACCATCATCCATGAAGGAGCGCAGTTTGTTTAGCGTCCTCTGCCACCTTAACCACAGAGTCTAGTTTCACACCCACCCCTGACCCAGCACACCTGACCGGCTTGTCGATTCGGATCTTGTCTCAACACAGGATCAGCAATGATACTTTTTCTTCTGGACTTCAACTAACTATAACTATACTAACTATAAACCTCCAACTTTTAGATTGTTTGTTTAACACACCAAACACAAAGCTACCACACTTTTTTAAATCCACCCACAGACTTTTTTTAAATAATCAAGGCTTTGATTTGACCCATTTACATTTTATTTTTTAAGTTCAAGGATTTTACTCATATAGCTCTTTTTACAATAGTACATTGTCACATAGCAGCTTTACAGAGAAATAAGCCTTTGAACCCCCAAATAGCAAGAAAAAACTCCCTGTTATATTGATATTTTAAGGAAGAAACCTTGTGAGGACCAAGACTGTGTGAGTGGGGGACTCATCCTCCTTGGGTGGGGGGGCAGCACCAACGGTTTAGAACAGACATGTAGAGATTGTGTGATGATCAGGTGACCCGTATTTAACAATTGGAAAACTATATAAGTCCATTCAGGGCGTCCCGCAGGACCGCCAGTCCAATAAATATCCAGGTGGGAGAACGCTCCAGCAGTATTTGTATTTATTCTAGGAGCTAAAAGTAAACCAGCACCTTGAGATCTGAGCTGACGTGTTGGCTTATACAGTTAAATCAGCTCAGTGAGATACTGTGGAGCCTGATAATGTGGAATTTGATGTTATCAATGAAATTTTATACTCAATACGAAACTTAACTGGTAACATTTCTGTTGCTATGTCTGTTTAATCTGTTTTGTAAGTATTTGTTGAACATTAAGTATTTCTATTGTAATATAACTAAGCATTCTAATTCAAATTCTTGAAAATTTCCAACTTTAGATGGTGTCTTCACTATTCTGTAGTACAGGTTGTTCTTAAACAGTGCTTTGAATCCATCCATTTTCTTCTGCTTTATCCTCTACTAGTGTCACGGGGAGGGGGGGTTCCCCATGTCCATCAAGGGGAGAACATTTCAGTCATTGGGAAGATAGACCCAGGACAGAGCACCAGTCTATTGCTGGACACACTCACTCACATACACACACACACAGCCCTTTTAGAGCAGCCAATTTACCTTAAATCCATGTTTATGGAATGTGGGAAGAAACCCACGCCCTTGCTTAGAATCTAATAGGTAAATTTTTGGTTAATTGTTAATAGGTTTACACTTGTCTGTATGTGGCATTTGTATTCTCCAAGTGGTACTTGCAAAGTGAATAGAAGTCTTTGTGATGTTCTAAACAAACTTAAGCAGTAATCAATTAACCTGGCACTTGTTTAGTTGCACTTGAGCCAGAAGATGGATACGTAACGGTTACTTTTACAGGCTATTTTTTTTTTTTAAACCAACATTATTTTAGCTGAGTATTTAGTAAGTAAATGTATACAATATAGTTTTTTTTACTTCAATCATGAACTTTATTCTGCAATCCCCCCCAGAGATTAATAAAGTATTCTGATTCTGATTTACAACCACAATTCATCTTCTGTTTCGTAAAGACTGTTTATTTTCTCATCCTATCATTTCTTATCCACTGCTTCTTCTCTTTATGAAATAGTTTTGTAAACACCCTAAGAAGTGTGTGTGTGTGTGTGTGTGTGTGTGTGTGTGTGCACGTGTATGTTAGTTGATGTTCCTTATGCCAAGACTTGTACCAGAGCTACGTGCAGGTGTGATGGAAGCAGCAGAGAGGAGAAATGAGCTCAGCAGTGAAGGTGGTGGGGATAATAAATGTGCATCTGCATGGGCGGATGGGACTGATCCCAGCAGAACCGAGTGGAGTTCTCTTAAAAAGTTGTGGACCTTCGCTTCTGTCCAGAACTTGCAAAACGAACCAGAACACCAGGTCAATGATGCGCCCACACACACACACACAGAAACACATATACAAATACATTTAGATATAAAGTGATCTATTTTGCTTACAGTGCTTACACACAGAGGAATTGGTCCTCTACATTTAACCCATCTGTGCAGAACAGACATACACACACACACTGAGTGAGGTAAGCACACGTTCCCGGAGTGGTGGGCAGCCTTGTACACGGTACACAGGGAGCAGTTCGGGTTAAGTGTCTTGCCCAAGGGCGCTTCAGCCGTAGTAGTTGGTAGCACCGGGAATGGAACCGGGGACCTTCAGGTGGCAAGTCTGGTTTTTTAACCACAAGCCTACAACTGCCCCATATGTAAATACACATACATACATACACACACACACACACACACACACATGCACACAAAATACACACGTACAGATACATGCAAAAAATCTTCCTTTTGTAATTTGTAGTCAATTAAGATGTGTTAACTGGTGTGTGTGTCTGTGTGTGTGCAGCTCTTATTTTCGGAGTGGCTGATGTTTGAGATCAGTGTACGACGCAGTCAGGATCCTCTTTCTGATACAGAACGGTATACACAAATATAAAATTTAAACTGTGACTGCATTAGTAATATAGGATGTGTTTCACTTCAACATAATGCAAATATTGATTTTAAAAAGTCATATTTGGGCTAATTAATAGTCTGATTATAAATCATCGGAATTAACCATTTTATTTAATTAACCATTAATTAACCTTTTTATTTGAATTGTCAGAATTCAACAACTTAAAAATAATTCTAAAATTTATTTGATTTTCACCTGCAGAAGCATTTTTTAAAACATGATTTTAACATTTAATTTATTTTTACAAAATCAAACATTTATTTAATGTGGTCTAAATTTAAAGAGTTTATTTCTCCTCTCTCCCTGTTGCTCTCTCTCTCTCTCTCTGTGTGTGTGTGTGTGTGTGTGTGTGTGTGTGTGTGTGTGTGTGGGCGTGTGTATGATTTTTTTTAATGATTTAAGGCAGGTGTATGAACAGTGGGTGTGTCAGCAGTGGTTCCTCCCACTGTGTTCGAAAGCAGGAGGTTGTGAAGGAAGTGTCACCACAGCATGTACACACATCATCAGTGCTGTACTAGATACATGGTCAGACACACACACTCATACACATACACACACACATCTTGTTTTTATGCATTGTGGGCATGGTATGCATTTTCATCCATTCACTTTGCATAGTTATATTCGAACCTTAACCATAAGTACATAACCTTTACATAACAATAACTATATATATATATAGTATATATACACAACATGATTTTAATTTAACAGACGGATTTTTGTTGCTACACCCTATACATACACCTGTATACACACACAAATCTATATACTTTAAAAAAACAAATGTCAATTAATATTTATGTTTTTTTGTAGCCTTGCTACAGGACGGTACTGCACTCCTTTTACACAAACTGACACCTGTCATGTAGATCTGCTCTCCCGACTGCAGGTGTGTGTGTGTGTGTGTGTTTCTTTTTATGGTAACTCAATAAGTTATGAGTTGATAAGTTAGTGTGACCATATTATGGAAAAACTGAATGTTAAATTCTAATCATAGGTGTCAAACTCAAGGTCCATGGGAGATCATTTTACAATTGATCTATTATTGTCATTAATGACCGGCAATATTTTTTGGACAATGCTTATAGTTTAAATTTGTTTGATTTTGACAGGAACATTTTTGTGAAGAGCAGAAGATAATTAAATTTTACATTTATTTTTCTAAAATTTAATTAGTCATTTTGACTTTTGTGGAAAAGCATAATTTTTTTTTGTGTTTTTTTTTTTTTTTGCAGCATGTTCATAGTTCTAACTTTTATAATTTTTAGATATATTTATAAGAGCTGCACACACACAGAGAACATTTTTAAGTTACATAAAGTTGACTTATTGTGGAATAAAATTCGCATCTGTTTTGATTCCTATTCGTGTTCAGAAAACATTTATTTTTAGTGTGTTCAATAAATGTTTATCTTGTTTGGCCTGCGACCTAAAGTGTGCTTTGAGATTTGGCCCTCGGTGCAGCTGAGTTTGACACCGCTGACTTTTAGGACTTCTTAATTTTAGATAACAGAGACAAAATTCCAATTAAAAACAGCAATAATTAATGCATCAACATTATTTATTCTGAAAATATTTTCAATTCGTCGTTCTTCTGTTGTACATTGTTACCTGTTAACTAGGGGTGCGAATCTCTCAGTGTCTGGCGATACGATTCAGAATCGATTTTCGATTCAGAAACGATTTTTGAGTTCAATTGCTCTTTAAATTTTGTTTAAATTGTGTGATTGACGAGATGAAACGATGATGTAAACAAATAGAACATTTATTTAAAACAATACTTTCAGGTTCCTTCCTGTATCAAATCTTTTTGCATCATTTTATATTTATACAAAAATAGGTTTGTGCTAAATTAAAATGAGCAGTGTTAGGTTATCTTAGCTGCCTGGCTTTTTCTTACATAAAAAAACATCCATCATTGATAATGAACAAATAATTCTAAATATATTAATACCAAAGTTCACCATAGTGCATAAAGGTTGATGTCGCGCTAAACGGGCTCGCGCATTTGTCGTATTTCCAAAGTACCTCGATTTCATTTTACAATCATTATAAACAGCTGTGTTCATGTCGAGCTTTCTCTCTTCCTGACTTTAAAAAACCAAACACTGGCTTTTTACGATGACGGGGGGGGTCGATTCCCGCTCTCGACCTGCTCCACGCTTCCACTAGCATGAACTAGCATGCTAGCGAACTGCAACGGGAGCTGGTTACAAGTGTGCTGTACGGTGGCCGAGCGGATCCGTAATGCGATATGCCAAAAGATAAAACTTAAACACATTTTTAAAAAATCGATTCTTGGACATTTTGAATCGATTCAGAATCGCCTAGACTACGAATTGCGATTGATTGAAGAATCAATTTTTTTAGCACCCCTACTGTTAACAGTTCACATTGTTGTTTAATCCTGCACCAAAGTCAGTTTATCTAAATAAAGCTATTAGGCAAGAGGGAGTGTGCATTATTGATAAATAAATCATCTTCCCGCAATTTATTTATCAATAATGCAAAACCCTTCAAAAACCTTATAAAATGCATTTATAATGCCATTACAAAAATACTATAATACATTCATAAATGCCTTTGTTGAAAGCAAAATCGTTAATAAACTGGGCTTCCGCAATGTAATCTAGTTTGATTTTTAAAGTGAACACTGATCGCTGAGTAACAGGATTCCAGTTTCTCTGACAATCAAATACTGCTATCTAGTGGCCAAATTTACAGAACACAATTTATTAAAAACTCCATGTTTTTATAATAACAATTATTTAACCAGAGTTTAATCAAATGAAAATTATACCGCACTCATATAATAACAAGATCAAACTTAATTGTTTTAACCTTTAGGCCTTCCTCAGCATGCTGATGTCCAGAGTTTACAATATAGAGCTTTTAACAGCGAACTAAAATGTGGCATTAAGTACACTAGTAGTACTACCAGCATTTTATGTTTTAATAACTTAAAATAAAACAAATAAAAAATATTGTTTAATAAATTTTAATAATATTTATTGTTTTAAATGCTGAACGGAATAAATAAAACTTAAACATAATTGCTTTAGAAGAAAAGTGCATCATAAAGTGCATTCTAAAAGAAAAATTTCTTGTCTTTTTAAAGACAAGTCTTTTTATGTTAACTTGATTTCACATCTCAACACTTTATTTCCTCCTTGTGTTCCTTTTTTACAGCACACGATATTAATTAACCTTTCTTTGACATAAATGCTCCGCACTTCCAAATCTGCACAGATCCGATTGGCTGATAAGCTCCTCTGGTGATATTACTACGTACGTGATTGGTCTGAGTTTACGTCACCGCAAAGCTCGTATCGCAAAGACAAGAATATTTCCGCCGTAAAATAAACAGTTTAAATAAAAAGTTAAATCAGTCCTAATAGTTTAGCATTTTGGGTCCATTGTGAACGACATCTTGGTCCTGCCTATTAGTGACCTCTGCTATAGACTATTTTAAATTATGCTAAATAATTATATTGTTATAATATTTTAATAAGTATACAATGCAAATTCATGCAATCATAATGAACATCGTTGTAGAATAAGTCTATTATGAATTCATGCTTTGGATGTAAGTAGACCAACACCTGCCGTGTGTGTTTGTGTGTGTGTGTTTGTGCGTTTGTGCTTGTGTGCAGGAGCTGCTGTGGGAGGTACAGTTTAGTCTGACTAAAACAGGGACACAGGACTGTCACTTTCTGTGGGATCTAATAGAGCAAAGATGCTCAAGGAACTCTGGTACTGAGAATATCAGCACTGAACTGGAACTTCAAAGGATCCTAGACAGCTGTACCAGGTACACTCCTTCAGAACAGACACACACACACACACACACATACAGAATGTGCATGCACAGATACAGAGTTACACAATCACACATTCAGTACTGATTAAAAGCTTTAGGCTTATTAATAAATATCCTTTTAGAGGAAGTATGGCGTTAAATTAAAACTGCTCATGGGAACTCCAATCTTGCACACTCGCTACAGATTAATCAGAAAGGAATACAGGATGTGTATCATTATAGGGATATTAAATAATTATACATATGTTTCTTATTTATTAATAATATTTACACACATTTTTGTCCACCTGTGTGTGTGTGTGTGTGTATGTATATTAGTGTGCTCCTGTCTGTACCACCGTCTCTTCTGGTGAAAGTGAGCACTGTTGGAGGAAGTAAAATTCTGGACTGCCAGGATCTAATGCATCACATAAACACATATCAGGTCACACATTTTTGTTATAATTTCATAAACATCAATAACAATCATAGTGTTTTTTTAATTAAGTACAGTGTTTGTGTTTATCAGAGGAAGGTGGGCTCATCTGCTGTACTTTCCTGCTCTCTCACAACCCATTTTCTCAAAGTAAGCTTGTTTTTCCCTCCCTACAATAAAACTCTGATTGTAATCTTCATGTCCTTGTTTCTTTCCTCGTGCTGTTTTTCTTATTAATACCTGATAAACACTCTGTACACACACATAACAATCATTGCCTAATCTTGTACTTTTTTGCTCTTGCTCTTTATTTAATTAACATAACTGCATACTTTACAGATACTGCAAATATAAACTAGAGAGACCCCATTGATCTGCAACCAAATTCCTTGTGTGAACATTTATCATTTATCCTCTACTAGGGTTGCAGAGGGGTTCCCCATGCCCATCCATGGGAGAACGTTTTGGGCACTGGGCAGATACACCCAGGACAGGGTGCCAATCTATCACTGGGCACACACTCACTCACACAGACACTCTCTATTTGGGGCAATTTAGAGTATTCAATATACCTTGAATCCATGTTTTTGGATTGTGGGAGGAAACCAGAGAACCTGGAGGAAGCTCACATCGAAACGGAGAGAACTTACAAAATCCACCCAGATTAGGATTCAAACCTGGAATCCCCAGTGCTGAGAGGAGGCGTGTGGTGCTATCCAAGTTCCGTGCCGCCCTTAATGATCATTAATTTATATAATGTAATTTAGATTTATATGAAGTTTTCTGAATATTAAATAAGTAAATATATTTTGCCTTTGGAGCTTTGTGTTTAGGGTGGTAATCTTTCTTGTGTGTGTGTGTGTGTGTGTAGGCGATACTTAGTACGAGTATGAGTTGTGAATCTCCTGTGAGAGCTGTTAACATGACTCTGTCCCAGCTCAGTCTTCAGTGTCCTCTTCTTCTACTGTCAGCTGCGGTACCACACACACACACACACACACACACACACACACACACACACACACACACACATACATGTTGTGTTTATAGAAAGTCATGATGCTTCTTTTGAATCTTATTAATATACATGTTATTATTTAGACATTTTCATTTATGTCACTAAATATAAAACATCTGTTTAGGAAATCAAAAAATACTATAAACAAGAGTAACTGAGGCCATTATCTATGTTTGTGCTTGTGTTTGTTTGTACAGAGATTTTGGGGGCGTATCTCATCAGTACTTATTTCTTTGTGGAAGCGTGTGATTAGAGGAGAACAGCCCGCATTAATACATTTAATAACTCACTGCAGTGATTGGGCCACTAGGTAACACACACACACCCAACCCATGTTATGAAAATATGTGATACCCCATACGTGAATTCTTCTTTATTATATTTATTAAATTATTATTATTATATCATATTTATTATACATTATGCAACGTGGTTGTTCTTCTGGTGGTGCAACTTTTTTTTTGGGACTACTGTTTTAACAATTAAAATTTTTACAATTTAACAATTTTTAACACTTTAAAACCCAGACTAGATTGCATCACAGTTGAGCAGTTTATTAACGGTTTTGCTCATAATAAACACATTCATATATTAAACCTGTTTTTTTTTATTATAGTGTGTGTGTGTGTAAGCATTTTCTAAAAACAAAATGACACCCAAGGTTGTGAAATATTGTAAATATATCACAGGAAAGGAGGTGTAACTGTACTATACATCGTGTCCGATAACAATAATGTTCAATAAAAAATATTTCAAAGCTCATTTTCTAATTGTAATATATACTAAATTATGTGCTAAAATGTAATCTGTACAACAGTGTAATAGTAACTATTTGCCCCTAGCAAAAGGTGATAAATATTGATTTCTTACATTTGGTCATTTAGCAGACGCTTTTATCCAAAGCAACTTACAAGGTGAGCACAGGGTTAATCACAACATCCCTGGAGCAATGAGGGTTAAGGGTCTTGCTCAAGGACCCACACTGGTAACTGGAGCTGGGATTTGAACCCACAACCTTCAGATTGATAGCCCAACACCCTAACCACTGAGCTACCACATTTTGTTTAGACTTTTATAAATGAACACTGAAAAATTTAGAGTGCGTTTTGATTACCATGGTTGGATGCTTCTGCATGTGTTACAGGTCTGTAGGCGGAGTCTCAGGCATCGCACCCAAGGCTCCTGCTCTGTTGTTGGCTGTGTGTTTACACACTGCACTTGAACAGCAGGGTGGGAATGCTGAGCATGTTGAAGCTACTGTGAATCAGCTGCAAACGGAGGTGAAATTTTGCACAGTGTTTCAAACTGATCACTTAACAGAAAATTAATGCAGGTATGGTTGTAGCACAGCAGCACTGAGGGAGGAAAGGTGGAGTTGACCTTTTATTGAGTAAATTGTTCTGGTCATTAATTAATGAACATATCTGACGTGGCTCCATCTGATAAATGTGTGCAGCCTTTATAAGCTGTACCATCCCATGCTGCGGGGAGAGAGAAATCCATGAACCAACAGGACATTTGGAGAGATTAGTCCACATTGTGTTTTAATGTATGTAGAAAAAAAAACAATGTGAACAAAAACCATTCCTGTTCAGGCCAAGTTCTGTTTCCAGTCCTCATTCGTATGTTCGTAGGACAACAACTGCGGGCTATGTAGCCAAGTTCTTCATCGGGGGTGTACACCCCGACCCGCTCCATTGTTCTTCAGAGTAAAGCAGAGTTGGCGCGGCAAGCGGAGGTTCCAGTCGGTGTTGATGAAGCGGAAGACGCTCATCACAGTGGAGAACGGGGAGGCGCGAGCAGAAGGTTTCTTTTCATTCATTTCATTCCTTCCTGGGAATCTACAGTTTTTGCCTGGTCATCGGAGCGGCAGTGATAGAACAGAAGGATCTTCTTTGGCCAGGATGCCCCAACGCTAGAGAGATGACCTCAGTAACCCACAGGTGTCATCCTTGGATGCGTCCTCATCTGTCCCGGGTTTCGTAGATTTCTCTCTCCCCGCAGCATGAGATGTTACATCTCATAAAGGCTGCACACAGTCATCAGGTGTAGCGTCAGAGGCTTTAATTACTCTCCATGACGATGCTGTCGGCTCAATGCTTTCCCTCAATGCTTTTTGGAATGTCTGTGCAAACTAAATATTGAAAGAAGTCTACCAAACACCTATGTGGGTAAGTGAGACCCTTGTCATGAAATAATTTAATTATTGAAATTTAACAGAAAAATCTAATTGCAAACTCAGGTTTATTTTGTGTATTACTATTTAACTGTAAATTTGAACTAAAAGGTTGTAAACCCTTAGTATGAGCAATAATATGATGATGCTCCAGACTACAAAAATAAAGAATTAATATTAAGTACTACTGCTGTAACAGAGTCTAACAAGGTCTGTTTTTGTCTCTGTCTGTCTGTCTGTCTTTCTGTCTGTGCAGGTGTTAGTGTTTTTAATGCTGCTTTATGCTACAGACTATCTCTCAGCTTACCTCTCATCCCAGGTACACACACATTAATGCAGATCATATGTATTATGCAGTTTTAGTCTTGGTAAAGTCTTATGTTTTGTTGGCTGGTTTTTAAAAACTTAAAATTTTTGTGAATATAATACATATGTAAATTGATTCTTTTTTATTAAAAACAACCAAAAAAAACTGCCAAAACAGGCTTAGTGCTCATCGGAAATCGCTCACTGTTTATATTAATAATATTAAATATATAAATAATATACTTTTTATAATAATTTTTATATAAAATAAATAATTAATATTAAATAATAAATGTATGTAGTTTTGTTATTTAAAATAAAACAGCGTAATTGCAAATAATAAAATGATGCATAATTTTTTATAATGGTATGGCTGGACAAGCGGCTCTGCCAATTAGACTTAAGGTCCGGAACTACCCGTTTTATAATACAGCAAGGCAGGGAAGGGGGTGTGCATTATTCTGATTGAATCATGGGAAAGATGTGTTAATTACGACATGTAATGAACAGGATGCTGTACATTATACAAACACTGATACATTTGTGTTGCATTTTGTGTGTGTGTGTGTGTGTGTGTGTGTGTGTGTGTGTGTGTGTGTGTGTGTGCTGCAGGATAAAAAGTTTGCTAGTCGTGCTAAACATATCAGTGCTCAGCTTGTCACTTTGCTGGGGGACTCTTCTGATTGGCTCTCACTGTTTCATCAATCAAAACCAGGTGAGTGTTTACTCAGCAACATTGTGTAAAAACAATTAACAACAGTCAGTAGTACTTACTGTGTGCAAGTCATTTGTGATACCTGATCAAAATGTCATATTATAAACTTTTGAGTTAATAATTTAAACCTATTTTCTAATATATTTTAGTTACTATTTTAAAATGGTTAAAAAACAAGCATGCACCACGTTTGGTCCACTCAAATTATTTGAGCTTTCAGATAAATTTGCCAAGCTCTTTGGTCTTAATTGCTTATTTAGAGTTCCAATTTGTTCACAGTCTTTGTTAGAACAATTTAATATTTTGTATATAATCTGACCAATTTGTCCCAGCAATCAACAGTCACGAACACTTATTATCAGCTTCCTAGCACTTTCAAAATTAAATTAATGATTGCTTAGAAAGCAGAAAATATTTTGTAAAGAAATGACCGTTAGTAAAAATAATAGAGGTCATCTTCAGATCTGGAAGAAATAAAGATTTGAAGTTGGGGGGAAAAAAAGCACCACTGTTTTTTTTTTTTTAAACCCTGCACAATAATTCAGCAGACTTTGGAGAAGTGATGCTTTGTTATACTGTGTACTACCACATAGATTTACATAATAAAAGCAAAAAAAAATAATGGTGTGGTAGCTCCATGGTTGGGTTGTTGAGCTCTCAATCTGAAGGGTGGAGGTTCAAATCCCAAGCCCACCTAAACGTGCCAATTACCCATATCTTGTGGGCCCTATATTATGACTGATGCTGTCAATGAAATAACAATGAAAAAATAAAACGAAAAAGGCGTATGCATCCTTACCACCATCTTAACAAACCTGCTGCAACTGTAGAGCAAGCTTTTTTGACTGATGATGGTATAATAAAGCAATAAGGCATGAGAGGAAGTTCAATACTAAAAAATAATAAATCATGGCCGTTTCACCACTTTCCCGTGATTTATTTACAGTACTGCACAACCTAGAGTGCCTTATAGACATTTACATACATTTGGTCATTTAGTGGATGCTTTTATCCAAAGCGACTTACAGTGCGAGCACAGGGTGGGCCACGGTATCCCTGGAGCAGGGGTGCTCAATACGTCGATCGTGAAGGGGTGTCGGCAGATCACGATGGAGTTTTGAGAAAAAAAAAAAAGTGTTTATCACGTATCAGCGCTTTTTTTACAGCACAGTACCTGAAGCGCTTATACACACACGCGCACATATTCACACACAATGTGATTCATTCTGAATTGCGATCTCTATCGTTCTGATAGATCCCCCCCCCCCCGTCTCTTTCACTGTTCCCAAAACCGGCCCGTGGCCACGACTCCGTGCCTAAATGTGGAGCACTGCCTCGAGAATCATCTACATTACATTACATTAGATCTGTTTGTGTTTTTACACTTTATTTGACTGACAAGACGAATGAAGCTCAAAAAGAACTAAAATGTTCCACTTTCATTTAGAGTGAGAGGATGAATATTTTTTTACAATATCAAACTCAAAATGAATTTGCTTTTATTAATGTTCATGTTCTGTTTTGGGGCAGCACGGTGGCTTAGTGGTTTAGAATGTTCTCCTCTCAACGCTAGGGATTCCTGGTTCGAATCCCAATCTGGGTGGAGTTTGCATGTTCTCCGGCTTTCCTCCGGGTTCTCCAGTTCCCACAGTACATCCACATGGATCAAGGTCAATTGAATTCTCCAAATTGTCCCATATAGAGTGTGTTTGTCTGAGTGAGTGTGTGCCCAGCGATAGATTGGCGCCCTGTCCTGTGTGTATCTACCCAGTGCCTGAAGTGTTCTCCCCTGTATGGGCATGGGGAACCCCCCCGTTGGCCCTAATAGAGGATAAAGCAGAAGATAATGGATGGATGGATGTTCTGTTTGGGGAAACGTGGGTTACAGTGATTGTTTTACATTTGTGCTGTATACTGTGTGTTTGGGTGTAACTAAAATCAGGTTTTCTCCGTGCTATTTGCTGGAATGTGTTTAATAAAAGAGCAATTCTAACAGATTTGACAATACTAACATGATGTGTGTAAACAGGTTTCAATATAGAAGTCTAAAAAATAGAGATTGACCCCGGTAGATCTCGATGGCCTGTCCAATGGAAAAGTAGATCTCGGGCCAGAAAGGGTCTTGCTGAAGGACCCACAGTGGTAACTTTAGTGCCAACAACATAACCACTAAGCTACCACTCCCAGTTTTATGGCTTTTGTTAAACAGATTTTAAAGTGAACACTGTCCCTGAATAGCAGGATTCCAATTTATCTAATCATTAAAAAACTGTCATTTAGTGGCATTGTTAGAGACACATTTATAAAAAAAAAAAACATGGAGGAAAATAATGTATATCACGCACAGAAAGAAATGTGAAACGGTCAGAGGCGTGTCATTGTCAATCATGTCACGGCTGGACAAACGGCTCAATCAATCAGATTTAAGGACCGGAACTACCCGTTTTGTAATAGAACATAGGCTTGTTTGATAAAAAAAAAAAAAAAAAACACCTCTCCAACTGATAACTGGTAGACAGTGCAGTTCACTTAATTATTTACCGGCAAAGTTTTAAACCAAGCACAATGTTAGAAATATAATCAGATGAAAATAAGAGCTTTCACAACAAGATAATAATCTTAAACACATCTCATAATATACAATAAAGTACCGCAGTAAGTCCCCTTTTGTCCTCTGACCTAAATTTCATTGACTCTTATTATTTACTCTCATGCTTTACTCCATAGGTGTCAAACTCAAATATCCAACCCATACTACAATTATATCCGGTCTGCGAGATCAGTTTACAATTATCTATTTTTATTGTCATTAATGGCCCGGCGATATGGTTTTTTTTTTTGGACGATGCTCATATTTTAAATTTGTATGATTTTGCCTCAAACATTTTTATGCATAACAAAAATATTAAAGACTTTTAAAGTTGAAGTTCATTTTTGTAAAATGGTCCAAGAGCAAAGAAACCTAAATAGTTTGTCATTTTGATTTTCGTAGAAATGCATAATTTCTTTTCTTTTTTTCTTTGCAGCATATTCATAGTTATAACTTTCATAATTTTGACAATATTTTTTATGGGGCAGCATGGTGGCTTAGTTATTAGCATGTTCTCCTCTCAGTGCTGGTGTTTCCCGGTTCAATCCCAATCTGGGTGGAGTTTCCATGTTCTCCTCGTGTCCACGTGGGTTTCCTCCGGGTTCCTCCCACAGTCCAAAAACATGGATCAAGGACAATTGAATTCTCCAAATTGCCCCATATAGAGTGTGTGTGTGTGTGTGTGTGTGTGTGTGTGTGTGTGCGCCCAGTGATGGATTGGCACCCTGTCCTGGGTGTATCTGCCCAGCACCAAAAACGTTCTCCCCTGGATGGGCATGGGGAACCCCCACGACCATAATGGAGGATAAAGCGGAAGATAATGAAATGATGGATATTTTTAGTTATATAAGTTATATAAGTATTTCAAGTTAAGTAACGTTTATTTATTGTGGAATATTATTCCTGTCTGTTTTGATTCCTTGATACAGTAAAAAAATTATTTTACTGTGTTCAGTAAATGTATATCCTGAGCTTGAACTGGAATAATAAATTGAAATAATAAAATCTTGTTCGACCCGCGACCTAAAGTGTGTTGTGCGTTTTGGCCCCCGGTGCAGTTGAGTTTGACACACTTTACTCATATTCACTCTTATTAAACATTAAAAGAGTAGAGCATAGAAAATATCCCAGGAATCTCACAGAACTAAACTTTTGATTTTGTTACTAAAGGATGTAAATACCAATGACTATCTAAATGTGTCATTATTAACCTTTTGTTTCTGAAACCTGAATCAAAAACCATTTTGTATGTATTTGAAATTTGACCAGGGAGACCAAAGTATTGCATTCCACTTGTATGTTTCCTGAAAGTAGTTAACTAATAACAATAATGCTCTGTTTATATTTTTATGATTAGAAGAGAGAAATGTTTACCAGTCAGTCATCTCCATGGTAACCACAGATGTGAATTTGAGACTGATGCCGTTCGTGTTTTTCAGGTAAGGCAGTCGGTGGTAATATTCTGCTTCTGTTCAGTATATTTTGCTCATTGTATTAACAAGGTATTGTATCTTACCTTCACACAATCACAATCAGATGTGCTAAACAGCTGGTTTCTGGATATTATTCCCATAACTGCTAAAGGAGGTTTATAAGTTTATATGGAAAAAATAAGAGTATAAGGTGGTTGTTATTGATTGCAGCAACAGCTTTAATTGTTAAGAAACAGGACTGTTTTAAGCACTTAATAAATATTTGTATAATAAGTTATTACAAGAGTTATTTTAATAGATGATCTGCAAATTTCAGTTAATTTATGTAAACTAAAAATTTGTCACATTTAATACTCAGTATGTTCAACTTAAATAAAAAAAAATGTTAATTGTCAAGAAGCTACTTACCCAAACTTATCAATCTTTAAGTTGTTATATCCCCAGGCGAAACTGCCAACCACTAAACCATGGCACTCGTTTTAAACTCATGTAAAACTCATTAGTTAAATGGTCTCTTAATGCTAATGACACTATCTTCTCAACGAGAAGCCAGGGTTTAGGGCAATCCACCTGTCCTGACGGAACGTTTGCAGCTGGATATATGATGGACACATGGGGGGGGGGGGGGGGTCGTGTGTCTGGCTGCACTTTTTTTCGTTAAAGATGTAGAGTATTTTTAAATAATTGGATTTATGATTATGGGGTTTTTGGTGATTGGATTAGGTTTATTAAGAAATAAGAAATGTTTGGTCAGCTGTCCAGCGTCCCTTTAAGCTGCCCAGTATGATTGATGTGATGGGCAGAACAGTCTGAACAAAACAGAAACCATTTTGGAGAAGCTTGCAGCGCTGCAAACGATGTTGGATGCTTTGGAGAACAGACTGAGAGATTCACCTAAATATAAAGTGTTATATATTTTGCTGTTTCGGCGTCGTGTTATCAGAACTTTTTGTTGTGAAACCTCCCCCAGAAGAACCGGTGCTACAGAGTGCTGATACCTAAAACTGTTCCAAGTACAAATGCTCTGTTACCGTGACCTCTGCAAACTGAAATTAGAGACACCCCCCCCCAACCACCCCACAAAAAAAAAAAAAAAACAAAGACCTCAGCCAATGCTTACTCACCCGGTTCAGCAAGATGGACCTGAGCGCTACATTTAGTGGCAGCCGGTCCAAAAACCGTCACCTTATCTGTCAATGTTGTTATAAATGTGCTCTGCTTAAGGTGGGTTTTTTTCGGGTTCCTAAACTGGGCTCTTTTAGGATCATAGTTTGGGGCTTTTTTTTATCATCACTCTTTTCCTTTTCCAATGTAGTACATCTGATCTTTCTCACTTTTTCAATTTACAATTGTGGGATTAATAAAGGTATCACCATCATCATCAATTCATTTAAACTCATGGGCTGAGTATATTTTTGTGATTTTAATTAGTTTAGAAATCTTTAGTTAGTTTTGATTTAAGTTGCTAGAATAACTAATTATATTCAGCATCGATGTTGCATGATTTCATTTGTGTGTGTGTGTGTGTGTGTGTGTATGCAGTGTGCTGCTGGATGTGAAAACGTGTGTGTTAAACAGAGTGATGGTGACGCCAGCTTTCCTCCACACAGCTGTGATGTCATACATTAGCCTGACAAAAGTCTTCCTGGACACACACACTGATAAGATTGAGATCAGTGACTTTCAACAGGTACACACACACACACACACGGTTTAATTAGTCAAATATTCCAGTAAAAAGCTGTAGATTTAATATGTAAATCTGGGTGATATTAGTATTTTATGGTGTGCAGAATTATGACACTGATCTACTCATATCTTTTTACACACAGGATTATGCTCATAACTTTGTGTGTATTTGTGTGTGTTGCAGACCCTGTGTGGTGCTAAGCAGTTAATACTGAAGAGTATCGGTCTAAATTCTCAAGATTCTATCACACACAGCCAGTGGAATATGGTACAACCTGGTTTGTGTGTGCAAGTGTAACATAATATTATATTATAGCAATTATTAATTGCTTAATGTATCGTTAACATAATCTCTACATTACCAAATGCATATGTTTACCCCGCATACTTTTTTGGACACACGTCCTTGGGCGTCTCCATATATTTGCACACTCGTCTCTGGACGTTTGCATACCTTTTGTCCCTGGGCGTCTCCATATTTTTTGGACACGCATCCTCAAGCATCCACATATTTTTCCCAAGTAGGAGATTTATGGATGTGGTAAAGGAGAACACTCAGGGTAGAGCGAGATTGAGAATAATCATTCATCATCCATCCAATTGTAATTTACTTTTGTGTCTCTTTCTCTTTCAGCTTTATCAAGAATGTTTGGAGCTTGACCCTGAGGTTGCCGCAGCACTCTCCACCCTGATGAATTCTGACGACCGCTAACCTCCTGCACCAGGTGCCTTGTACTTAGTTTCACATCTTGACCCCAATGGGGTTGTTGTTAATCGCAGACTGACATGCTGTGCACTTAGCACAATCAGGATTCAAAGCGCATGCCTCTGTAAAAAGTAATAAACCACAGTATGGAAGGCCAAAAAAGTGTCTGAGGTTGTGATGTCACAGATTTAAAGTTATGTTTATTTACACCACAGGACATTAATCAGTTCTCATGTCTCTTGAGATTGTAACTGTGTGTGGTTGTGCTGCAGTATCGGGTGCATCATGCTCATATGGACGTTCAGGTTGTGAGCCTTCTCGAACCGTCGCTCACACACACTGCACGCAAACTCCAGCTCTGTCTCTGCCTTGTGTTTGGTCATGTGATACTTCAGAGAAGCTCTCTGTCGACACTGGAACCCGCACACCTCACATCTGTGGAGAACAAGAAGAGTTGATCCTGTGATGACATCATAACCATTCGATCTGTCTCTCCGAGTACATGTGCTCACTTCACTAGTGTGTGTGTATATGTGTGAGGTTCACTGCACGGATAAGTTAACGGAAGGTGGAGGACAAATTCCTGAGTGTAAGAACAGTGGGCAAAATAGGACCAACTGAGATACATATAAATAGAGAGATAGAAAGCGATATATATATATTAGATTACAGCGCCAATGAAATGTAGTTAACATCTTACCAGAAGTGCAATATATACATTATTTACATAAAGTGCAGTAGTAACTGACTGGAGCATGGAGAAGTGAAGTATGTATATAATATGAACATGATATAAATGTGATATTAATATATACATAATATGAACATGATATAATATGAACATAATATATACATGATATATACATAGTATGAACATGATATAAATATATAAAGTGCATACAGTACAGAAGGTGCAGAGAAGTGGTTGTGCAAAAGAGTTTACAGTGTATGTACAGCGTTCAGGAGGATAACCACCTCAGGAAAAAATATATATTATATATATATGGAGAGATATAGAGATGTAGCTATACATCTGGAGAGAGAGATCGAGATTGATATATATATATATATATATACAGTTGTGATCAAATTTATTCAACCCCCAATGCTGCGAAGGGTTTTATGGAATTCAGTGCACATTTGTAATTGTGTTCATAATGAAATCTTACAAGGACTTGTTAAAGAACTAAATGCAACTAAGATAGCATCAATTGTTTTTGTCATAAAGTATTAAATGGCCTTTTTGTGATTTCTTCATTGACACAATTATTCAACCCCTTTACAACTACCACTCATAAGAACAGAGGTTCATTCCAGTGTTTTCAATCAGGTATTGAAAACACCTTTGGATGTCAACGAGCAGCAATCAAGCATGATAAGCACCAATTAGGTAGATTTAAAAGGACTGTGATACTCAGCTCCTTCTAGACATCTACTGGTGTGTTTACAAGCATGGTGAAGGCAAGAGAATGGTCCCAGAAGACAAGAGAAGAGGTTATTGCTCTTCACAAGAATGGCAATGGATATAAAAAGATTGCGAAGTTGTTAAATATTCCAAGAGACACTATCGGAAGTATCATTCGCAAGTTCAAGTTAAAGGGCACAGTGGAAACGTTACCTGGTCGTGGCAGAAAGAAGATCCTGACCGCGACTGCTGTGCGCTACCTGAAGCGTAATGTGGAGAAAAATCCCCGCGTGACTGCTAAGGAACTGAAAAAAGACCTGTCAGATGTGGGCACTGAAGTTTCAGCTCAGACAATAAGGCGCGCACTGCATAACGAAGACCTCCATGCCAGAACTCCCAGGCGCACCCCCTTGCTGACTCCAAAGAACAAGAAAAGTTGACTGCAGTATGCCAAAAGTCATGTGGACAAGCCACAAAGGTTTTGGGACAGTGTACTGTGGTCAGATGAAACTAAATTAGAACTGTTTGGGACAATGGACCAGCGCTATGTTTGGAGGAGGAAGAACCAGGCTTATGAACAAAAGAACACCTTGCCTACTGTGAAGCATGGCGGGGGGTCAATTATGCTTTGGGGCTGTTTTGCTTCTAATGGTACAGGAAAGCTTCAACGTGTGCAGGGTACCATGAATTCCCTTCAGTACCAGGAGATCTTGGAGGAAAATGTGATGGAGTCAGTCACAAACCTGCGGCTTGGGAGACGTTGGACCTTCCAACAGGACAATGATCCGAAGCACACATCCAAGTCCACTAGAGCATGGTTGAACATGAAAGGCTGGAACATTCTAGAGTGGCCATCGCAATCACCAGACTTAAATCCAATTGAGAACCTCTGGTGGGACCTAAAGAAGGCAGTTGCAGTGCGCAAGCCTAAGAATGTGACTGAACTGGAGGCTTTTGCCCATGAAGAATGGGCTAAGATACCCATAGGTCGCTGCAAGACACTTGTGTCAAGCTATGCTTCACGCTTGAAAGCTGTCATAACTGGAAAAGGATGTTGTACTAAGTACTAAAAAATAATGTCACTAGGGGGTTGAATAAAACTGATAATGATGTGAGCACAGTAAAGACATTTGTGGTTATTCCATCATAAATATTATGTTATATTTGTCTAATTTATAAGTGCCTCTTTGATATAATTGTAAATAAGATGACTGAAATGATCCAAATCAATGTCAAACTGGCCAAAACACTTTATTTCAGTGGGGGTTGAATAAATTTGATCACAACTGTATATATATATATATAGTTTTTTTTTTTGTTATATTTTTTATTTTCCTCCCCTATTCAGCAGACACTTTTCTTCAAAGTCACAAGTGAGAGAACACAAACCAGTAAATCAAGGGGGAACCAGCTGAACTGCAGAATTATCAATACTGATTATTAGCCTACTCTAGATTTCTCTAGATTAGAATGTCTTAGTATTATATACAAAGTTAGATTATATCACTATTTATCGGTGTGAAAGTACAATATTGTGTGTGTATAGGGACAAAACACGCTATGGGTAGCGTAGCGTGAACGTTCAGAAGATGATCAAAACAGAACTTTGCCTTTTCGTTTTAGTTACAATATTAAGACAGCTATTTACAATATAAACATGTGTGCATTGGTAAAATATATAAACTTATTTCATTTTTCGACTGCAAAATCACACAGGTCTCCATCACATTTATCCTCTCTGTGTATAGAGAAAATCCCCAATCCCCTGAATGCAACCCTAATATATTCTGATAGCTCCGCCCCTGGGGTATACCAAACATTTTTGGGGTCCAATTACAGATCATAACATTGTTATAAAGGTAAAGGATTTATAGTCATAAAAAAATATTTTGTGCAATATTTTACTAAAGGAATCTATTTTGCTTTCACACAGAGGAATTTACCTTCCACATTTAACCCATCTGTGCATGAAGACTTTGTTGCAGCCGGGATGAGGACAAGGGCGTTACCGAACCTCTTCATGGTGCTCCTTCACATGCTTCTACAGACACACAAAAATACATGCAAACATAGTTTTCATGATCAGTTTATAGTTAAATCAGGTTTTAGGTTTTACTATAGCACTGAGAATTTTTGGAGCGGGAGATTGACAGGCGGATGGGGGCGGGGTCAGCAGTGATGCCGACTCTATACCGGTCTGTTGTGGTGAAGAAAGAGCTAAGCCATAAGGCTTGGCTCTCGATGTACCAGTCGGTCTACGTTCCTACCTTCACCTATGATCATGAGCTTTAAGTAATGACCGAAAGAACAAGATCACCAAGACAAGCGGCTGAAATGGGTTTCCTCTGCAGAGTATCTGGGTTCTTCCTTAGAGATAGGGTGAGAAGCTCGGTCATCCGGGAGAGACTCAGATTAGAGCCGCTACTCCTCCATGTCAAAAGAAGCCAATCGAGGTGGTTCCGGTATCTGGTAAGAAAGCCTCCTGAGAGCCTCCCCAGAGAGGTGTTTCTGTCCAACTAGGAGGAGACCCCAGAGGAGACCCAGAACACGCTGGAGGGTTTATATCTCCCAGCTGGTCTGGGAATGCCGCAGGGTTCCCCCAGTTGAGCTGGTGGAGTTGGCTGAGGAGAGCGAGATTTGGGTCTCTATACTTGGGTTGCTTCCCGGACAAGTGGAAGATAATGGATGGATGAACTGAGAAGTTTAAGTTAAATTCAATTCACTTAAGAATTTAATTTTACCCAATTTGGTACAGTGGTTTTAAAAAAAATTGTCTGATTTTTTAAAAATTTTATTTCAAGGACTATGTCACGGCTGGACACTAATAGAGGATAAAGCGGAAGATAATGGATGGATATATGGATTTCTGTAGAGCTGTGTGTGAGTGTGAGTACTGACCCTCAAGCCATCCACACCTCTATACACAGCAGTACAACCCTGATGAGGACATTTGTAGATTGTGGGCAGATCCTCTCTGAAACATGGTGGGTGGGTAGATGTTAACACATACTGTAACACAGTGAATAAATGTAAAGAGTTCATAGATGAGGCTGCAAGTATGCGTATACCTCTCTGCTTTAAATTTCTTTTTCCAGCCAGGTTTGGGTCCAGGTTTATTTCTTTACTCTCCTTCTTACTGCTGACACTGAACACACACAACTTAGATATCTGCTATTTTCTTACAGCACACATTCTCACACTTGTACAGTTGTCACCATCCTCACCATGTGTCCACGTGATCGTCTGTGCATCTCTCATTGGTCATCTGCATTTCTTCAACCTCATCATCACGAGAGAAGTTTCTGCAAACTTCTTTTTCAGGTAAATCTTTTTCAGGTATATCTGTGTGTGAGACTTACCTGTCAGACATATCGCTGTTTTCTAAAAGTGGAACAGGTGAGGAGGCCTCATGATCTACTACAGCACCTGAACAACACAGAAATCAGCACTTCAGAAAAAAACTAAGCATTACAGCTCAAAGGATTTTAGTTTATTTTTTTATCGGCACATATACACATTTAGGTTCTTTATGCTTTAATTAAGTGTCTATATATGAGGTTTTAGCCCAGTGATCTTTAAACATGCCTTTTGTTTTTGTTGGTTTCAGTGTTTAATGGTCCATGGTAATCCAGCAGTGTGACAATTTTGTTTATTTGAAACATTCTGTTTTACACTTGGGATTTTGCGGCAGGCCCCTTTATTAGTTAAGCATGGAGTCTGGTGTGTCCGATGCGGCATCTGGCGATGGTGACCTGGTCTATTCTATGCTCAGGCCATGGCCTAAAGAATCATAGTTAAAGTCACAAAAATGGACAATTTTGTTTCAAATTCTATGATTTGGCGGAAAAGATTTTCTTTGGTCGAATCAGACAGAGTGACCCTAAAATATAAATTAACAAGTTCAAGTAATTTATTTATATAGCGCTTTTTACAACAGTACATTATCACAAAGCAGCTTTACAGAATGAAAAGCCTTTAAATCCCCAAAGAACACGCCAAAGCGACAGTGGCAAGAAAAATCTCCCTGCTGTTATTTTAAGGAAGAAACCTTGTGAGGACCAAGATTCAGTGGGGGACTCATCCTCCTTGAGCGGCTGTGCAGCATCAACAGTGTAAGACAGACATGTACAGATAGTGTTGTGATCAGGTGACCCGTATTTAACAAATGGAAAAACTCTAACAACTGGAAAACTATATGTGAGTCCATTAAGGGGGTCCTGCAAGACCACCAGTCCAATTAATATTCAGGTTCCATCCAGTATTCGTCGGCAGAGCCATGGATGAAGGTCTGACTACATCTCCAGGAAGCCGGTCACACCTCAAAAGAAACAGACAAGGAAGACAGTTAGAGCTGATAATAAAGCACGGCATTTAATTAATAAGTAATTAATTGACACAGTGCAGCATGTGACTCCGGCATCACTGACTGGAGCAGCATAACTAAAAGAGGCAGATACACTGATCACAGATTACTCTACACCTTTATCTACAGGGAGTTGAGATGTGTTTTTAATCTACCCCGAATCACAAACAGAACTGGTTTTAGTTAAAACTCTAGCTGCAGCATTTTGCACAAGTTGTAATTTATGTTATGATCTATAGAACATCCTGTCAGAAGTGAATTACAATAATCTAACCTTGATGTAATAAAAGCATGAATTAGTTTTTCTGCATCTTAGAGGGAGAGGATATTTCGTAGCTTCGAAATGTTACGAAGGTGAAAAAATGCAATTCTAGTAATATTGCTAATGTGCTTCGTAAAGGAGAGATCTGAATCAATAATGACACCGAGATTATTTACAGATGAACTGGGTCTAATTAAAGAGTTATCAATATAGTATAACTGTGTATCATCTGCATATGAGTCCAAACTGATTCCAAGTTTATAAATAATTGATCCCAACGGAAGCATTAACAAATTGTCTTAAAATGTATCAAAATTAAAACATACAAAAAATCTCATAATTCAGTATTGTTTAAATCTATAATTACTTTCAAATAATTCCCTTTTTATCTTTAGTTCCATCTTTTTCTGTTGTGTTTAAATAATTGTGTTGATTTGGTCCTGCCTTTCCCTGCTACAGCAGCTTGAACACTTCTTAAAAAAAAACACACATTTCATTTATTTATTCCGAAGAACATTGATTTAAACATCAGACATTAATGTTGATCTAAACCGCTTAACCCTCAGTTCTAGTTCATTCTTTATGTTTGATGCAGTTGAGGTCAGTTCCACACTTAAGTCATCCAATTATGCCCTTACATAGTTGTAGGAATATTTTGCACCATCAGATATCTTACCCGTTTCAGTCTAGTTTTTAAAAGCACATAGTACAACAACTGAAGAATGTGAAATGTTAAATGACATTATTCAATGTTTGTTAATTCAATTGTTACTAGTAAAAATGTCGTGTTCTATTTTAGATATCAACAATTACCATTTCGGATATGTGCTATCATTTGCATGTTCATTTCGGATATGTGCGCGTGCCACCAGGGGCGTTTTTAGGGTTTAAAAACATCAGGGGCTTTAGCCCAGATCCCTTATTCCCCCTCTGTCCTCTTTAAAAATTGCCCTTTCATGAGTGTATGTATCCATTTTTCAAACTGTTGTTACATTCATTTTGTTTGATCATTTATTAGTTATATTGGATAAAATTAAATAACATATGAAATATGTCTGTCAGCAGTGGAGAGCACATTCAGTTTTAATAAATGATGGTTTTTGCTGAAAACGTTTGAATAAACGAACCTGAGCTTCTGCAGAAAAGCATGAATCTGTTTTACGAGTCCGTCGCAGATGAGACAGTTTAACAAGTTTTGTTTGAAATACCGTAAGTTTGCGACAGTTTGCGCCTTCAGAAAAAATCTGACATTTTATGAAAGCTGAGAGCTTGCAGAATTATTACGGTAACTTTACTCCCGATAATGGCGAAAAATATCTGTCTCACTCTCTCTCTCTCTCTCTCCCTCTCTCTCTCTCTCTCTCTCTCTCTCTCACACACACACACACACACACACAGAGTTTAGAAGCACAAACAGCTGATGGTGACTCCATCGTTCAAGTCAATTGAGTTCTCCAAATTGCCCCGTATAGGGTGTGTGAGTGTGTGCCCAGCGATGGATTGGCGCTCTGTCCTGGGTCTATCTGCCCAGCACCCGAAACGTTCTCCCCCGGATGGGCATGGGAACCCCCATTACGCGACCCTAATATAGGATAAAGTGGAAGATAATGAATGAATGAATGAATGGTTAACAGGCGACACGGTGGCTTAGTGGTTAGCATGTTCTCCTCTCAGCACTAGGAATTCCTGGTTCGAATTCCAATCTGAGTGGAGTTTCCATGTTCTCCTCGTGTCCGCGTGGGTTTGCTCCTGGTTCTCCAGTTTCCTCCCACAGTCCAAAAACATGTATCAAGTCAATTGAGTTCTCCAAATTGCCCCATGTAGAGTGTGTGTGTGTGAGTGTGTGCCCAGTGATAGATTGGCGTCCTGTCCTGGGTGTATCTGCCCAGCGCCCGAAACGTTCTCCCCTGGATGGGCATGAGGATCCCCCCCCCCCCCCCCCCCCCCCCCCGCGTGCGACCCTAATAGAGGATAAAGCGGAAGATAATGAATGAATGAATATGGATAACATTTTAAATATTTTTTTATTTTAATTTAGTTCATGATGCTATAAAAACACACAGCATTTGAACCTCTAATTAAATAAAATTGTTTTTGTTAATTAACTAAATGTTGATCTTTATTTCAAATCCATTATTACATGACGTAAATTAAAAGTCAGAATTCTGAGATAAAAAAATATATTTTTTAAATTTTCTAAATGGAAATATCTTTTACATAAACTTAAGCTTCTGTATTAAAACAGACGAATTAGTGACGATTAAAAGAAGGTCTTTAAAGGAGCTGAAATTTAAAAAATGGAACATTTAATTAATCAGATGACGAATTTACAGTCATAAATGAACCAAGTGCATTGTCACAAACCTCTTTCATTCTGATTGGTGGAAGGATGAGTGTGTAGATGACATTAGAATCTGTTTTGTGTTGATCTAATCACATCATGTAAACTCAGACTGAGATCTGATTCTTTATCCATCTGATCATTTCTCCAATAGCATTGTCAAAAAACCTGCCAACAGAGGGCACTGTTTTCTTTCATTCTGATTAATGGCATGACAAGTGTGTAAATGACGTCGTAATCTGTTTTGTGTTGATCTAATACTGGGATCTGATTTAATGCTCTTCCACTTTGTTTATCTGATCATTTATTTGTAGATCAGATTAGTTCTTTTTTCTGTTAATGGAAGTTTTTAACGTTCTCCTAACAGAAAGAACTCCACTGTAGACATCCTGATGATGAGTCGTCTGCTGTTCCTGATGGTTCTGCTCCTCATGAGTAGGTTTTTATTCACTCTGGTGGATCTGCTCTCATTAAACCCTTTAGGTCTTATGAACTTGAACTGTAGCATTGGTTCCATTACACATGGTTCCTCAGTTAATAATGAGAACCTTTTCACATCACCATCAGCGCTATGAAGTTAAGACTGATTGTAAAATTGTTTAGCTATGAACATGTTTTTGTATTAATGTAGGAAATGATGAGGAGAACATACAAATTGTATTATTCAATCTGGGAGAAAAACCCATAACCTTGTTGTGAGATGACATGTCTTCTCTTTTTTAATGTAAAACCTATTTTAATAAATGTTCATGTCTTTGTTTCAGGCATAATTCCTGTAGAACCTGCAACTGTATACTGCACTTTTTCAGCTTCTGGTTCCACCGATGCTGTGACACTTCCAACTCCATTCATGTACTTTGGAACTTCATATGGTAGCATATATGTAAGCAGTGATTTCAGTTCTGTGTTCATTCAGTACCATGATGCTTCATGATGCATTGAAGTCCATCCATCCATTATCTTCCGCTTATTCCTATATTAGGGTCACGGGGGGGTTCCCATCCAGGGGAGAACGTTTTGGGCGCTGGGCAGATACACCCAGTACAGGGTGCCAATCTATCCCTGGACACACACTCACTCACACAAACACACTCTATATGGGGCAATTTGGAGAACTCAATTGAATTTATCCATGTTTTTGGACTGTGGGATGAAACCGGAGAACCCGGAGGAAACCCACGTGGACATGGTGAGAACATGGAAACTCCACCCAGATGGGGATTCGAACCGGGAATCCCTAGCGCTGAGAGGCGAATGTGCTAAAACACTAAGCCACCGTGCTGCCCTTGCATTGAAGTCCTCTACGTTAATTGACTCAAAAATACTTAGAGTTCAGGGCAAAGCAGTCAGCACTAGTTTTAAAAAGACTGCCATCTAGCGGCCAAATTACAGAACACAGTTTACCTCTCAAACTTTTCAGACCAAATCCAACCCATAATTAAACCAAAACACCTACGTCACAGAACGACATATGACAAACATCAATTAGGTGTGTGTGTGTGTGTGTGTGTGTGTGTGTGTGTGTGTTAAAGCAATAAGGCTCTTGAGGTTGTGTATCACTGTGAATAAATCACAAAGAGATGTTGTTAACCACGACAAAAGAGGTGCTGTTACACCTCTTTCCGTCTTTTATTCAGATATGGTAATTATAACTCTTTATTTTTTATCTCTGTTCCTGATTGAAGTTATTTGTTCTGTATCTTTTCAGATCAATGGAAAAGGAGTGGTGACCTTTACTGGGCCCCTGACTGATACCACCGTTAATAAACAAGCTGACATGGACCTGATCGCTCCACTGTGGGCCGACTTTAAATACACAGACAATATTATCTACTGTGATGATTTTACAAATAGTGAATTGAAACCTTTGCTACAACCTTTTATTTCTGAACTATTTAAATTACCATCTTTTAGTCAACACTTATCTTTTTAATACAAATGTCTGTACAGTATTCTGATGGATCAGGGGTAAGAAACGGTTCTTTATGTCCTAACATGATGATTTTGATCTGATGATAATTCAAAGCTTTCTTCTTCTTTCAGTCTACAATATTCAACATGTATCTGGTCTCTGATGGTGCGCTCTCCTTTGTTGGTTTTTTTTATTCCTCTATTGCGCCCCCCCCTTGTCCCTGGATGGTAAATGAAAGAGGTTCTTTCTTGCGTATTCCTGTTCTCATTATTTACATCTAATCATGAACATTTTGTAGGCCGGTTACGAGTCAATTAAAAATCTTTACAATAAAGAAGTGGATACTTTTATAAGCAACCTGACTACATCATCTAATGTAGGGAAGCCAAGAATGTGGTTTTACCGTGTTGACAGTGGAACTCCAGGTAAATCATCTAATTTTATTTAGATTTACTGAAAGTGAAAGTTCTATGAATGAAAGTTCTATGAATAGCAATTTATATCAGACAGACACTTCATCTCCAAGATTGGTGTTTTATCTGTGGAGGATGTTTGTACAGTGTTCTCTGATGCTAATGTTTCTTCTTTTACGTGGACTGAGCTTGAAGCTGCAGTAGTTACCGTTATTGTTAACTCTGTCTGTCTTTCTGTCTCTGCTGCATCCTGTGGTTTAATGACATGGGGTACAGTTCCAATCTGTTCCAGTTCCAACCAGGATATTTATGGTAAGTTTAATGAATTATTTTTATGTTTATTAAAAGCAGTTCTGTTCATTTTTTCCATTAATTTATAAATAATGTGTAGATCTGAATTTAATTCCTGGCTAATATTAAAATACAGGTGTAACAGCCCTGAGTGTTGGGTGGCTGAATGATGTAGGTTCTTAGAACATTTACTCTGTTCTGTGTTTCTCAGATGCCACCGTGACATGTGCGGCTGGTTCCGGTACCGTGTCTTTGTCCAGTTGCCAGTTGACGGAAGCTGGCATTTCTCTGAGTAGTTTCCACCTGATTGATGCCACATGCACAGGAACTATCAACAACAACCGAGTGGAATTTAATTTTAACACTGGTGATAAACTCTGTGGTGGAACTATAGAGGTACTAATGAAGCTTCGATTCAATTCACCACATTAACATCATGATTGTGAGACACTAACATCAGATCATCATCAGATCCACGTGGTTTTGTGACTTTAATGTTTTCTTGTTAGATGTAGAACTATTCATTCATTCATTCATTATCTTCCGCTTTATCCTCTATTAGGGTCGCGGTGGGGTTCCCCATGCTCATCCAGGGGAGAACGTCTCGGGCGCTGGGCAGATACACCCAGGACAGGGCGCCAATCTATCGCTGGGCACACACTCACTCACACAAACACACTCTTTAGGGGCAATTTGGAGAACTCAATTGACTTGATCCATGTTTTTGGACTGTGGGAGGAAAACGGAGAACCCGGAGGAAACCCACGCGGACACGGGGAGAACATGAAAACTCCACCCAGATGGGGATTCGAACCAGGAATCCCTAGTGCTGAGAGGCGAACGTGCTAACCACTAAGCCACCGCCCAGATGTAGAATTAATTATGTAACAATCTAACAATAGTTCTACCTTTGTTATCTAGACTTCCAACAACAGCCTGGTCTACAAGAACTCAGTAGGAAACATTTCTGCATCAACCATTGCACGTGAGGCAGGATTTTCCTTTCCACTGTCCTGTTCGTACCCGATCGTTCAGCAGATCTCCGCAGCCATGAACTTCAACACTACTGGAAAGTAGGTTGTATCTCGCAAAGATTTATCTAGTAAACTGCTTCATGGTCATTCAGTTATTATTATTATTTTCTGTCACAGTGTGATAACTAAAGACCTACCTGCTGCTGAGGGAACGTACCAGGTTCACATGTACGCCTATCCTGATAGCACCTTTAGCTCTCCTTACTCTGGTGAAGTGACTCTCAATATGAACAAGGAGATCTTTGTTCAAGTGAAAGTGGATGAATTCAGTGGTGGAGTAGCTTTAGTGATGGAGACCTGCTGGGCTACACCAGATAACAACACGGAGAACCCGGTCCGCTGGGACCTTATCACTAACGAGTAGTTTGCTCATTTTAGTCCTAAACATAATAAATGTAACATGTTAAGAGTGGAATTAGCAAGGAAGAACTTCTCACATATTTCTGAATCTCTGATTATGTAGATGCCCTAACCCTCAGGATAACACGGTGGTGGTTCTGGAGAATGGAGTCTCTTTAAACACCAGCTTCTTCTTCAAGATGTTGATCTTCACTAGTATCTCCAACAAAGTGTTCCTGCACTGCAGAGTCTCCCTCTGTCTGTTATCGAGTGGTAACTGTACACCGGTCAGTTCTGACACATTACTCACACTATACTCTGCAGTTCTATATATCAGTGAAGATCATCAATTCTCTGTTCTCTTTCTTAGACCTGCTCTTCCTCCCTTGTGAGAAAACGCAGAGCTGCAGACTTTTACGACACTGCTGCCATCTCCATGAGCTTCTGATCGGTTCTTCTAGATATCATGATGAGCTACTGATCAGTTCTTCTAGATATCATCATGAGCTTGTGATTGGATCTTCTAGATATTATCATGAGCTTGTGAATGGTTCTTCCAGATATCATCATGAGCTTCTAATTGATTCTTTCAGGCATCATCATGAGTTTCTGTTCTGGCTCTGCTAGATATCATCATGAATTTCTGATTGGTTCTTCTAGATAGCATGAGCTTCTTACTGGTTCTTTTTTACTGGTACACTTGTTTGTCTATTCAGTAAAACGCATTAAATACTTTTGGAACGAAACCGCCGACTTATGACCGTTTATTGGAACACAACATCAGTGAACCTGAAAAAACAGGCAATGAGTTTAAAACTGAGGTGAACCTAAAAAAATGGCTGGTGGGTGTATATAACGGGGCCAAAACAATATTTTTGTCCTGAGTCTGATAAGAATTCTGCATTATGCGCCATTAAAGTTTCACAAGGCGGAAGTTACTACAACTCCCTGCATTAAATTACTTTAATGAGCCGTCATGTATCAAGAGCGTCATGTGATCTTATCCTACTGGACTCTTCCGCTGACTGATGGAGATTGGCTGTTTGGCTGACTGAGCAACAACATAGAAAACAAAATACAATCTCCATGTGTTGGAATAGCTCAATAGAATTCATAATACAAAGTGGAGAGGAGTTGTTTTTTCTTTAACATATGAATTATGTATCATTTTGCCATCTTTCTATAAGCCATTAGGTTGGTACATATTCCCTAAGTGGAAATGCTTATTAATGATATTTTACTAATCATTCTGATCCAGTTGTTACATGATGCCATGATACATGTTGATTTAAAATTAAAATAGGTTTTATTTAAATAAAGCTACCGGTACTCATAAAGCGTTGAAATGTCTGTGCAAACTAAATATTGAAAGAAGTCTACCAATCACATATATGAGTAAGTGAGAGAAAAGTCTAATTGCAAACTCAGGTTTATTTTGTGTATTACTATTTAACTGTAAATTTGAACTAAAATGTTGTAAACCCTTAGTATGAGCAGTAATATGATGATGCTCCAGACTACAAAAATAAAGAATTAATATTAATATTAAGTACTAGTGCTGTAACAGAGTCTAACAAGGTCTGATTTTGTCTCTGTCTGTCTGTGTTTCTGTCTGTGCAGGTGTTAGTCTGTAGCATAAAGCAGCATTAAAAACACTATCTCTCAGCTTACCTCTCATCCCAGGTACACACACATTAATGCAGATCATATGTATTATGCAGTTTTAGTCTTGGTCTTATGTGTTGTTGGCTGGTTTTTAAAAACTTAACATTTTTGTAAATATAATACATATGTAAATTGAATTTTTTTATTATAAACAAAACAAAACAAAAAAACAGCCAAAACAGGCTTAGTGCTCATCGGAAATCGCTCACTGTTTATATTAATAATATTAAATATATAAATAATAAATAATTTTTATAATATTCATTCACTCATTATCTCCCGCTTTATCCTATATTAGGGTCACGGTGGGGTTCCCCATGCCCATCCAGGGGAGAACGTTTCAGGCGCTGGGCAGATACACCCAGGACTGGGCGCCAATCCATCGCTGGGCACACACTCACTCACACAGACACACACACACACATACACACACACACACACACACACACACACACACACACACACACACTCTATATGGGGCAATTTGGAGAATTCAATTGACTTAATCCATGTTTTTGGACTGTGGGAGGAAACCGGAGAACCCGGAAGAAACCCACGTGGACACGGGGAGAACATGGAAACTCCACCCAGATGGGGATTCGAACCGGGAATCCCTAGCGCTGAGAGGTAAACGTGCTAACCACTAAGCCACCGTGCCGCCCATTTTTATAATAATGTTTATATAAAATAAATAATTAATATTAAATAATAAATGTATATATAAATGTATGTAGTTTTGTTATTTAAAATAATACAGCATAATTGCAAATAATAAAATAATGCATCATTTTTTTTATTTTGTGGCTGGACAAGCGGCTCTGCATATCAGACTTAAGGTCCGGAACTACCCGTTTTATAATACAGCAAGGCAGGGAAGGGGGTGTGCATTATTCTGATTGAATCATGGGAAAGAGGTGTTAGTTATGACATGTAAGGAACAGGATGCTGTACATTATACAAACACTGATGCATTTGTGTTGCATTTTGTGTGTGTGTGTGTGTCTGTGTGTGCTGCTGCAGATAAAAAGTTTGCTAGTCGTGCTAAACATATCAGTGCTCAGCTTGTCACTTTACTGGGGGACTCTTCTGATTGGCTCTCACTGTTTCATCAATCAAAACCAGGTGAGTGTTTATTTTGAAACATTTTGTAAAAAAAATTAACAACAGTCAGTAGTACTTACTGTATGCAAGTCATTTGTGATACCTGATCAAAATGTCATAACCTTTGAGTTGAAGATGAACCGAATGTCACAAGATTTTGATTTTGTTACTAAAGGATGTAAATACCAATGAATATCTAAATGTGTCATTATTAACCACTTAATCACCGGTGGTAATATTCTGCTTCTGTTCAGTATATTTTGCTCATTGTATTAACAAGGTATTGTATCTTGCCTTCACACAATCACAATCAGATGTACTAAACAGCTGGTTTCTGGATATTATTCCCATAACTGCTAAAGGCAGTTCATAAGTTGATAAAAAAGTGTCAAATAAGAGTAAAAGCTGTTTTTTTATGGCTGATTGATTGCAGCAACAGCTTTAATTGTTAAGAAACAGGACTGTTTTAAGCACTTAATAAATATTTGTATAATAAGTCATTACAAAAGATATTTTAATAGATGATCTGCAAATTTCAAAGTGAATTTATGTAAACTCAAAATTTGTCACATTTAATACTCAGTACTTTCAACTTAAATAAAAAAAAATGTTAATTGTCAAGAAGCTACTTACCGAAACTTATCAATCTTTAAGTTGTTATGTCCCCAGGTGATGTCCTGATTGAACGTTTGCAGCTGGATATATGATGGACACGTTGGGGGGGGGGGGGGGGGGGGGGGTGTCGTGTGTCTGGCTCCACTTTTGGTTAAAGACGTAGAGGATTTTTAAATAATTAGATTTATGATTATGGGGTTTTTGCTGATTGGATTAGGTTTATTAAGAAATTAGAAATGTTTGTTCAGCTGTCCAGTGTCTCTTTAAGCTGCCCAGCATGATTGATGTGATGGGCAGAACCATCAGAACTCAGACTGTAACTATTAATCGCAAAACAGAAACCATCTTGAAGAAGCTTTTGCCACTGCAAACGATGTTGGATGCTTTGGAGACCGGACTGAGAGATTCACCTAAACATAAAGTCTTGTATATTTTGCTGTTTCGGCGTCGTGTTATCAGAACTCAGCCTTCAGGGGCGAGTTGTTGATAATAAAACCTCCCCCAGTAAAACCCGTGCTACAGAGTACTGATATCTAAAACTGTTCCAAGGACAAATGCTATGTTGCTGTGACCCCTGCAAACTGAAATTACAGATTTAATTAGTTTAGAAATCTTAAACTTAGAATTAAGACTTTTGTTTACTCCTCCTCAACAGGAAAATTAGAACTACTTTTGATTTAAGATTCCATGATAACTAATTACTGTATATTCAGCATTGATGTTGCACTATTTCATTTGTGTGTGTGTGTGTATGCAGTGTGCTGCTGGATGTGAAAACATGTGTGTTAAACAGAGTGATGGTGACGCCAGCTTTCCTCCACACAGCTGTGATGTCATACATTAGCCTGACAAAAGTCTTCCTGGACACACACATTGATGAGATTGAGATCAGTGACTTTCAACAGGCACACACACACACACACACACACGGTTTAATTAGTCAAATATTCCAGTAAAAAGCTGTAGATTTAATATGTAAATCTGGGTGATATTAGTATTTTATGGTGTGCAGAATTATGACACTGATCTACTCATATCTTTTTACACACAGGATTATGCTCATAACTTTGTGTGTATTTGTGTGTGTTGCAGACCCTGTGTGGTGCTAAGCAGTTAATACTGAAGAGCATCGGTCTAAATTCTCAAGATTCTATCACACACAGCCAGTGGAATATGGTACAACCATGTTTGTGTGTGCAAGTGTAACATAATATTATATTATAGCAATTAATTGCTTAATGTATCGTTAACATAATCTCTACATTACCAAATGCATACTGTATGTTTACCCTGCATACTTTTTTGGACACACATCCCTGGGCGTCTCCATACTTTTGAACAGTCACCTCTGGACATTTGCATACCTTTTGACAAGTGTCCCCGGGCGTCTCCATATGTTTTGGACATGCGTCCTCAAGCATCCACATGTAGTAAAGGAGAACACTCAGGGTAGAGCGAGATTGAGAATAATCATCCTCTGTGTTGCCCCCTAATGGGAACAGCCGAAATAAGAAGTAACAGAATTATGTAACTTTTTAAATAACACAAAGCTTGCAGCTAAAATCATAAATCATGAAATCATACGAGCCAATGTTAAGAACCTGTGTCAAGTATGTGGACACATGTCCCTGGGCGTCCCCATACTATTTGGACACGCATCCCCGAGCATCAGCAGTTTTTGGACACTTGTCCACAGGCATTCCCATACTTTCTGAATACGCGTCAGAAACACCCAGAACAGGGTGCCAATCTATTACTGGGCAGACACACACTCAGACACACAATATGGGGCAATTTAAAGCATTCAATTTACCTTGAATCCATGTTTTTGGACTGTGGGAGGAAACTGAAGAACCCTGAGGAAACCAACGCAAACACGGGGAGAACATGAATACTCCACCCAGATTGGGATTCGAACCTGGTTCCCCAGCAGAGAGGTGAACATGCTAAGCACTGAACCATTGTGTAGAATTATAAACTTTCAAAAAAAACCTCAACGCCTGGATGTAACTCTGATCGAGGGTTGCTGCAGTTGGTATCATGTTATGAAAGCGTGGTTCAGGGATCACGATACATCATTCACCACAGAGTCCAGACCTGAACCCCACTGAGAATCTTTGGGATGTGCTGAAAGAGATTTTGTGCATTGGTCCAAATCTCCTATCAATACAAGAAATAAATGTTGTGACATTACAGAAGCTTGTGGAAAAGATGCCACAGAAAATTTGTAGTTATGAAAGTTAAGGCGGTCCAAACAGACATGTGTCTGTGTGACTTTTCTTTTGACCAGGCGGTGTATAGCACAGCACTGTAACATATAGAGTCCTGTGGTACACCATACTGATCTCTTCTAGGCTCCATATAATATTCACATTCAGACACAGTGTGTTTAGTTTATTACACAATATTTACAAATTTACAGTTTCGTATTAAATTCTGCTCAAATTGATCCATGTGTAATTTACTTTTGTGTCTCTTTCTCTTTCAGCTTTATCAAGAATGTTTGGAGCTTGACCCTGAGGTTGCCGCCGCACACTCCACCCTGATGAATTCTGACGACCGCTAACCTCCTGCACCAGGTGCCTTGTACTTAGTTTCACATCTTGACCCCAATGGGGTTGTTGTTAATTGCAGACTGACATGCTGTGCACTTAACATAATCAGGTATCAAAGCGCATACCTCTGTAAAAAGTAATAAACCACAGTATGGAAGGCCAACAAGGTGTCTGAGGTTGTGATGTCACAGATTTAAAGTTATGTTTATTTACACCACAGGACATTAATCAGTTCTCATGTCTCTTGAGATTGTAACTGTGTGTGGTTGTGCTGCAGTATCGGGTGCATCATGCTCATATGGACGTTCAGGTTGTGAGCCTTCTCGAACCGTCGCTCACACACACTGCACGCAAACTCCAGCTCTGTCTCTGCCTTGTGTTTGGTCATGTGATACTTCAGAGAAGCTCTCTGTCGACACTGGAACCCGCACACCTCACATCTGTGGAGAACAAAAACAGTTAATCCTGTGATGACATCATAACCATTCGATCGTCTCTCCGAGTACATGTGCTCACTTCACTAGTGTGTGTGTGTATATGTGTGAGGTTCACTGCACGGACAAGTTAACGGAAGGTGGAGGACAAATTCCTGAGTGTAAGAACAGTGGGCAAAATAGGACCAACTGAGATACATATAAATAGAGAGATAGAAAGCAATATATATTAGATTACAGCGCCAATGAAATGTAGTTAACATCTTACCAGAAGTGCAAAATATACATTATTTACATAAAGTGCAGTAGTAACAGTGACCGGAACAGTGACCGGAAGTGAAGTATTTAAATATAGATACATAATACGAACATGATATAATATGAGCATAATATATACATGATATATACATAATATGAACATAATATAATATGAACATAATATATACATGATATACAGTATACATAATATGAACATGATATAATATGAACATACAGTGGGTTGCAAAAGTATTCATACCCCTTGAACTTTTCCATATTTTGTCACATTACAACCACAAACATAAATATATTTCACTGGAATTTAATGTGAAAGACCAACACAAAGTGGTATACAATTGTGAAGTGGAAGGAAAATTATACATGAATCAACATTTTTTTTACAAATAAAAAACTGAAAAGTGCGACGTGCAAAAGTATTCAGCCCCCCTGAGTCAATACTTTGTGGAGCCACCTTTTGCTGCAATTACAGCTGCAAGTCTTTTAGGGTATGTCTCCACCAGCTTTGCACATCTAGTGACTGAAATTCTTGCCCATTCCTCCTTGCAAAACAGCTCAAGCTCAGTCAGATTGGATGGAGAGCGTTTGTGAACAGCAGTTTTGAGATCTTGCCACAAATTCTCAATTGGGTTTAGGTCTGGACTTTGACTGGGCCATTCTAACACATGAATATTCTTTTTTTTAAACCACTCCATTGTAGCTCTGGCTTTATGTTTAGGGTCGTTGTCCTGCTGGAAGGTGAACCTCCGCCCCAGTCTCAAATCTTTTGCTGACTCCAACAAGTTTTCTTCCAAGATTGCCCTGTATTTGGCTCCATCCATCTTCCCATCAACTTTGACCAACTTCCCGGTCCCTGCTGAAGAGAAGCACCCCCAGAGCATGATGCTGCCACCACCATATTTGACAGTGGGGATGGTGTTTTCAGAGTGATGTGCAGTGTTATTTTCTCCGCCACACATAGCGTTTTGCATTGTGGCCAAAAAGTTCAATTTTGGTCTCGTCTGACCAAAGCACCTTCTTCCACATGTTTGCTGTGTCCTCAACATGGCTTCTGGCAAACTGCAAACGGGACTTCTTATGGTTTTCTTTTAACAATGGCTTTCTCCTTGCCACTCTTCCATAAAGACCACATTTGTGTAGTGCACGACTAATTGTTGTCCTGTGGACAGTTTCCCCCACCTGAGCTGTGGCTCTCTGCATTTCATCCAGAGTCACCATGGGCCTCTTGGCTGCCTCTCTGATCAGTGATCTCCTTGTTCGGCCTGTAAGTTTAGGTGGACGGCCTTGTCTTGGCAGGTTTACTGTGGTGCCATACTCTTTCCATTTCCGGATGATGGATTGAACAGTGCTCCGTGAGATGTTCAAAGCTTTGGAAATCTTTTTATAACCTAAGCCTGCTTTAAACTTCTCCAAAAACCATATTCCTAACCTGTCTGGTGTGTTCTTTGGACTTCATGATGCTGTTTGCTCCCCAATATTCTCTTAACCAACATCTGAGGCCGTCACGGAGCAGCTGTATTTGTACTGAGATTAGATTACACACAGGAGGACCCTTTTGAGTCATTAGCACTCATCAGGCAACTTCTGAATGCAATTGGTTGCACTCAGGGAAAAGGGGGCTGAATACTTTTGCACGTCACACTTTTCAGTTTTTTATTTGTAAAAAAAATGTTGATTCATGTATAATTTTCCTTCCACTTCACAATTGTATACCACTTTGTGTTGGTCTTTCACATTAAATTCCAGTGAAATATATTTATGTTTGTGGTTGTAATGTGACAAAATATGGAAAAGTTCAAGGGGTATGAATACTTTTGCAACCCACTGTATATATCAAGTTCGTATTATGTATCTACATTTAAATACTTCACTTCTCCATGCTCCGGTCACTGTATATGATATATACATAGTATGAACATGATATAAATATATAAAGTGCATACGGTACAGAAGGTGCAGGGAAGTGGTTGTATAAAAGAGTTTACAGTGTATGTACAGCGTTCAGGAGGGAAAAAAAAAAATAATAATAAATAAAATAATAATAATAATAATAATATAAATATATATATATATATATATATATATATATATATATATATATATATATATATATATATATATATATATGGAGAGATATAGGTAAATGCATATAGATTAATCTATATATAGAGATGTAGCTATACATCTGGAGAGATAGAGATTGATTATATATATATATATATATATATATATATATATATATATACATACATATATAGAGTTTTTTTTGGTTATGTTTTTTATTTTCCTCCCCTATTCAGCAGACACTTTTCTCCAAAGTCACTAGTGAGAGAACACAAACCTGTAAATTAAGGGGGAACCAGCTGAACTGCAGGATTATCAATACTGATTATTAGCCAACTATAGATTTCTCTTGATTACAATGCCTTAGTATTATATACAAAGTTAGATTATTCCACTATTTACCAGTGTGAAAATACAATATTGTGTGTGTATAGGGACAAAACACACGCTATTGGAGTTTCCATGTTCTCCCCGTGTCCGTGTGGGTTTCCTCCGGGTTCTCCGGTTCTCTCCCACAGTCTAAAAACATGGATCAAGGTCAACTGAATTCTCCAAATTGCCCCATATAGAGTGTGATTGTGTGCACAGTGATAGATTGCCCCCCTGTCCTGGGTGTATCTACCCAGCGCCTGAGACACTCTCCCCTGGATGGGCATGGGGAACCCCCCCCTCCCCCCACAACCCTAATAGAGGATAAAGCGGAAGATCATGGATGGATAGATGGATGTTAGTATTGTCGAATCAGCATAGAAAAGACCTTCACTCACAAAGTCCTTGTCAGTCAAATAAAGAGCAAAAACAGAAAATATCTAATGTAAAAAAGAAACTATCCAGTGTAGATGATTCGTGATCCAGTGCTGATGGGGGGGGTGCAGACTGCTCGCTTGCAAAGATCGCGATTCATTGTGTTAAAATGCGTGTGCAAAAGTGCTTCCGATACTGTGCTGTAAAAAAAAAGCGCTGATACGTGAGCGATGGGCAGCCTTGAACATGGCGATTGGGGGATCAATTGTTGTTAGATGCCTTGCCCAAGGGTATTTGGTGCTTGGTGGAGCCAGGAATCAAAACGGGGACCATCGAGTCGCAAGGCTGCTTCCTTAACCACAAGTTTCCTTTTTAGAATAAAAATCGCTATAATTGGCAAGCCATGTAGAACTACTGCTGTCAGATGGTTACCTAAACATTTTCTCTTTTTAGGTTGTTTTTTTTTTTTTTATAAACATTCCCCCCAAAAAAAGTAAAATTACATTTCATTTTAACACTTTGTGAAATGTCTAATTGGCCGTACTCATGAAGATAAGATGAAGTTAAGATTAATTCATTTATAACATAGCAAAATCGTGGTTGGTAGATCAGCTAGTGTAAACAAAGTACAAGATGTGTTGGGTTATCAATCCGAAGGTTGTGGGTTCATATCCCAGGTCCACTGAAGTAATCAATGTGGGTCCTTGAGCGATAACCTTAACCCTTGTTGCTCCAGGGGGCTGTATCAACCCTGTGCTCTGACCCCAACCAAGTTTGGATACTTTTATGTCGCTTTGGATAAAAGTGTCTGCTAAAGGTTAAAGTTTCTTCCTTAAAATAACAACATAAGTGTTTTTTGCCACTTTAGCTTTGGCTTGCTCTTTGGGGGTTTCAGCCTCATAACACTAAAGCTGCTTTGTGACAATTTACTAGGGGTGCAGAAAAAAATTGATTCTTCAAAGATTCACAATTCGTAATCCTGGCGATTCTGAATCGATTCACAATGCCCAAGAATCGATTTTTAAAAAATGCGTTTAAGTTTTGTTTTGCCGTCCCTACCAAGCGTACTGCATATCGCATTATGTTTCCGCTCAGCCACCGTACAGCGCGCTCCCGTTGTAGTTCGCTAGCATAAATATAAGTTGATGCAAAAAGATTTGATACAGGAATGAACCTGAAAGTATTGTTTTAAATAAATGTTCTATTTGTTTATATCGTCGTTTCATCTTGTCAATCACATAATTTAAACAAAATTTTAAGACCATTTGAGCTGAAAATTTTCAGAATCTGAATTGAAAATCGTTTTCAGAATCGAAAATCGTTTCTGATTTGAAAATTGGTTCGGAATCGAATCGTGACCTCAAAAATCGAAATCGAATCGAATCACCAGACACTGAGAGATTCGCGCCCCTACAATGGACTATTGTAAAAAGAGCTCTATAAAAAATTACTTGAACTTAATATAAGATCAAATCCCAAAGCAACAGTCAGAATCTTATCCATCCCATACTTAAATTACTTGTTTTGATTTTAATAAATTTTGTTATGAACAGAGACAAAAAAAATATTAAAAAAGATGAAGTGTTCATTAATACAGTGAAGGAGTGTGGTGTGTGCATGCACGTAAACTCACTGCAGTGGTTTTGCTCCCGAGTGTCTCAGCTGATGTACAGACAGATGTTTCCTCTGTTTGAACGTCTGACCACATTGATCACAAATGTAATTCCTCACCTCTAACAAGAAACACATTTAGTATGCTGTGTATAGTTACCCAGCAGTGCATTATAACTATCGCTCTGCACTACACATATGCTGACCTGTGTGTATGAGTTTGACATGTCTCTGAAGGTAGCGGTCGATCATGAAGACTTTGTTGCAGCCGGGATGAGGACAGGGGCGTTCCCGAACCTCTTCATGGTGCTCCTTCACATGCTTCTACAGACACACACAAAAATACATGCAGTTACTCATGTACACAAACATAGTTTTCATGATCAGTTTATAGTTAAATCAGGTTTTAGGTTTTACTATAGCACTGAGAATTTATGGAGCGGGACATTGACAGGCAGATGGGGGCGGGGTCAGCAGTGATGTGGACTCTATACCGGTCTGTTGTGGTGAAGAAAGAGCTAAGCCATAAGGCAAGGCTCTCGATGGACCAGTCGGTCTACGTTCCTACCTTCACCTATGATCATGAGCTTTGAGAATGAGCAAGATCATCAAGACAAGCGGCTGAAATGGGTTTCCTCTGCAGAGTATCTGGGTTCTTCCTTAGAGATAGGGTGAGAAGCTCGGTCATCCGGGAGAGAGTCCTCGAAATAGAGCCGCTACTCCTCCACATCAAAAGAAGCCAGTCGAGGTGGTTCGGGTATCTGTTAAGAAAGCCTCCTGAGAGCCTCCCCAGAGAGGTGTTTCTGTCCAACTAGGAGGAGACCCCAGAGGATACCCAGAACACACTGGAGGGGTTATATCTCCCAGCTGGTCTGGGAATGCCGCAGGGTTCCCCCAGCTGAGCTGCTGGAGGTGGCTGAGGAGAGGGAGGTCTGGACCTTTCTATTGGGTTGCTTCCCCCATGACCCGAACCCCTGACAAGAGGAAGATAATGGATGGATGGACTGAGAAGTTTAAAGTTAAATTTAATTCACTTGAGAATTTAATTTGACCCAATTTGCTACAGTGGCTTTAAAAAAATTGTCAGATTTTTTAAAATCTCAAGCACTTGTATGCACTATGTCACGGCTGGACAAACGGATCAGCCAATCAGATATAAGAACGGAAACTACCCCTTTTATAATGTCTTAATGACTTCTGTAGAGGGCAGCACGGTGCCTTAGTTAGCTCCAAATTGACCCATTTAGAGTGTGTTTGTGTGTGTAACCAGCAATGGCTCTGCCCAGTGCCCGAAACATTCTCCCCTGGATGGGCATTGGGAACTCCCCCGCGACCCTAATAGAGGATAAAGCGGAAGATAATGGATGGATATATGGACTTCTGTAGAGCTGTTTTGTACCATTATTTGCAGGAGTGTGTGTGTGTGTGTGTGTGTGTGAGTACTGACCCTCAAGCCATCCACACCTCTATACACAGCAGTACAACCCTGATGAGGACATTTGTAGATTGTGGGCAGATCCTCTCTGAAACATTGGGGTGGGTAGATGTTAACACATACTGTAACACAGTGAATAAATGTAAAGAGTTCATAGATGAGGGTGCAAGTATGCGTATACCTCTCTGCTTTAAATTTCTTTTTCCAGCCAGGTTTGGGTCCAGGTTTTTTTCTCTCCTTACGCTCTGGGATTATTTCTTTACTCTCCTTCTTACTGCTGACACTGAACACACACAACTTAGATATCTGCTATTTTCTTACAGCACACATTCTCACACTTGTACAGTTGTCACCATTCTCACCATGTGTCCACGTGATCGTCTGTGCATCTCTCATTGGTTGTCTGCATTTCTTCAACCTCATCATCACTGGAGAAGTTTCTGCAAACACACTGCTCAGTTACACACTGCTCATCTTTTTCAGGTATATCTGTGTGTGAGACTTACCTGTCAGACATATCGCTGTTTTCTAAAAGTGGAACAGGTGAGGAGGCCTCATGATCTACTACAGCACCTGAACAACACAGAAATCAGCATTTCAGAAAAAATTAAGCATTACAGCTCAAAGGATTTTAGTTTATTTTTTTAACGCCACATATACACAGTCAGGTTCTTTATGCTTTAATTAAGTGTCTATATATGAGGTTTTAGCCCCGTGATCTTTAAACATGCCTTTTGTTTTTGTTGGTTTCAGTGTTTAATGGTCCATGGTAATCCAGCAGTGCGACAATTTTGTTTATTTGAAACATTCTGTTAGTATGAGTTTTACACTTGGGGGTTTGTGGCAGGCATGTTTAACAGGAGGGTGGTGGTTCCCCCTTTATTAGTTGAGCATGGAGTCTGGTGTGTCCGATGCGGCATCTGGCGATGGTGACCTGGTCTATTCTATGCTCAGGCCATGGCCTGAATCATAGTTAAAGTCACAAAATTGGACAATTTTGTTTCAAATTGTAAGAGAAGAAAGAAAAAGATTTTCTTTGGTCAAATCAGACAGAGTGACCCTAAAATATAAATTAATAAATTGTTTTAAAATGTATTAAAATTAAAACACAGAAAAAAAATCTCATAATTCAGTATTGTTTAAATCTATAATTACTTTCAAATAATTCCCTATTTATCTTTAGTTCCATCTTTTTCTGTTGTGTTTAAATAAATGGCAACAGGAAATCTTGATTTGGTCCTGCCTTTCCCTGCTACAGCAGCTTGAACACTTCTTAAAAAAAAACACATTTCATTTATTTATTCCGAAGAACATTGATTTAAACATCAGACATTAATGTTGATCTAAACCGCTTAATCATCAGTTCTAGTTTATTCTTTATATTTGATGTAGCTGAGGTCAGTTCCACACTTAAGTCATCCAATTATGCCCTGTGGCAGTCATGCTGGAACAGACGAGGGCCTTTCTTAAACTAATCCCGGGAAGATCGCAGTACAAAATTGTTAACAGCTAGCTGCGTGATTTTTTTTTAAAGTGACAGAGATGTCTTCTAATTCTTTAGCTGCTAAAATGTATTTCATTTTATTTTATTGTAGATGGCTCTATCTTGTAAAAAGTATTCTAATGGGTCAGCCGACAGCCAGATTTGGGTCTTAAACCATTTTTGGTATAAATAGCTAGTATCAGCTATTTAATAGATAGTCAAGAATCCAAAGACACATGGGTCAGGTCAACCAAATAAACACTGGGTTAGGCTCGAACACCTCCGTCAGCACCTTTTAGCAACACTGATATGGATTACTGGGTTCGGGGGAAAAATTAATAAACTATTGAACATTTAGTCATTTACGTTGCAGGTTTATCACTTAGCCTTCCAATAAATAAACTGATCACCTGGTTTAATCTTCAGGTGCTAAACCTGATGATGATGAACTTTATCATGCTTTATGCCCGGAACAAATCTTATTGTGTCTAAATATTTTTTTAAATCTTACCATCTAAACTTTCTGTGGGAATGTAGCTTTGCACTTGGTCTGTGTGGGAGAGAGGGTTGATTTCAGTGCTGTTTTTGATTGGAGAGTTCCTGTGTGAGTTTTCATTAGTCTTATAGTTGGATGAGGAATCCAGGATGTAGGAGTGTCCATCGGAACAGCTCCAGACCGCCTGTACCACACCTCCACATTGTCCCTCCAGCACCTCCCGCAGTCCAGGACGAGATGCACACCCTACCGCATGCTCATGCACCCACCACACCAACTTCAGCAAGCTCCTGGGGTCTGGAGTGAGGGGTGGGGCTGCAGGAGACAGTACAGTCGGTAAAGTTTAGATTATCTAAATATTCCATAGCTACTTAGAACCAACAATGTGCAAATAGGAAGTACTTTTGGATTTATATCCATGTTGATAATAATTTTATTTTAATACATAACAAACTCTATGTGTGCAATCTTACCTTCTGGATCAGGATGGTTTTTTGCTGCAGGTAATTTTAAACTGCTCCTGCAATTAGAAAACAGATCATCAAGACCTTTGGTCTTGTAAGATGCTTAAACTTCACCTAACCAAGTACACTGCACTAGCACTCTTTGAGGACACTCAAATACACAATATGCAATACAACACTCCCCCCTCACTTGGACACATTATTATTTCAGGTACATCCATATGCAGCTATATTTTATATTTAAAACCTCTTTTCTATTCTCTCTTTGTTTTGTTCTTGTTTACTAATTGCTCTTTGGGTGGAACTTTGTCCAGAAGATTGCAATTTCATTCCACCTCATGTAATACATGCACAAAGATACAAGGATGCTTTATTGTCAATTCCACTGCATATCTAGGACAAAGAGAATCTATAGATCGTTCCTCCTTTCCATACACCGATACAGAGAGGGAGGGAGCCGCTGTGATAATTCGCACCACCACCACCATGAGTTAGAGTTGGGTAGGAAATGGGATACATTATGAGAATAGGTGATAAAAAAATACAGCTTCCAGACTGTGCTTCAATAAGGACAGTTTGGAGGCCGAAAAAACATAAAGACATAGACAAGAAATCCGTGAAAGGCGTTTTTCAAGGGGTCAGGAAGAGACAGGGCAATGTCTGCAGGAGAGATGGGGTTGGGCAAGTTCAGCAGGAAAATAACAACAGTTCTTCTGGGGGGGGGCGGCACAGTGGCGGCGTGATTAGCACGTTCTCCTCTCGGCGCTGGGATTCCCGGTTCAACTCCCAATCTGGGTGGAGTTTCCATGTTCTCCCCGTGTCCACATGGGTTTTCTCCGGGTTCTCCGGTTTCCTCCCACAGTCCAGAAACATAGATCAAGGTAAATTGAATGCTCCAAATTGCCCCATATAGAGTGTGTTTGTGTGTGCCCAGCGATATATTGTCATCCTGTCCTGGTGTGTCTGCCCAACGCTTGATGGGACGGGCATGGGGAACCCCACCACGACCCTAGTAGAGGATAAAGTGTAAGATAATGAATGGAGTTCTTCTGGGGGATTTTCACTCAGCAGCTTGCCCCTCAAGGCCAGCTGATAGCAGGAAGCCAAAACAGTTATGACTCAGTCCTTGTTTTGGTGAGCAATGCAGTGGATTATTTATTTTGCCTTCTGTGCATACACACAGAGAAATTTGTCCTCCACATTTAAGCCATTAGTGCAGAACACACATATACACACACTGGTGAAGTAAGCTGACGTGCCGAGATTGGTGTGCAGCCTTGAATACGGCGCCCAGGGAGCAATTGGGCCAAGGGCACTTCAGCCATGGTACTTGGTGGGAGCGGGAATATAACCGGGGACCATCAGGTCACAAAGCTGGTTCCTTAACCACAAGCCTATGACTGACTGTTTCAGCGGCAACCCGTTCTCAGAGAAAGTAGCCTCTCTAAGATCGATTCCATGTTGTAATTAAGTCACAGTTTGAGTTCCTATGGCTCTCGCCGACCCATCAGTTGTGTTGGATAGTTTCCTGGAGCTCTTGACCACTAACCCAAATCGCTTAAGTTCCTGATACACCAGGGCAATGCCTAATCCAATCAGCAGAATGCCCATGGTCATAAATCCAAACAGATAGACTTCGTCCTCCACGGGCAGAAGAGCCAGACACATAACCTGCCACTTCCCCCATGCATCTATCGTATATCCAGCCGTGGTTCTGTCTGGGCATGCGGTTCCCCAGAACCCTGTTTTCTCATTATGAAGCGTTAAGAGACCATTTCATAGGGCAATGCTATGATAGTTCCCATACAGACGAGACAGGAAGCCAAGCAGGATTGATAAGGGAAAGAGTGGGAGAAAGTGCGACCGCCTTCCATGAAAGTGAGAGTCTTCTAAATGATGACAAAGTCTCCTTGAATTGTTGTATAGAGACTTCAAAGCATTTCTGTAAATTAATTTTTATATCAAGAAACTTGTATGGAGCTTTCATTGTGCATCATGGGATCTGACATACAACACACAAGATTATTTGTGACTTGTGGTGCTCATGGTGTGGTGATCATGGCTTGGGCTTATATGGCTTCTTGATGTTCCCAGCAGAAAACTATAAATCAACACACTCCAACTTAATAAAGGACTTTGTATGAGTTAATGTGTATGGTTTTCGACTGGCTAAGTAGATCATTAGACTCCATTCACCATTGAGTAGCATTTCACCTCCTAAAAAAATAGAGTGAAGGAAAAAAAGTGCATATACAGTGTGTCTGTATTTAGTGGACTTACCCCTAGTTGTTGCATGGGTGTGCTCAACCTGGGGTGTGGTAGTTCAGAGTTTAGAGTGTTGGGCTATCAATCTGAAGGCTGTGGGTTCAAATCCCATGTCTTCTAAAGTTACCACCATGGGTCCTTGAGCAAGACCCTTAACCATCATTGGGTTTAAACCTCCAGGGGTGCTGTGTGGCTGACCTTGTGCTCTGACCCCAACCAAGTTAGGATTTGTAACTTGCTTTCAATAAAGGTGTCCGCTAAATGACCAAATGTAATGTAATGTAAATGTAACCTTCAGTGTATGTTGTGGAATTGCATTAAGTTTGTTTTAAGTATTAAGTAAGTATGCTCCCCTCTCAATGATGATAGTGTGAGTGATATGTGCGCGAACCTCTCATTGTCTGCTCACCTGTCTTTGTCACGTGTTGGTTTTGAGTTGACATGTTGTTTGAAGTTTTGCAGAATGCTGTTGCACTGATAGAACTGAGTATGGCAGTCCGTACAGATGAATGTTGACAGTGTTATGTCGTGACACACAGAGACACCCAGCAGCTGCTGGAAATCTGAAGAGAATTGTGGAGTAGCATGTTCAGGTGGCCTGAGCACTCGTTCACGTTTGGTTATGTTGGGATCTGTCCCAAATGCTCTCCGCAGGCGCTGAGTAGAGAAAGTGCCATGACAAAGTCGACAGAAACCTTTCTTTATTTCCTCTGTAAGTAAAAAGTTTATATGGTAGTTATTGTTATTCTTTATTAACATATACAGGTAGGTGTGTGTAGGTGTATGCCTACAATGCTTACACACAGAGGAATTGGTCCTCCACATTTAACTCATCCTTGCAGTAAAACACATACACACACTGAGTGAACTAAGCACACGATCCCGGAGCGGTGAGCAGCCCTGTATGCAGCGCCCAGGGACCAATTGGGGTCAGGTGCCTTGCCCAAGGGCAATTCAGCCATGGTACTTGGTGGGAACGGGAATCAAACCGGGAAGGCTGGTTCCTTAACGACAAGCCTACGACTGCCCCAGTCAGTATATATATATATATATATATATATATATATATATATATATATATATATATATATATATATACACACACATTTAACCACAGGGCAGCCTTAATGGTTAGCATGTCACCTCACAGCATTTGGAATCCAGGTTCGAATCCCAATCTGGGTGGAGTTTCCATGTCTGCATTATTTCCCTCCCCAGTTCAAAAACATGGTTGCTCTAAATTGCCCCTATATAGTGTGTGTGTGTGTGAGAGAGAGAGAGAGAGAGAGAGAGAGAGAGAATAAATGTATTCAGCAATAGATGTTGAGTGTATCCGCCCATTCAGCCCTGTTATGAGTGTATCTGCTCAATGCCGAAAAGTGGATGTATGTATTTAAATGAAGTGATTTATTTTGCCTACTGTGCCTACACACAGAGGAATTTGTCCTCCACATTTAACCCATCCGTGCAGTGAAACACACACACATACACATACACACACTGGGGAAGTGAGCACACGTGCCCCAGAGTGGTGGGCAGCCTTGAATACGGCACCCGGGGAACAATTGGGGTCAGGTGCCTTGCCCAAAGGCATTTCAGCCATGGTACTTAGTGGGACCGGGAATCAAAATCGGAGACCTTCAGGTAAAAGGCTGGTTCCTTAACCACAAGCCCCAGACTGCCCCATGACTATATAGTGCATATACATATACTGTATACTGAACACAGTTTTGGCAGCGAGTTGTTTAAAAAAGCCAGCATTCAAATGCTGCATCTGATCCATCCATACCTGCACTACACACATCATATTATCAATGTTAGTGCAGTGCTAACGTTAATCCACTACCCTAACAGCTTTTCTGTAATGATCTTGATGAAAACTCAGGAGCTGGTGTGTGTGTGTGTGTGTGTGTGTGTGTCTGTAAACTCTCTGGAATGTGTATTTGAGTGTGTATGAACTCAGCGTGATGTGAGTGAGCATGTGTGAACTGCCATGATGTATGTGTGTGTGTGTGTGTGTGTGTGTGTGTGAAACTCACTACAATGTATGTTGTGAGACGTGTGTGTGTAAACTCACCAGGATGTGTTTTAAGCGGCAATGCCTTTGAAGTTTTGAGTTTGGATTTTTTTATGTTGCGACTTTTCCTCTTCATGTTGTTTTAATATAAATCGATGCATTGATTTAAAAAAAGAAGCGCAGCACGTAGAACTTCTGCAGTGATGTTAGCGCTTGGTTAGCATAGCACTTTGTAAATTTATTTGTTTAAAAAAAGAAACAGTGGATTTATATAAATAAATAAAATAATCAAATAAAGTGTTATTGCTCGTTCACGCCATAGAAAACCGAACCCGGATGTGTTTAGCAGAAAAGAGGCGCTGAAGAAGGGGAATTCATGACTTCGTCCATAGCGCCACTCAGTGGAGGAAGACTACATCCTCACGACTGAAAAACACACACATAACGAGAAAGATAGACAAACGTACAGACCCTATCGAATAGAATAGAATGTATGGAAAAGTCGATTAATTTCAATTAAAAAGGTTAAACTTTCATAGATTATAAATTCAGGGCCTACAATTTCAACGATTTCAAGTATTTATTTGTTTATTTTTACATAATTTGGACTTCCAGCTCATAAACCCACCAAAACATGAATTTCAAACATTACCAAACAATACTGTGTATAGAAATCAGCCCAAATGCAGAGCACGAATGTTTTAAACAGAGTGTGATACACAAATCATCTATTAAACAGTAGAGGTGAGGAACAGAATCCAAACTGCTTGAGGTCCAGTGTGAAATCTGCAGTCAGTCAGGATTTGGGTGCAATGTCCGGTGCAGGTGTTGAAACTCTGATTTCTAAAATTCAAGGTCACTGCAACAGTCCACCAGAATGTTCTAGAGGACTTCATGATTCCTTCTGCTGAGGATCCGTATGGAGATGTAGATTTCATCTTCCAGCAGGACCTGGCCCGCCCATGCCACCAGAAGCAACAAAACCTGGTTTGATGCTCATGACATCACAGTGTTTGACTGACCAGCTGACTCGCCAAACCTAAACCTCAGTGAGAATCTATGAGGTATTCTCAAGAGGAAAATGAGGGGCAACAGACCCAACAACAAAGAAGAGCTGACAGCAAGCATCAAGGATATCTGGGCTTCCATAACTCCCACACAATACTCAGTTGGTTGTCTCAGTGCCATGCCGTATTAAAGATTGACATATAATTTTGAAAATACCATATTTTCATTGATTTGATGTGATCATAATCATTATCACATGATTCTTTTTTTCTGCAAAGACTGAGAAGTTTGGGCTGATTTCTCCACGGTATTATATATTTTTTAAATTCCTGTTTTTGTGGGTTTTATGTGCTGGAAACCCAAATTATGTAAAAATAAACAAATAAATACTTGAAATCGTTTAAATTGTGGGCCCGAAATCTATAATCGAATAAATCTATAACCTATAAAAAAGTTAAATTTGAACTTTTTTAATTGGATTTATGTAAATTAATAAACTTGAATGATATTCAAATTCAGATTCCTAATCTGGAGTTTTTCTCTGGTTTCCTTCCACAGTCCAAAAACACAGATTTAATTTGAATTGATGGCTCTAAATTGCCTCATATACAGTAGCATGTGTCTGAGTGAGTGTGCCCAGCGATACATTAGCACCCTGTCTTGGGAGTATATGCCCAGCACACAAAACGTTCTTCCCTGGATGGGCAACCCTGGTAGAGGATTAAGTGGAAGATAATAAAAGAAAAAGTAATAAAAGTTAAGAATAAAAAGAATAAATGCTTCTTAGAGAATGTTATGTTCCAATAAATGGTCAGAAGTTCGTTCTAAAAGAAATTAATGCATTTTACTGAATAGTAACAGAACAGTGTACAGAAAAAAATCATCAATGGCAGGCAACCGCGATTGATAAGAGAGAGCCCTGAATTCTCAAGGATCCCACTTCGGTATATAATCCTTAGGTGGGCTGTCCTTCTGTCTGTGTGGGTGAATGTGAATGGACCTTTCATATATGGTGGGGACTTCCTGAGCCCCCAGTCTCACTAATACCTTTACCAAATGTTACTTGCCCCTAAATCTATATTTTCACAGGTCACCCTGCCACCAGACATCTGACTCCTTCTCACACTCATTCAACAAATGGTCATTCCTACAATGACACACGCTCATCCCACACCTGGTCATTTCCCCTGTTCCCTGCAGCCATTCAGCAGTTGTTTAAACTATATGAATTACTAAATATCATTATAAAGCTAAAAGCATTACAAAGTTGAACAAAAAACCTTACAAGAACAAACGTCAGAATATAAACAATAATTTAGAGGCATTTATGGTGACAAGAATTATAGATGTTTGTCGTTTTTGTAATAATGGAAGAAAAGGGCACGAAGTTCGTAAAAGCGGATTACATCGATTGTCAATACGACTTCATTACATTAACAATCATCAGTGTTTTCATTCATTCATTCATTATCTCCCGCTTTATCCTCTATTAGGGTCGCGGTGGGGTTCCCCATGCCCATCCAGGGGAGAACGTCTCGGGCGCTGGGCAGATACACCCAGGACAGGGCACCAATCCATCGCTGGGCACACACTCACTCACACAGACACACTCTATATGGGGCAATTTTGAGAATTCAATTGACTTGATCCATGTTTTTGGACTGTGGGAGGAAACCGGAGAACCCGGAGGAAACCCACGGGGAGAACATGGAAACTCCACCCAGATGGGGATTCGAACCGGGAATCCCTAGTGCTAAGAGGCGAACGGGCTAACCACTAAGCCACAGTGCCACCTGTTTAAACTATATGAATTACTAAATATCATTACAAAGGTAAAAGCATTACAAAGTTGAACAAAAAACCTTACAAGAACAAACGTCAGAATATAAACAATAATTTAGAGGCGTTTATGGCGACAAGAATTATAGATGTTTGTCGTTTTTGTAATAATGGAAGAAAAGGGCACGAAATTCGTAAAAGCGGATTATCACTCATTCATTATCTCCCGCTTTATCCTATATTAGGGTCACGGTGGGGTTCCCCATGCCCATCCAGGGGAGAACATCTCAGGCGCTGGGCAGATACACCCAGGACAGGGCGCCAATCCATCGCTGGGCACACACTCACTCACACTCACACACTCTATATGGGGCAATTTAGAGAACTCAATTAACTTGATCCATGTTTTTGGACTGTGGGAGGAAACCGGAGAAAACCCACGCAGACACGGGGAGAACATGGAAACTCCACCCAGATGGGGATTCGAACCAGGAATCCCTAGTGCTGAGAGGCGAACGTGCTAACCACTAAGCCACCGTGCCGCCAAAGCGGATTCATTCATTCATTATCTCCCGCTTTATCCTCTATTAGGGTCGCGGTGGGGTTCCCCATGCCCATCCAGGGGAGAACGTCTCGGGCGCTGGGCAGATACACCCAGGACAGGGCGCCAATCCATCGCTGGGCACACACTCACTCACACAGACACACTCTATATGGGGCAATTTTGAGAATTCAGATAACTTGATCCATGTTTTTGGACTGTGGAAACCGTAGAACCCGGAGGAAGCCCACGGGGAGAACATGGAAACTCCACCCAGATGGGGATTCGAACGGGGAATCCCTAGTGCTGAGAGGAGAACATGCTAACCACTAAGCCACCGTGCCGCCAAAGCGGATTCATTCATTCATTATCTCCCGCTTTATCCTCTATTAGGGTCGCGGTGGGGTTCCCCATGCCCATCCAGGGGAGAACGTCTCGGGCGCTGGGCAGATACACCCAGGACAGGGCGCCAATCCATCGCTGGGCACACACTCACTCACACAGACACACTCTATATGGGGCAATTTTGAGAATTCAGATAACTTGATCCATGCTTTTGGACTGTGGAAACCGTAGAACCCGGAGGAAGCCCACGGGGAGAACATGGAAACTCCACCCAGATGGGGATTCGAACGGGGAATCCCTAGTGCTGAGAGGAGAACATGCTAACCACTAAGCCACCGTGCCGCCGAAGCGGATTATATCGTTTGTTAATACGACTTCGTTACATTAACAATCGTCAGCGTTTTACGAGTAGAAAAACTGGTATATACCAGTTTCCGATCTTGAACGTACTGAGTAAATGAGATATCGCGATAACTGGACTCTGTGCCTTTGTCTAGCGTATGTCGCGTCTACCCTCGCGAGTTTTGGCTGTGCACGTGACTGTGCTGCGCAGGCTCTACGGTAGATGAATCGATTTGCGTGAGAAGCGTTGTAAAGGAGTATGGTTATATACGTGTTATATACTGTATTATATAATTGTGTCGGGCTTAAATATCACACAAGGGGAAGATGGAAAAAGCTTCGGGCTGTCGCTCTCCTCGGGAGGAGGGAGAGTTAGAGGACGGAGAGATATGTGACGATGAGCCAGAAAATAACCACGAGCAGGTTCGGTGGCCTAGCGCACGACGGAGACCGCACACCTCCACACCGAGAGGCCTCGCCTTCAGACCCGCAGCCTTTCCGCCGAGCCCCTGCGTCCCGGAGCGGCCCGAGGTGCTTGCGTCTCGCACCTCCTTCTGGGAGCGCAGTCACCGGGCGCTCGGTAAACTTCGATACCAGGACAGAGCGATGCAGAGCAGGCCGGAGAGAGCGCCGGGGAATGGGAGAGGCAGGAACCCCTACCGCAGAGAAGCTCTTAATTGGAAACGTATCCTTTTCGTACGTCAGTTCTTCGGTTCCAAATCTGCTTTTCTAACTTGAATTTCAATTTCAGAATCTTTATTAGCATGACAAACACGTTTATATTGCCCAAAGGATATATATTGGGGTCTGGAACCAATAGTTTGAATATAATAGTAGAATAAGTGTGTGTTTGTGTGTGTGTGTGGAAGACTTTCTTTCTGGGAATATTTTCAAACCCACACCTTCATTTTGACCCACACGTAAAACAAAAAGTTTACATTGTAATTTACACAGAACACATACATTTAGTGTGATCACATTTATTTTTATTTTGTTATCATTACAAGTGACTTGCTTTATATTTATTTTTACTGTAACAGCATTGTTTTGGATAATTCTTAAACAATGTTGCCCTCGACAGACCCATATCATTGTTAAAAGGTCGTGTAATGTACAGCTCTTTAAAACCTTGAATATGCCATTCATTGCTTTGACTTTAGCGGATGCTATTGATTACTGACTGTACACTTAATTCTTCCATTTCCATGAAAGTTTTTTTATTGAATGAGTTACAATTTTGTAATGCAACGTGAAATGGATGTAAATACACCTCTAATATAGAAACCATTAGTAGATCATTTCATGATTAAACAAAATAAACTACTATAAAAATGTAGCACAATGAGAGACACGGCAAACCAACAGAATAACATTGTGACAAGGTTGAGATCTATATAAAAATAATAATGTAATTTTCACAGAACATATCACTGATCAAAACAAATAAATTCAGTGTAGTCACATTTTCATAATTACCATTACAAGTGACCTGCTTCCTATTTCTTATAGGGCTGCGCCTAACGATTAATCTGACAATTATTTTTTTCGATTAGACCATTAATCTAAAAACTATTACTTTAATGTGATTGGAATTAAAAAAACTTCTCCAAAATAATGAAAAATAAAAACCTTTAATATATTCTTTAATAAAAAAAGAGCTCCTAAGGGCTCTATTGAAACACAAAAATGCTTTAGCATTAAGAGCTTTATCAAATCTCAGTCTTAAGAGATTCAATAATTCAATTAAAAATATATAAAGTATAATATAAAGCACATTAGAATGATGGTGGATGGAATATTTTTAAATGAGTCTTTTACTATTACTAAAAGGTCTTATCAAAAATACTGTATTTAAAAATTATTTTAAAAAAACCCAAAAAAACCCTTTAAATTATTAAATCACCAGGTAATGATAAAATATGCACTGACTATATCTTTGAGGCACATATGACATGAGGCCACAAACATTGTGGACAATGAGGCCGGCGAAGAAACTGTTAGTAATGCACTACTAATAACGGAAACGTTAGTTGTGTTAAAAAATCTTAAAATAAACCAAACCTACTTTGCTGTTTTGCTGCCATGTGGATACAGCTGCTACTACAACAAAATGCGTCAAAAATACTTTTCAGTTTCAGTTTTTTTTGTATAACATGCATGCACACACAAGCACCTTATTGAAATAATGCTCCAGGGCATTGTGTTCTTTACAGGTTAATCAAATCAAAATTTATTTGTCCTAAACACAGTTATGCATATAGATCTTGAGGCAAAATTATAATCTCCTGAAAATTATGAATTCCAGTGTTAATCATAACAACCTGTGTGATCAAATCAACCCATAATTCAGGATAAATAAGATAACGGGATTTAAGATGCATCACATTTAAGATTGACTTATTTAATAGAATTTGTGGGCTTGCTGTTATCTACCCATCCATCCTTTATCTTCCACTTTTATCCTATATTAGGGTCACGGGGTCACGCGTGTCCATGGACACATACTCTATATGGGGCAATTTGGAGAACTCAATTGACTTGATCCATGTTTTTGGACTGTGGGAGGAAACCGGAGAACCCGGAGGAAACCCACACGGACATGGGGAGAACATGGAAACTCCACCCAGAAGGGCATTCGAAGCGGGAATCTCTAGCCCTGAGAGGCGAACGTGCGAATCACTAAGCCACCGTGCTGCCCTCTGTTATCTACCCATTACACTGATTTTAATAACTGCTGTTCTCAGATAACACACAATGTACTGATGAGTAAAATTTACTATAACATTCCTTCCTACCGATAAACCATTGCTCACCAATTCCTCCACTTTTTGATGTTTGCTTAGAATGCTTACAACCTTGGTACTACTAATTATATCAAAATTCCGAGTAAAGGACACTTTACAATGAGTATGTAATCATGCAGATGATTTTGATTTTTAGAGGAGGCTAATGGAACAGAGAACATTTGTAAACACTGATGTTTAGGTAGGCGGTTCAAAAACTTCATTTTGAAACTTATGAGGTTCTCTTTGTGTCTAAGGATGAACTAAAAGGTGGTTTCTCTTATTTTCATTTGTTGGGACAGTGATGCAAAACAGAAATTCCTTTGTCATCTGCCTCTAGTACTCATTTCCACAAACCATAAAACATGGTTTTGCTTACAGTCAGGCTTGAAAGTGAAATTTATTGTTGCTTGAAAAATGTGACAATATAACTATATGGTTAAAATCTGTTAAATTTTTTTTTTAGTTTTTAATGGTCACTGGTTAAATAATAATATTCACTGAAATCATGAAAATTTATACATTTGACAGATTAATTGATTTGCCACATAAATTTTAGTTATAGTTTGTTTTAAAATTCAGTATCGAACTTTAATTTTAAGGGAGGTAAACCAGGCTCGATTAATCTAATTCTTTTAAATGTCAGACTAAATCTATGGTGTCACTATTGCAACAGGTACTCGATCACTGTACATTATTTTTTACACACAGGCTTGACTAAAATCGTTTGTGCACAATTGTTACTAAAATACCTTAAAACGATTTTTTACTAACCACATCTAAGGAAGTTGATTGTAGTCCGATGGACCTTGAATCTTCTGAATTATTTTTTCCACTGTACTCACTGTAGTGAAAGGCTAAATTACAGATAATATGAAATTGTAAAATTCATAAATACAGCTTAAGATTTTCCTACAAAATCAAGTAATATAGTTTAATAGACTTAAATTTAGCCACGCCTGTGGTCTTTAGAGTCTGTATTTGTGAAAAAAAAGTTGCACCTCCGTACACATATTGCCCGAAGATCAAAAAAATTGTCAACTTCAAAATTACAAATTTGAAAATGACTGTCTGCTCTAGGGCTGCAACTAACGATTATTTTGATAATCGATTAATCGGTCGATTATTTTCTTCTTCTTCGATTAATCGATGAATCGGATAAATTAAACATTTTTTTCCATGTCTTTACATTTTCATTTAATCATTTAGCAGACGCTTTTATCCAAAGCGACTTACAAATGAGAACACCACAAGTCAGTATTTATGAAGAAAACCAGCTACACTGTCGAATTATTAAGCAGTTCAATAAATGTCTGGTTTTATTTACAGTATGAGTTTAAGGCATCCAAGTAGCCCAAAGAGCAATTAAACACAAATCTCACACACACTGACACAATATGTAGCATAGTGTGAAAAAATACCAAATCAACTTCAACCTCACCCCCATAGTGTGCAGTTTTAATCAAATAATTAAAACGTGAAGCTTGATCATTAATTAGCACCATTGTGTACAAGTTGTATGTATTTATAAATGCACATTTAAACACTTATTAAGCTAAATTAGGGTGACCATATTTTAATTTGGGAAAACTCTTTTGTAAACGGTTGGTAAACATACACTTGCGCTTCGGCATGTTGCTTGCGGACTGAAACGCAGTGCCTTGCCCAGTGCCCTAGTGCCTGTAAATTTAATGGTCCAATGAAGGTAATTTAAAAACCAGAACATTTCTCACTTTAAAAAAAAACGTGAAATACGGACGTTTCGTCACCCTAGCTAATGAAAAATGAAAATATTCTCCATCACTGTTATTATCCAGTGTGGGTAAATCCAGGGGATTTATCAACTTGTTTTGCAGATTCTGCCTCGTTCTGTTCAACCCGCTATTTTTTTCCAGCGTTATTGAAGCGCTGCAAGTGGTTATGACATTGCGAGTAACGCGGAAATAGTGCGACCCAACGAATTGATAATGAAATTCTTTATCGACACTTTTGATAATTGATTTTTATCGATTTTATCAATTCGTTGCAGCTCTATTCTGCTCACTCTGTTATTTGTAGTGCTCACTTCATGCCAAACGATTATCGTAACAATGGGGTGTGGAAAGCGGGACTCACCGGAGGACTGGCTCTTAAAATGGTGCATAACAGGGGATGGGATACGAATGAGGAATAGTTAGGATTTTTAAACAGGAACAGCCTTTTTTTTTTATTTATTTTTTTTAAATTTAAAATTTTTTTTTTTAACACAGTATTAACATGCACTCAATCCTCCACTGTTTGGACGATGTAGTTTGCCAAAAGTCCCGCACCTGTTGTCCCATTTTCTTTCCCCTCAGCATAAGATGCCCTTCACTACTATCACTGGGTGCTTTTCCAATAATATGGAGATGCTTTTTTATCATTTATCTTTAAAATTCATTCATAAACTTAATCCTATGGTTGCACAGTTCGGGCCCTGGGCAGTAGTGGTGCGATCTCTCAGTGTCACGCGATTCACAATTCGATTCACAAACAATTTTCGACTCAGAAATGGTCTATAAATTTTGTTTAAATTATGTGATTGACAAGATAAAAACGACAATGTAATCAAACAGAACATTTATTTAAAAAAAGTTTATTTAAACTTTTAAGTTCCTTCCTGTATCAAATCTTTTTGCATTGTTTTATCTTTATAAAAAAATAGGATTGTGCATAAAATTATGTAACTAAAATGATCAGTATTAGGTTAGTTTAGCTGCCTGGCTTTTTCTTAAATTAAAAAATATCTATCAATGAACAAATAATATATTAATACAGAAGTTACCATAGTGCATTAGCCTTTAATCGAAAATAAAATACAGACTTTAGTCAGTGTGCATTTATATTTTGCAAATCTTTAAAAATTAACCTTAAAAATAAAATACATACTTGGATATGCATACATAGATTTTATTATTTCTATAATAAAAAGTTGTTGTCAGTAACCCTCGGGACAAAGGTGCTACAAAGAACAACAATCTACACAATACAAAATAAAGTGCATGTATGAAGAAGCATGTGCAAAGATGCAAGACAATGTTCATGATTTTTTATAGCAATAAAATAAGTTCATTAAATAAATTGATCACAAAGAATTAGCTTTTTATGGACACTGGTACGAAATGTATATGAAAGTGCTTTTTGAAAATTTACAATAATAATATAATAATTATTTTAAACATTTGTTGTCGTCCCAAACAAGGTACAAGGTGTGCGAGCACCAATGCATTGAACAATTATAACCCCACACATGACTGTCATTATATGTCTGTGAAATATATTTTTGAGTTAGGAATCTTGAGAATCCTTAACTCTGTTTTAGAGAACCGTGGTGGAAGAACCATGGGGAGGAAACCACCGTACCCCAGTACTAAACCAGAGAACATGGACGAGAGTTTTGAGGATCTGCTGCTAAAGTATAAACAGATTCAGCTGGAATTAGAGTGTATACGAAATCAGGAGAAAAGGGCTTTTAATTCCAGCGAGGCATCGAAGCAGGGTGAGCAGGAGCAAGCGGCCACAAATGCCCTTTTGCCGGAAGACACACAACAACAGGAGGTGAAGGAAAATGAAGAACAGGTGGAAGAGAGGAAAGCGTTTCAGGCTTTCAATATTAGGCCGCTCCGTAAGAAATTGCTCACACCTGCAGAGAGAGACACCCTGAACTCCGAGCACACACATATGCAAGAGGTTATACAAAAAGAGGATCAACTGAAAGAGGAGAACCAACAAGTGGATGAGCCACCAACTCCAAATGGTAGTAAAATCCAGGTTCTGTCTATTTAATCCGAGTGTATATTGAAGAAAGAATTATTTGTATTATTTAATCATTTCTTTAATCTTGAAGAAGGGCTAAAGTCCTCCAAGGTCATTGCTGTAGTGTTCTGGGAGTGTTGAGGATGAGGTGCTGGTAATACCTCAAAGGAAAACAGATAAGACAAACAGTTAAAGAAGTTAAAGCAGAGTAATTATGTAGTAGGCCCGAGTTTGATTTTTGACACGGTGCATCATGTGACTACTGAATAGGGAGCAGAACGATAAGAGGATGAGAATGCAGATTATCTAGTCAAGAGATCTCCCTGCCAGAGTGTGTCCTTGGTGAAGAGGTGAAATGCCAGCGCAGCCTATCCCAAATCACCAACACAACACATTTAAATCTGAGCTCATCATCTTTATCTACAAGGATTTAATTAAACACAAAAGTAAATAAGTGTTTTTAATCTACTTTTAAAGATTGCTAGCGATTCAGTATCACGAACAGTAACAGGAAGACTGTTCCAAAGTTGAGAAGCATTGTAGGAATATGCTTATCCACTAGCTGTAATTTAATTAATTCTTGAGGATAAAAATAAACCAGCCGCTTGGACCTAAAGAAGCTCATGTGTTGGATTACTGCCATTTTTATATTGACCCATTACATGAACCTTTGGGACAGACCATGTATGATAAAATCAGTAATTCACTAAAGGTTGTTTGTTGCAGTTGAAAAAAAAAGATAATTTTTTATTTATTATTAAAACGCTATTAAGGAAAGTAATTTATTCCTTCCTAATCAGCAAAGTATTGTAACAATATTGTAACCACTTGACTATTGTTTCACTTTTTTATTTATTCATAAATAAAAAATAAAATAATTTCTAAAATCGCTATATGGGCCATTATTACATTATAAAGATTTTCTATGCTGTAATTTTAATTTGATGACTTTTTTTGATGTTTGTGTGTTGTATTAGATTCTGTAGATGCTGAGGATGACGATGACGAGATGGATTCAGACCTGAACATCTCACTGAATAAAGAGTCCAAAAAAGCACACGGCAAGGTAATAAATTTAACTCACATGCTTTGTAAATTTGGTTAATAATTAGGAAATAGTAAACACAGGCCTGTCATAAAGCACTCCAACTCTTGCAAATTATGGTTGATTGTTTCACATCGTTTAACTATCGTTTTAAAAAACAATTGTGGCCGGCCCTGAAGTTCTTACAGTGTTGGTTTGTTAAATCCCTTTTTAGGCAGAAATCACAGCGTGCAATCAATCATTTAACATTTTTTTAATGAATATCTGACACTTTTCTTCCTGTTGTTCAGGGTTTCACTTGATTCTGCAATCATTTTTTAAAAATGGATTATGGATTTCAGGGCGGCACGGTGGCTTAGTGGTTAGCACGTTCGCCTCTCAGCGATAGGGATTCCCGGTTCGAATCCCCATCTGGGTGGAGTTTCCATGTTCTTCCCGTGTCCACGTGGGTTTCCTCCCACAGTCCATGGATCAAGTCAATTGAGTTCTCCAAATTGCCCCATATAGAGTGTGTACAGTATGTGTGTGTGTGTGTCTGTCTGTGTGAGTGAGTGAGTGTGTGCCCAGCGATAGATTGGCGCCCTGTCCTTGGTGTACCTGCCCAGCGCCCGAAACTTTCTCCCCTGGATGGGCATGTGGAAACCCCCCCGCGACCCTAATATAGGATAAAGCGGAAGATGATGGATGGATGGATGGATGGATTATGGATTTCATGGCTTCATTAATTTTCAGTAAATTCAGATACAACCTATGATTTATCAGGACTATTGATTTAAAGTTTGAGGGTTCAAATCCCAGGTTCACTGAAATTACCAATGTGGACCCTTGAGCAAGGCCCTTAACCCTCATTGCTTTAGGGGTGCAGTCCCTGTGTTCTCACCGCAGACTAAAAGTTGGGATACTTTGCTTTGGGTAAAAGCTTCTGCTAAATGACCTTATGTGATGTAAAGTGGAGGGGGGAAAACACATACACACACAGTGGGAAAAAAAATTATACCCAATGACTTACATTTACATTTGTCATTTTTGTTACCGAATATTTGGTGCATCCAAATGTAAAGAACTTCACATGTTTTTTCACACACATCCCACCAGACACTTGCTTTTTCCAAATAGCACCAACGGTTTGAAAATAGTAATGATGGGTTTTTTTTATGTAAATGTGTATGTGTTATGTAACACTTGCGGCACCATTTATCCAGGGGTTTATTGAGATTCTGGCACTGGACCAGACAGGAACTGTTGCTAATGAATTATCTGTTCTCTAATTCGTGTTTGCACAATTTTAGCTCCTGTCATTATTATATGTATGTAATCATATGTTTTTTAATTTTTAATTTATGTAGGAAGAGGATGATGAACTTTCTGAACTTCAACTACGACTCTTGGCGCTGCAATCAGCAAGTCAGCGTTGGCAACAGAAGGAACAGCAAGTTATGAAGGAGAGTAAAGAGAAGCTGAACAGGGCTAAAACCGTTCCTGAATATTCCCGTGTCACCACACGGTCTGTTTCTGCGGGGAGGGGTCGTCCTGGGCTTGGGCTCAAAGGACCGGAGAAAGGCAAGCCCACTGGAAGACCTGGAACAGAATCAATCAAATTAAAAACGAAAGGACAGTCTGCTAAACATACATTGAACCCAGGTAGGACCTTTGTGATCTGCATTCATTTTATTGTTTAACATTATTAACATGAATCCATCTTAATGGAATGAATTAATCTTAAAACGTAGTAAAAGTACCTAAAAGGTACCTCACAATCCAAATAAACTTGGATTAAAAAACTGCATAAACATACATTTATAATTTTCTGTATTTCTGTTATTCGAGTTGATGCATTTAAAATATGCCTGGACAAATTTTAAGCTTGTATTCATTCTATAGAGAATTGAGTTATGCAGTGTTAAACCATCAAGGATCCCACATAAGCGATCTTACCCGATTATTGAGAATGCAAAATATTTATGCTGTATAATTTCACATTTTATTTTGTACAGTGTATTTCGTTGCCATTTTAAGCCTTAATCTTTTAAAAGATTGGATTTCACAAAAAGTATAACAGTACTATGGGTAAGATACTGGAATGACGTGCGTTGTATTTCTGTTGAAGGGACCATCTAACTGATATGGAGCTTCTTAAATGCATAAGTCTTAAAGACAAATTACTAGAATTGACCATTTAATTTTCTGGTTATAAGTGGGGTTAAAATGTCAGTTGCTGTTTACACTAGCATTGAAACAGGCCTTGAGGAAGCAGCAGGTACGTACGTGGAAGTTGCAGCAGGCGCAGAGACAAAAGATTGAGGAGGATGAGGAGAAAAGAAAGAGGGAGGAGGAGATCCGCAAGATCAGAGATCTGTCCAACCAGGAGGAGCAATACAACAGGTTCATGAAACTGGTGGGAGGGAAACTGCTTGCTCAAACTCACAGCAAGGTGAGTCTCTTATATATGCCTTTGAACACAATATAAGTCTTGAGATTTATGTAGATTACATTAACAACTTTTCTTTTTTTTTTTTAATAACTGGCCCCAGAGCCATTTTATGATGTTTTTATTAAAGAATTTGTGGAAAAATGAAACGAGTAAAAATGCTGTTTTGCATGAGGCACATGATATTCTTTCTAATATTAATAGAGTAGTAGGTTTAAGTGATTTTTAGTATAAATGTTCTTTTTAGACACATCAGCCAGCTGAAAATTGATGTGCATTTTATTGTTTCAGTTGTCTGACTCCGATCACAGAAAATGCATGATCGACTCTGCTGGGAACCTGTACCAGTATGACAACTATGATGAGGTTGCCATGGATACAGACAGTGAGACAAATTCTCCAGGTAAATGCTTACATGATTGTACTTGTGGTCAACGTTATTGGCATCCATGAATATTATGTATACCATATATAAACCCACATGTTTAATACATCAAAGCACAAGACACAATAATAACAAAATTACACACCATGTAATAGGGCAGGGATGCCCACACTTTTCTGGCCTGAGATCTACTTTTCCACTGGATGGGTCATCAAGATCTACCTTTTTTTTTTAGGCTTTTATATTGAAACCTGTTTACACACATCATGTTAGTATTATCGTATCAGCATAGAAAAAATGGCTTCCATTTTCAAAGATATTGTTGTTTATTAAACACATTCCAGCAAATAGCATGACATTGGAATTTCTTTGGTGGGTGGCACAGTGGTTTAGTGTTTAGCATGTTCACCTCTCAGTGTTAGGGATTCCCGGTTTGAATCCCAATCTGGGTGGAGTTTCCATGTTCTCCCCGTGTCCATGTGGGTTTCCTCCGTGTTCTCTGATGTCCTCCCACAGTCCAAAAACATGGATCAAGTCAATTGAATTCTCCAAATTGCCTCAACCCTCCTTCCCACACGACTCTAGTAGAGGATAAAGCGGAAGATAATGGCCGTCCATCCATTATCTTCCGCTTTATCCTGGATGGAACTTCTTTGGAAGTGCAATGACTACTTGGCAAATTAAGCAAATGCATTTTGAGTTTGATATATATATATATCGCTCTAAATGAAAGTGGTACATTTTAGTTTTTTTGGAGCATCGTCATATCAAGACAGTTTATAATTGGAACGGCATTGATATCGCAAAATACAGCAAGAGAATAGGACCAAAAATAAGCATGTGGGGGGGGGTGTCTCTGCCAATCCCTGCCGTGGCGAGTTTCGTGTTTGTAGCTTGACGGAGTTACTCCACTTTGAAAATCAGATTTTCACATAGATAATGAACTAAGCCAAATTTGAAGAATGATCAGGAGTGAACAAAGAGTGTGATCACCCTGCAATTTCACAAGACCAGTCTGGTTACAGCCATCTCCGAGAATTTCGTTTCTGTAGCTCAAAAATTGGCCGAGTTACGAGAGTGCAAAAATCACCGTAATGCAAAGTGAATAGGAATTTTGGCCCATTTTGACTCATTGACCGATGAACACTGTACACAAGCACTCATTTCACCAATAAGCTGGACTTTTCCTGCAAAATTGTGTTGATGGCTAAAAGGTTGCAGTCGATAAAAGGGAGACGCATCTTCTCAACTGTGTGACATCCCACTAATGATAAGACACCCTCACTGACTGTTCTGCCTACAGTCATATAAGGAAATCTTAATATAAGGAAAAAACATAACAAAACCTTTTGCATCTAATCCCTAAACACACAATTTCACGTATATTTAGTGTACTATAATTCTTTATACAAATTTTGGTCCGTCTGGACAAAGTAAAATCAATTGTATACCACAAATTAGCCAAATATATGCCAAAATACCTTACTCTTTTTTTTGAAAATATGTTTTTGTGTATAGATGATGTATTTATACACTAATTATTTTATTGCAGCTGTCTCTCCTGCTCATGAACCTTTCGGGTACATGATTCATCCCTTTGATCATGTTCCAGTCCGTGTGTTTTCTCCTATCCACACCCCTGTTCAACAGGTGAGATATGCATTCAGAAAGTCGAATGTTTACTCATTTACTGTATGTTATCGTCCTGTACTAATCACATTGTAGTCTTGCTTTTGTGCTGCTGTTATACTGAACGTGTAGCGTGAGCAATGTGTGGGAGATGTGCTAATTATCTGTTAAAAGTAAATCCTGTGTCTTCATTTCTCGTTTTCTTTTCATTATGATGCTTCTCAGTGTCCTTTGGATTCTTTGGGTGAAGGCTCTCTACTGTACACCCCCCCTCCTCCTCCTATGCCCCCTCCAGATGAACAAGAGCCCCCACCTAAACCACCATTTGCTGATGAGGAGGAGGAAGAGGAGATGATGCTAAGAGAGGAGCTTCTCAAATCACTCGCTACTAAACGAGCTGTGAAACCAGATGTATGTACACTTAAACACGCGTACGCATGTAAATAACTGAACTATTTAAAGTGATGAGGTGATCTATTTTGCCAATGGATGAATTTGTCCTCCACATTTAACCCATCTGTGCAGTGAAGCACACACCCTGAGTGAAGTGAGCTAACTGGATGTTCTAGCAAACCTTTATACCCAGAGCACTTTAATATTAATATTTAAGATTTTTTTTCAATTGCAGTAAAAGGTCAGAGATTGTATTAAAAGAACTGCTTCTAATTTCTTTTTTTTTTCTTTACCACTGGTTCAATAACACTAATATTTGTTTTCAGCAGTTTGCGTGCGTTACCTTTACGCTTCCTAGAGCTGGATGGTCCATCCTCCCAGTCATGATTTAAAATGCTCCTTTTTGTTTTGTCAAATTTGGTTACACATGCCAAGTAGTTTTATTGTGTGTGTTTTTAGAGTTTTGTGGTTGTTTATTTTTTTAAATGGGTTCAAAGTAAATATCCTCTAGTGTGCATCCGACACAAAGATTTAATTTTGTGCTTGAGGTTGTTTGGATTATGTACATGATCAGCGTATCATTTCAGTGCAGTATTTCTGCTGACGCTACATTATACATTGTGCTTTTGCATAACTGGACTGGCTGTTTACACAACACACACTGTCAGTTTGGTTTGTTCATACTCTATATTTTTAAATATATATTTATTTTAATCTTAACATGTTTATATATAGTTTCTATAATTCTATGGTACAGCTGCTGGTTGCCTTAAATTTCCCTTTGGGATCAATAAATTATCTGTCTATCTATGAAAGGATGTGTAACCTCAAATAGCTTGTATTTAGGAAATAGGAATTGTTGTTTTAAGGTCATGGCTAAATGTGTGTAAAGATTGTATTAATAAATTTTAATCTGTTGTGATGTATTTATTTTTAGGATGCTTCGAGTAACAGTGGCCCCCCTTCTCCCACAAGACCAGTTGTTCCACCTGCATTCAAAGGAGTCAAGTCCTCAGCTGGTTTTATCAGTAACTCCACCCACTTGCGCACCTCTAAGGTCAATCGTGGAGCCACTTCCTCAAGAGTTCCACTGAAGGTGCGTTACCATAGAAATGGAAAATAATATATAATGATGATCTTTTAGTTGTTTGGATGAATTTGCTAACTTGTGAATCTCATATAATGAACATGTTTTTAAACTTTTAACACTTTCTGTGATTTTGGTTTGCAGCTGCCACGACACAAAGCAGTGGTGGTGTGCTTGAATGCATCTGATGACAGTGACTCTGAGATTGAGGCCACCAGCTCAGCACACTGCGTTTTTGGGGGACTGGAGTCCATGATTAAGGAAGCACGGAGAACTGCTGAGGTAAGAGAACCACGTTAGCAGGATACAGGATTTGACACCTATAGAATTTAAATTAATTTTCTGATCCATGCTGTAGGCAACACGGCTGCGTCCTGTTCCCACTGCTGAGAAAGAAAACAACCCACTCAGGATCCCTGAAGCACTACCGGAGTCCAAGAAGATCGAGTACCATCTTTTAAGGGGGGAGTTAATCAGGTGAAGCATGAGTACATACACAAATTGTGAAACGGCACATTAACCTTTACCTGTATTTTATTAACCTTTGTTACAAACAGTATATAAAATTGTAAATTTCGTTGGACTGTTATAGTGGCAATAAAGTCATTAAATTAATTAATTATGAGGAACACGTAATAATAAAAATAGTAATAATAAATAAATAAATTCATTCATTCTCTTCTGCTTAACACACACAAACACACACTATATGGGGCAATTTAGAGAATTCAATTTACCCTAAATACATGTTTTTGGACCGTGGGAGGAAACCAGAGAATCTGGAGGAAACCCACAGAACATGGATCCTCACCCCAGATTCTGATTCAAACCAGTCTCTTTCTTAAATGCAGCAGCGTGGCGCTCCTTTTCTCCTGTTCTCTCAGGTTTTTCATTTCTTGTCTCCTTGCCCACTTACATTAAAACATTATGACAGGAGAGAGTGTGTTTTTTTGTGAAAAAAATTACAGAAAAGGCATGACATGTAGCAGAGTGCCATTAGACCTCTTTCCTGCGATCTATTCACAATAATGCACACCCTTGGGTGCCTTCTTAATTGCATGAAGCTAAAATATTAATAAATGGGTCTTCAGCAATGTAATCTAGTCTGGTTTTTAAGTGAACAATTGCTAGGCAGAATAATATTTGGTCTTCGCTGCATTGAGTGCATGTTTGTACTCAGTCATACTGTCCTTCCATGCAACCCTAAATACCTCTAATTTAATTTGTCTCCATTTACGCTCCATGGTTCTAGTGGTTTGTTTTAGGGCGCGTGTTTGATCATTAAACCATGGAACGAGTCTTTTATCTTTAATCCTTTTTTGTTTTAGTGGAGTTACACTGTCTAAGGTTGTAGAAAACACGTGTTTAAAGGTGTCCGCTGTGTTTTCAAGCCATATTGAGCTTTATTTTTTATTACCCGCTTCACTGGCTCCACCTCTTATTCACAGATCGTGCTTGATTGCAAATTCACTGTTACATTTACAGACCTTGCTATGAAGCTCTTTTTCAACATCCGTGTTAGCATGTCATTGTCCGATTTTAGCTCGAAAACGAGCTAAAATATAATTGATGGACAGGAAACAAATTACCCCTAGGAATCTTGGATTTTTATTTTATTTTGTCAGTTAAATAATTGTAAAATATGTTTACTTTGCAGTTATTGCTTTGATGTAAATTTTGAATAGCTTCACCGTAAAAGGCGCGGTAGCTCAGTGGTTAGGGCGTTGGGCTATCAATCTGAAGGTTGGCGGTTCAATTCCCAGGTCCACTGAAGTTACCAATGTGGGTCCTTGAGCAAGACCCTTAACCCTCATTGCTCCAGGGATGTTGTGATTAACCCTCATCATGTAAGTCGCTTTGGATAAAAGCGTCTGCTAAATGACTTAATGTAATGTAAATGTAAAATAGATTACAAGTGACCTTTTCCACTCAATGAGTAAATGAGAATCTTATCTTGTTCTTTATCTCTTCTATGCTTTGTCTTCTATGCTTAGTCGTGAAAATCAGTGACATATCAATAAGTAGCTTGACACAAGTGTCTTGCAGCCATGGGTACTGCCCATTCTTCATGGGCAAAAGCCTCCAGTTCAGTCACATGGCTTGCGCACTGCAACTTTCTTTAGGTCCCACCAGAGGTGCTTCGATGGCCACTCTAGATTGGCTTCATGTTCAACCATGAATACTGGAGGAAAATCACATTTTCCTCCAAGTCTCCTGGTACTGATCTAAGCACCATCGAGGATAAACTCACCAAACACCGGTCTGTGCTACAGTACTTTGTTTCTAATTTAGTTACAAGTACACTAAAAACCTTATCCATCATTTAAACTTTTCTTGTTGAAATGTAAGATGGAGGTTTAAATGGGGGGGTGCCCACATCTGACAGGTCTTTTTTCAGTTCCTTAGCAGTCACGCGGGGATTTTTCTCCACATTAAGCTTCAGGTAGCGCACAGCAGTCGGTAATTGCAGATCACTTCTCACGGCTTTACCTCATAACCTCTGTACAACGCAGATAATCTGTCCGCGGTCCAGACTCCACCTCTAAACTGAGATACACTTAGTTGTATGGCATGCTTAGAGATGTTTACAGCTAAGATGCAATTCGACTTGGGTGTAGAGCTCACATCTTAACTTTAGTTCTTTAACAAGTCCTTGTAAGTTTCATTATGAACACAATTACAAATGTTTTTTTTTTTAAATTTGATCCCGTGAAAATCAGTCTTGCTGTTTCTGCTTCATGGATCCGCACTGTTCGTATGATCTAAGCACCATGAGGATAAACGAAAACACCGCATGCTACCAAATCGTTGTGTAAGGTTTAAATGGGGGGGACGTACTGAAGGATCACTTTCGTGATGAATACAACATACCCTCTACAGATACCCTTAAGTTTACAAAGATAGATGCATTAATATAGCAGTCTCATTCCTGACAATGAAACCAGACAGCTGTACGAATCTGAAATGAAACAAAACAAGTACTGTACTAGTTGAACAATATTAATATTCCTTTAGGGCTGAACATATGTAGTTTAGCATTGTTTATTATTCATGAACCTCTGCAACATGGAATGCTGAAGATTTTTTTTTTCCTGATTCGTAATATGTTGATCTTTATTAGTCTTTTTTAGTGACTGGAAATTTGTGCTGTTGTATTGGGATTATCAGAATCAGAGTACTTTTGTTAATCCCCGAAGGGAAATTGTAGAAGAGTAAAACAAATTTATATAAAAATGTGCTTTTCAACTGTACATGTTCCTCTTTATTACAGTACTCAGTTACAGAAAGATCAGCTTTTACTGCAGCAGCTTCATCAGCAGGAACTCAGAAAAAAGGAGTCTCTAAAAGTAGCGGAGACCAAAGTGGCTCGACTAAAGGAGCAGCTGCTTGCTGCCGAGAGAGTCGCTGGTGCTCACAGAGTTCTGCTGAAAAAACATCAGGAGCAGGTTAAACATTATTTGGATTTTGGATTGGTGCTTTTAAACTACTACTGGAATTAGTTTTAACTGTGTTTCTATAATTCCTATGTGTGTGCATGCAAATGTGTTGATGTGCATTTGCAGGTGCAGCGTGTACACGATCGTGTAGCAGTTAAGAAACAGCAAGCTCTGCGTATGGAAAGAGAACTACTGCACTCTCAGTCAGGAACCGTAAAGGAAGGCTATACTCACAACACACAGCATTTAGTGAGTATGCGCACACATAAACTATAATGAATGCAAACACACATTAATTCACACACATATCCATACACACTTAAAATTGTAGACATGTAACAAAATTATGTAAACCCAAAACCATTACTCAATATTATCATCAAAATCAGAAGACTGGGTCACAGCAGCCAGCTGAACTACTAAAGAGCTCTATTTTCACTATATCACAATATAGCAACAGCTATATTGATGGCCCTCAAATATATTGAAAACAAAAGAATAATATAGACCATAATATGTTCAGGCTCCAAGTCATGTATCAAAGTCATAGAATCTACAATTCAAAAGCACTCAGTAATAAGCAGTATACATTTACATTTCATTTACATCTGGTCGTTTAGAAGACGCTTTTATGCAAAAGGACTTACAAATATCCCAACTTAGTTGGGGTCGGAACACAGGGGTGATACAGCAGCCTTTGGAGCAATGAGGGTTAAGGTCATCGGTAACTTCAGTGGACCTGAGATCTGAACCCACAACCTTCTAATTGATAGCCTAACACTTTTTTAAAAACCACCCCTATATCATGTTAAATTACTTTATCTTAAATTAATTCTGCTTGTGAAGTAGAAAATGGGCAATTTATTCATAGAAAAATAAATAAATAAATTACCACTAATTAGTTAATTAATTAGTAAATTAAATTTGATCCATGTGTTGTCATAGATGATGAACAATTGTGCAAAGTTTCAGCTTAATTGGATAACAGGAACTTTTTACCAGACACACAGCCACACAGATGAAGCTAATATAGGGGTGGTAAAAATATGTTGGATCCTTAGCCACACAGGTATACTAGGAAACTGAGCAGAAAAGCAACACAACACCATACTGAAGGACATAAAGGCCACATACTTCAAGCCAACAACACAATCATATGTCAAAATACTATGGCAACAGGATTGGGAACGCCAAAAAAATAATAAACTTCAAGAAATAAACCCAGCTATAAACACCAGCCCATCCACAATTTTCCAACACAAAACGGATCAAACAATATGGATTGTCGACTAGCCACCACCAACAAGGACAACATGAATATATATATATATATATATGACACATGCATAACAAGTCCCCTTTATACACACACATACAGAGCAAGTCCCCTTTGGCTTAATTGGAGCCTAGGTATCTGTATACAAATATAAATATATATTGTAATCCAGTAATTTTAGCATCTGTAAAAGTTGCAAACTCAATTTTTAAAATACATTTCTGCAATTAAAACTGGAATTTGTTAATTCCATTGTGGACTGGGATTTCCTTTAAATGACTTTGTTTAAATCATCATCCAACAATTATCAACAAATTAAAGGTTTTTCTTTAAACTTCCATGTTTTGGTATACAACATACAGCAGTTTTACTATTTTTAATAATTATATTAAATAAAAAAACATGTGTTTTTCCTAACTATACTGTGGATTTTCACCTGATCACATGGTGCAAAATATGACTGACTACAGTGTGTGTTGCTTTTTGTTTTCATGTCTGTGTGTAGATGGGTAAACGACGACGGTTGGATGTGGCAGATGGATATTATGCTGATCTGATGGAGCAGAAGAAGAGGCTGCAACAGCTGGAGAGTGAATATGCCTTGAAGATTCAAAAACTTAAAGAAGCTCAGGCTCTGCGCCAGGCCACAAATTCCATCGTGCCATGTACTATTACACAGCCCTCACTTCACGACCTCACGCAGGACAAACTTACACTTGTTAGTGACGACACAGGAGATGATCCTGAGCCTGACGGGACGGAGCTCCAGCCCGCTAACACAAACACTCGACGACGCTCGTTCCGTGAGTCGGGTTCTTTCACAAAACCCAACTTGAGCCATACTGAGATGACCACGCCATCCCCGACGCACCCAGTGCTGCTTCCTAAACAAACCACTGTCGACCCACCGCCTCCTGCAGAGCTGCCCTTGCTCGGCCTCAATATAGACGACCTGCGTCTTCACTTCCAGAAGTCAGACTCTCTTACAGAGCTCCTGCAGCGGGAAGTTCGTGCAGTATGGGACTTTACTCTACATGCTTCGTCTACTCAGAAGGTACGACATTTTCATTCATATATGACTCATGAATACAGTATCAGTATCAGTACTGCCAAAATTTTTAGACATTGTGCGTTATTGTGTACTTACACACCTGGTATATGATGAACTTAGTTTCATTTTTCAAGATTCAACTATTGGACTATTAAAATACTCAGAAAACCATTTAAATAAGCTTCATATAGCTTGTAACTAAATAAATATTTTATCCGTTCCTTTCTTTAAACCTTGGAGCGATGTCAGGAATTTTTTTTCCGGTAAATTTTTACATTTCCATGCAAAGCTTATTAATAGTGCATTACCTTTTGCTGATGTGTGTGTGTGTGTGTGTAGACTGTGCAAGTGGACTGTGACCCAATGGCACCCCAGCAAGTCCGGAATGAGCTCAAACCCGTTCCTTTTGGTCAATATCACAGTCCTCTCTTATTGTTCAAATCATACAGGTCAGTCTTATTTGTGTACATCTCAGCTTTATTTATACAGATCTGTAAATGTAATCAAATGTTGTTGCAAAGATATTTAATGGTGTCTTAATGGTTGTTACACTACAGTTACACTGTTTTTGTTTATGTCGATTAATACTTGTCTATGGTAAAGGAATTTTAGCGCTGATGTTCTTATTATTCTAAAGAATCTGAAAGTAATAAGAATCTGAACCTCTATGTAACTTTGCAATGTGGTGATGTCATGTAAATATACCATATTAGTATTTGCACAGTTGCAATGAGTGGTTTCTAAATTCCTTAATTTAGTTGCTGAATCCTTTTAGGAATGCACAACTATTGCGTGCATATGTTTGTGAAGTTGTAACACATCTATTTATCTTGCAGGTTCAGTCCATATTTCCGTACTAAAGAGAAGTTATCTTTGAGTTCTGTCAGCTTCAGCAATACCATTGAGCCGCACAACTGCTTCTGCCGCTTCGATCTGACCGGCACCTGCAATGACGATGACTGCCAGTGGTGATTGTCTCCACCTCTACCATATCTGCTCAATCTCCCCCACTGCCATTCCTGATCCTCTGTATGTTCATTTTAGGCAGCACATGAGGAATTGCACTCTAAATGGAAATCAGTTATTTCAGGACATATTGTCCTACAGTCTTCCTCTGATTGGCTGCTCTGATGAAAGTTCTACCAGTGATATTAGTCGAGCTACAGGTACTGCTGGCACATCTTACTTTTTGTTTTCTTAATAGTCATATTGCAGAACTTATGTGCAGGTGTGTGTGTGTATGTGTGCTAAACAGAAAAGTACCTTAGAAAGCTGTTCGGTGGGAATAAAGACCGGATGAGTTCAGATCAGAAAGCTGTGCTGCTGCTCAGTAAAGTTAATGAGAGCTTACAACATGGTGAGTCTTACTGAGCTTTTATTACTGAACAAAATATAAACAAAACACTTTTTGCTAACAATTTTAATGAACTTATCAAAATGAACTCAAAGATCTAAGACTTTTTCAATGTACACAAAACGCCATTTTTCTTAAAAATTGAAATCTTTGTTAGTGAGCGTGTTGCCATTGCCGAGATAATCCTCACAAGTGTGGCATATCTAGATTCTGATTAGACAGCATTGTTATTGCCCAGGTGTGGTTTGGGGGTCAGAAAACCAAGCAACAACTGTTGTGACTACCTACAAATCTCTCCAACATGCCACAGCCCAATCGAACGTCAGCATTTGCTCACTCGGATCAGTTTAGAAGATCAAATGACAGAATGTCTTGTATTTTTTAATTAATAATTTGCACCATAGCCACTGGAAATTAAAACCTGGACATACATTTATTTTAAAAGATGTTAACATGTAACTTTTAACATGTATTTACTTTTTTATTGCACTACCTACGTTTTTCATTGCCATTTACTAAATGTACACTTATCTTAACATTATTTGGTAATGGTCTTAAACATTTCTCTCATGGTGAAATCCAGATAGTGTGTTCTATTGAATCAAAAATATATTTAATTCATCCCTGCATTTACACAGATCACCACCAGCCCACAGATATTTTTATGTCTATTATGTTTAACGCGTACATCCTAGTGTTTTTAAGAATTTACTTTATGGGTTTCTCATTGTTTGTTTTTATGGTTGATCTCATTATAGTGCCACCTTACACCACATATAAACAAAAGAGGAAGTGGAAACCTGAACCACAGAAACCAAAATCATCTTCCATTACTGTGCCTGAGGGTGACGAGGAGAACATCACATTACCTGCTGCACCTGACAGTGGTCAGTATCACACACATTTACATTTGTGCATCTTTCATTATATTATGTCACACAACAGAATAACAACCACACAGGATCACAAAAAAATGAAAACACAATAAAAAAAAACACCATGAACAACACTTACTATACTGTGTGTGTGTGTGTATATATATATATATATATATATATATATATATATATATATATATATATATATATATATATATATATATATACACACACACACACACACATACTGGTTTACATATTTAGCCCCAAGGTGCATGTTTAAGTATGTACATTTTTGTCTGTGTGAGATTAGATGGACTTCTGGCAGGAAGTTGGACCATGTCTGATGTGTGTATTATGCCAGATGATAAGCGATACTTTGACAGTGAAACAGATGATATTTCTAATCTGGAGTACAGTGTGCTGGACAGTCCAGGAGATCGACAGCTGTGGATCAAACTTGCTTACAGATACTTAAACCAGAAAGACGCGTAAGATAACTACACATACATGGGACATGTGCTTTTATGTACCATACATACAGAGATTACTCACACAAACACTCACAAACGTATGACTGCACTTCTGTAAAGAAATTAAAATGTTGTGGAATGGTCCCTGTGGACATAATGTCTTCTATAGAATGAGACCCACATGTTTCTTTGTAACTAAACAAACACAATTACAAAAACCAGTTGGATAAGCTTCCTCTTGTTTATTCTCTTTAGTTACCCTTACCATAAAGATGCACTTTGTAGCTGTATAGTTAAAGACCGTAGGGAGTCATTCTTTGCATATTTTTCCTGAATTTTTAGGTGGTGTATATGTGTATCAGACACAGTGTTAATGTAGTAACACCTAGGTGTGCAGTGAGTTAACCCACATGAGGAGGGCTTGGTTAAAATATGGCCCTCAATGTGTAAATTTCACTGTACCTCCACAAACAGCTTTTAGTATCTGTAGTGTTTATTAAATAGCGATTTTTATGTGATGTGATATGCGTCCTTGTGTCTTAGCAGCAGTGCGTCGGAGTGTATGGATGCAGCTTTAAACACACTCTCTCGTGCTTTGGAGGATAACCGTGGAGATAAAGAGTTGTGGTGCCACTACCTCACGCTGTTTTCACGCCGTGGCAGCACTGAAGATGTGAGAGAGATGTGTGACATGGCAGTGGAACATGCTGCACACTACAGCGTCTGGTGCACGGTGAGATTAGGTTTACATACGCAAACGTGTGTGTGTGTGTGTGTTTGTACGTTGTCTTAAGTCAGAGGTTCTTAACTGGTCTCAGCCTAGGACCCACGTTTTGTCATTGTCATTATTTCATTTTTATAGAATACAAACCCAAAAATTAATACACAAAATTATTTCAAATACTAAATCACATCATAATCATATTATATCATAGAATAATCACAAAATTAAAGAAAAGGATAACCATGGCGTGGTTACCATGGCCATGAGAATGATGCATGTCTCTCCATCTCTGTCTTTTTCAAGGGAAATACGAGTACAAAATCAGTTGAGCATTGATTTATATTAACTTTTTATAAGCTGTCTGGGACCTGCCCAGAACATGTCCCTGACCCAGTAATATGACCCAGTGTAAGAGTAATATCACATAAACAATGGGTGTCACAATGACCATCTCTCTTAAACTGAGAGATTAACTGTTGCCACCTTTACCATAAACTTTTTACCTTTACTCTTAAACAAGGGTTGTCACAACTACAATAATCTTGTGTAGAAAATGGTTGCCACATCTGCTACAATACCGCATTAATAGCAGTTATCACAACAACACTAGTCTTTTGTAAACTAATTTTTTAGGGAATCTGTGCCCCTGCATTTACTTATCTGGAGCTTGATCTGATTTCAAATGTTCCTTTCTCTTTGATGCATTTGATCTTTTTTGACATTTTTGTTATATTTCATTCTTTGGCTATTCAAAATGGTCTCTGTAGCTCTGTTAAGTTATGCATGATAGCATGTGTCTGTTTATGTGCAGTTCCTTGGCATTGAGTCTACATTTGAAGGAAAGGATGCAGTGTGTAAACGGATGCTGCGATTTCTGATAGAGGATACTACAGCTGGCTCTGTAAACGAACTCCCATCTTTCCAGCTGCTGGAGACACTTCTATATCAAACACAGCTCAGTGTGCACACAGGCCGTTTGCACGACGCTCGTGCCATTCTGAAGGTAAGTATGTGCACACACATTAAGTAGTAAGTGTGGTGACTGTGTGTAATGCTGTCATGTGTATTCACACTTGTACAGAAGTCATTAACTTCAGATGCTGAAGATGGAATTTCAAGACATCTCACTTTGAGTCATCGCTCTGTTGCATGGCTTTGCTACATTCACCTGTGTGAGTTTGAAACTCTGCCATCACATTTGTTTGAGCCCTCAAACTCCACTCCCTCTCGAATCGTAAACCTGGAGCCATTTCTCCTTCCCTGGAGCTGCAGTAAAGACATTCGATCTCCCCCAGATAGCCTTATCTCCCTCTTTCAAGGTATGACTTCATCACCTGTGGTTGCTATGTTTAATGTGTTTCTGTTCAGTTATATCAATATCACAATAAAACAACCTTTTTTTTTATGAAAGCAATAAATCACGATATGGTGTGCATTATTGTGAATAATTCATGGGAAAGTGGTGTTGCTACTTTTGTGTGACATATTACATCACATTACAATTAATTGTGATTTATAAATGTAAGCCATTATAATAGAGGGGTATGTGTGCATATGTTACCCGGTAGATGCATTATCTCGTTGTGTGGATGATTCCGTTCCTCTGACTGAACAAACCCTGGCATGTGTACAGCTCCATGTAAACCTGCTGCATCTGCTAAAAGTTCTTGAAAGGTAAAGTAATTCAAATGCTTTTCCTTTAACTTGGATTAATGCTTAAAGTAACTGTGGCAGTGAGTTTGAAGTTTTTGAAATGACTTGGCTGTAAATCTTTCAGCTCTCTGTGGTGATGTGGGGTCGCTCTGAATTATTTCTCCAAATACTGGCTTGTAATTTGATTTAAAGCTGAACTTCTTAATAACATGGCATTCTACATTCACCAAAAGAGACAGCCTTGTTGATGTGTTTATTTTAAAATAAACACATCAACTAATTATAATTTAAGCTTTAATTCTATTTAAATGTACTAGTGTATAGATGTAGCTTGAGTCTGTGGTAGTGCATCAGATTTATTTTATGTTATTATATATATTTTTTTCAAATGGCCAAACAGATTACCAAATTCCTGAATTCATTCTTTGATTAAGCTTATTATTATTATTATTATTATTATTATTATTATTAAGTTCTACAGTTCTATAAAATACATAAACTTATCATATTTATTTATTTATAGTTTAAATCATACTAAACATGCAATTACAAATAGCATTTAATGAAATTTGCCTAAATGTATTCATTCAAACCTCCATCATTAGGTGTCATTACACCTGACAACAAACAACTCAGAAAAACATGTCACCAGCTTGACCCTTGTTTGTTTAATGGATATGGAAGCCTCTGTGCATCAGTGGAGTGCAAAGTTACTGCCCCAGAGCAAGCCACAGCTCTGTCAATGAAGAGTATACTTATTCTCTTTGTGTTTGCATTGGTTTCTCCCAGGAGGTCTGGCTTCCTTCCTCAATTTAATGACGTATAGCTCCCTTCTTAAATGATTCATTTTACAACAGGGTGTGGTAGCTCAGTAGTTAGAGTGTTGGGCTATCAAGCTGAAGTTTGTGGGTTCATATCCCAGGTCTACTGAAGTTACTAATGTGGGTCCTTGAGCAAGGCTCTTAACCCTAATTGCTCCACAGATGATGTGGTCAACCCTGTCCCCATAGGGAGATCATGGAATGGCCTTGTTTTACTCCAGGATGTTGGATGTATTGACAAATGAGAATAATTGTGTGTGTGTGTGTGTGTGTGTAGACTGCAGGAAGCCACTGAACTGTGTGAGCGTGTACTGCGCATTGTTCCTTACTGCTGCCCTTTGCTGGAGAACCTAAGTGAACTGCATTCAGCAGCCGGAGCTTCGGATGGAGCTGTAATGGTGTGGGTGCAGGCACATAAACTTCAACCTTCAGATGCCAGACTGTTTTATAGTCTGTGTAAATGTCTGTACAAAAAGGTGGGCATATTCGGCATTTAACACAAAAATGTTTTTTTCCAAACCTTGACGTTCTCACTGTCTTTGTCTCTGTCTGTCTGTCTGTTCTCTGTCTGTCTATGTCTCTCTCTCTCTCTGTGTCTGTCTGTCTGTGTGTTTGTAGAAGGAACTAGGTGAGCTGGATGAACTCTTTAAGCAGTTTGTATTTGGTCTCTGTGATATGCAAAATGATCTGCCTCCTTTAACACTCTTGCGGTAAGACCGGCCATTGTTTTCAAACTGATCTGATTCAGAGCAATTTCCATAAACTGACCTGATATAAAAGGGTCTTGATAAAGGGCACAACAATGGTGGTTTAACCTGGTGTATTACAGATCCCTGCTTGGTCTTCAGTCCAATGACTTACAGCGGCCTTCAGTCTCCCTTTCAAATCACTTGCACTCTCAGCTCCCATACCTGCACCTTCTGCACTGGTGAGGCAAACACTCACAAATGACAATTTACATATTTATTTACTAAAAATAAACCATACATGCAAAAGTAGTGGAGGGCACACAATTTCTGTATTTAGAGAAATTCATAGGAGAATTAGAAGCATTTAGCTGACACTAATTTTACTAATCATCACTGACTGTGATCCATCTGCTTCAATTTGTTAGTCTAAAGCATTGAGGTGTGCACTGCTTCAATTTGTTAGTCTAAAGCATTGAGGTGTGTATTGACACAATGTTAAGAAGGAAAGCGTAGGCTGTTAATCCTTCTTAAGTGGAAATCTTAGCATTTTCACTCTGAGATCAGACCGTGCAAGACCAAAGAAGGAGATGTTTAGGCATAGAGTTTTGCACCACACCAAGCCAAAGCACGGTTACCAAACTGTTTAGAATGGCCATAAAAGTGGGATGATTTTGCTGTTTTGCAGCAGAACCTAGGCAATTTGCAATTACTGAATTGAACATGAACTTCTCTGTATACTTATGTATTCTAGCGGCAAGTCTGTCTATCCAATAATTTAAGCTCTGCACAAAATCATAACAAATAATTAAATCTACAAGTTAATGGCTAAAATAAAAGAATAAAGAAGAAAAATTATTATTATTTTTTTTTTTAGGGCGCTTAGTGGTTAGCACGTTCGCCTCTCAGCGCTAGGGATTCCCGGTTCGAATCCCCATCTGGGTGGAGTTTCCATGTTCTCCACGTGTCCACATCGGTTTCCTCCAGGTTCTCCGGTTTCCTCCCACAGTCCAAAAACATGGATCAAGTCAATTGAGTTCTCCAAATTGCCCCATATAGAGTGTGTCTGTTTGAGTGAGTGTGTGCCCAGCGATGGATTGGCGTCCTGTCCTGGGTCTATCTGCCCAGCGCCCGAAACGTTCTCCCCTGGATGGGCATGGGGAACCCCACCGCGATCCTAATAGAGGATAAAGCAGAAGATAATGAATGAATGAATGAATGAATGAATTATTTTTTTAATATAAAAACTACACTTACTGACTGTAGTCTGTTTAACAGTTGTTATTTTCAGTTTACTAATGTTACAGAGGGGTTATAAAATATCGACAGCACTGCTTCAAATGTATCACTTCCATTACGAGGCAAAACACACCAACACACAACCACTGTTCACTGTGCAATGGTAAAAAAAAATATCCACCACCCAAATAATATCAACTGGGTACCTGTAGGTGTACTCATCAAAAGAATAACTGTGATTGTATAACAAAGTATGAAGAGAAGCTTATGGAGGTTCACTATAGTAAAGAGATCAAACCAAATAATAATAATAATAAAAAAAAAAAAAAAAAAAAAAAAAATATATATATATATATATATATATATATATATATATATATATATATTTATACACTACAAATTGCAAAAATTTGGACACCTTCTTTTTGTTCCATTAATTGTCAGTGTTCTCAGTTCCGCTAACCATAAAGATGGACTTTGTAGTTCTACAATTACAAATACAGTTCTCTGGGTCAGAACCCAAGTAGTAACCCACCGAGCAGGCATTATTTGGTTGGTGCATTATTCCTACACCAGCAGTGTCACTCAGGTGTTTAAATGAAACTACAGCAGCACTACTGCATTTAAACCCCTTCACTGCATCATTCCCTCAAAACTAGAGCAGTTCATTGGTGAACTACAAAGTTTTGGGGGGGCACACAGCATTGCATCCTTCTTATCTTCGCACAAGTAAATGTCTTATCTTCTTTGTGAATACACACATCTGTCTCATACACTTTCATGCAGACACAAAGAAAGGGCATGCAAACATAATACCAATAAGCCCACGCCAACATTGAAGAAATGAACCCGGGGGCATCTTGTTATGCAACAATAGTACCCAGTACAAACTCTCAAACACTTCTAATGGATGATGCACATGTACACAACTTTACACGTACCTGCTTCACATGAATGTACAAGTACATTTCACTTTATATGTTGACTGACGGAGCTGGTAGTGTGTGTAGTTGTTAATGTGTGTGTGATGGGGGATCTCAGCTTCTGGCAGTCAGTGCGAGGCAGTAAGACGGAGGCGGTGGAAGCTTTCGAGGCAGCACTTGGAGCTGTGTCAGATCTAGAGGTGGTTCACAAAATCTGGTTTGAGTAAGTATGATGGCCCAAACGCAAAGTCACTGATACACTTTACAAATTTGTCAATATTTAAGCATTTTCTTTTTCTATATTGATCTGCCATTACAGTATTACATAAGCAAAAGAAGCTGGCAGTGCAAAGCCAATTCCACTAAAATTGTATTTAATATAAATCTATTTAGCATGATGGTGAAAGTACAGACTCTTGACTTTTGGTTAAACAGCTGAAATGGATCTTCTGTGATGCATAAGGATCTGCTAAGTTCTAAATGTGCCAAGTTTGTAGAAACAAATTTAAAAAATAAATTGGAATTGTTAATATTTTAAGTTTTTGATTTATAATAAATTTTTAGAAACAGAAAACTTTTACTTTGTCATGGATAAGGTTAATTAAATGCAGATTAATTAAATGACATTGTTTGTATTATCTGGTACAATTAAATATTAATGCACAGGAAGATGTGTATCAAGATAAATTGGTTATTGTTGAACGTTATGTATTGGAGGATGTGTGTGTGCGCTAATCAGTATGTCTATCCCTACAGTTATCTCTTCTTTACCAGTAGTAAAATATCTGGCCGAGATCTTCGTTTGTTTGGTGAATTGGTTCAGAGGTGTTTAAACACAGTGCCAACTAGAATTACTGTGCCATACAGCAGTGCCACCTACTGGAGCTGTTTCACCTTCCATAATCAGGTTAAAAATGCACTCCCAATCTCTTTCTCTCCTTTTCTTACTCTCTCACTTAGTTGTGCGCGCACACACAGCCTTGAATAATATTTGCTAATCTTTGTACGTTACAGGTGATAAAGTTTTATCTAACATTTCTTCCTCCAACACTTTATTCATCTGCTTTGGAGAGATTTAAGAATGCAATGCCAACCAACACGGAACTCTGCTTAAGGTACATCAAGCAACACATTATTTATTAGAACAGATTAGAAGTCTGTTTTAAAATAATGTTTACAAGTGCTATGGTACTGTAAAGAAGGGGGGAAATCAAAAATATAAATTAGGAAGAAATAAGACTAAGACTTAATTGGTAAAACCAGCAAGCTTAAGCTGTAAACACAGTGCAATTTAGATCATTCTATAAATGACCATGGTAATTTCTAGAGCTGGGAGATTTAAAAAAAAAAAAAAAAAAACCTTTGCATGTCCTTCCAAATCCACTTCATCATACAGACCTTGTTGGTATAACCAGCATATTAAAGTTTTTCTTTAAAAATAACTTTTTTTTAAATAACCATTCTATAAATATGTTCTGACATATTAATCAGAATACTTTGTTAATCCCCGGGATTACCGTTATTACAAATGGTGTGGTAAAATTAAACTACAATTTACAAAAAAAAATCTAAATAATGTAAAATTAAAGTGGCAGTGTAAAGTAAATTATATAAATTAAACTAATCTCACTGGTGCATCATTTATTTAACCAATATGAAATAAATAAATGCAGATTTTTTAAACTGTTGTCTATAAGTATACATGAACGCGCACCCTTGTGTTTTTGACCGAATCCCGACCGTGCTAATATTTGGATTTGATTTGCGTATGTTTTGCAGTTGATAACCTGCCATTCATGAAACACCTGTTAGACTTGTTAAATTTGATTGAAAGACTAGTCCCTTCACAGCCTGGCATTGCCCTGGCTTGTGTTAACATTTCCTTTAAATTTTGAGGGTGGGAGAAAAACAAATAAACACCAAACAAAACAACCTCCACATCACCTAAGAAAAAGTTTCCCCTGCACACAACTTCACTGGTATTGCAACCTCAAAGCATGTAGAAGCAGTGAGAGATCCTGAGCTGCTTTTAGGAGTTTGTAACGAGTGTATTAAACTCTTCTCAAGGTCTTGAAGAGTGTGTATGTCCAATATTGTACTAATCAAAGCAGTTGTATGGATTTGTATAGAAAACACACAGACTTTATAAGAAGTTATTTAGTTTTGAACAAAAGATTTATGCTGCATGTAAACTCAGAAATACTATATTAAATTAATTTATAAAACCGGTAGTTCCGGTCCTTAAATATGATTGGCTGAGCCATTTGTCCAGCCATGACATGACCTCTGACCGCTTCATGTTCGTGTCATTGTGTGATACAATACATTATTTTCAGTTTTTTTTAACTGTGTTCTGTAATTAGCCCACTAGATGGCAGTATTTGGTTAGAGAAATCAGTTACTCAGGGTGTCAGTGTTGACTGTAAAAACCAGACTAGATTACTTTGCAGAAGACCAGATTATTAGCATTATTAGTTTTTATAAATGCATTTATGAATCAAACATTGTATTTGTAACCGTTTTATAGCAGCAGTAAGGCAACTCTTTCCCATGATATATTCACAATGATGGACGCCCTCTCGTGCCTTATTGCTTTAATATGAACACAACTAAGTAATTGTTCACATAATATATTTCAAGTAATCAGATCTTGTTTGTGCTCAGGTGCCAGTTCTCCTTTTTGTTTATCATAATATTGACTGCTAAATGACATTTTATTTAATTTAGCAGCAGCTGACAAAAACTGAGGAAAAGAAGATAAAATTTGCTCATGTTCAGCATGGAAATAAAGTGATATGATGCACGATTTTTGTACAGCCATTAACTCTATTAACTCTGTACAGTAGTAACAACATCTATAAATTTCACATCCACTTAACGTTGTCCACTTCTTTATTGTCATTATTGTTGTACAACGAAACCTTTTTTGGTAGCTCTCAATAAGACCAACAGCAGCTATAAAAACTAAAGAAAAAAATATATATAAAAGTATATATATGTATATTTAAAAAGTCCCAAAGAAAAAATAACAAAATATAAAAGATAAATGGCTTGATTCAGCACAGTGTATAAATCCTGTCTAAAAGAAATAGTGGTTGTTCTCGCATGCATGTATTCATTTTATTAAATAGATGATCTGTGCATTTAAATGTAAATAGCAGTTATGGGGCTGTGTTTGTGGGGGGTGTAATGGAGGCTACAACTCTAGGGGGGAAAAAAGCTGTTTCTCAGTCTGTGCGAATCCTAATTGCCCTGTATCTTATTTCTGATGAATGGGAGGGGTAAAGAGCCTGTGAACTGGGTGGGATGAGCTGTTGGCAATGTTTCTAGCTGTCCTTTGATGGATGTAAATCACAGATGTGAAACGCAAACAGTTTAGATTAGGTTAGTTTGCCAAACAATGATTTTAATTAAGTGGGATTTTTTATTTTGTGTTTTTTTTTGTTGGATCGAAACTTTCAGTGCGAACATAGTTTTTAAGTGGAGTCATAAAATATAAATATTGAATTTGGTGGAGATTTTTGTATGTATTTCTGTAATGTTTATGAATTTTATTTAGGTGTGTTTGTGTGTTACTACAGGGTTTTACAACAGGAGTGGATTGATGGGAATGTGGAAAATATGAAACTGCAGGCACGAATGATAAGTGTCACTCTTCCATTTTGCCTGTCTGTATGGAAGATGTAAGTCCAGACACACAATGAACTTACACAGAGGTACACAACCATACATACCATAATGACCACTGTCAGGTGAAGTTAACCATTTTTGATTATCTCTTCATTGTGGCTTTTTTTTAACTAGGTGAAATAGGTGACAAACATGTTATTTTTAAAGTAAATGTGTTAAAAGCAGTCGTCAGTTACTTTCATCAGTTAATCTCTAATCACTGTCTATTTCCATCGCTGCCCTTCTGTCTCAAGTAGTTTTTGTTGTAGTTAAACAACAAATGGTTAAACTACTCCTTAAATCAATCAATTTTCTGTAAATATTTGCAAATCTTTGGTAAAAAAACATTGTTACTCAGGGTCCATCAAAAAATATTCCAGTTTTATTACGTTGGTGCCAAACACCTTAAGACACACTACTAACCTGGATGCACACTTTTTTTTAACCTGGATGCACACTGGTCCACCCTTTTTTAATTTTTCCAAAATTTTAATGTTAAAACATTGGTTTCGTGCTTAATTTCTTTGCCAGTAAGACTCCTGTGCAAGATTGATTAAGCACAGCAGCAGACTTCATTTACAGGTTGTATTAAATACAACAATTAGTGCAAAATATTGGCCAGTAGATCTGCCATCACACCATGTTCTTCTTTGTATGTCTCGATCTGGCTTATAAAGGCTGCACAACAATCACTAATACGTCTACCGAAGGTTCCACTAATTACCTCCATATTACCGTCTATTGCCTATGGTTGTATATTTTACCCCTAGGGATGGCTGTTCGTCTACACCTCTGTCATATACATGTACCACATGTATTAAGAAATTGTTTAGGATCGTTTAAGGTGAACAGCTACTCGTTTGGGATGTTGACTTGGTCAACAAATTTCCCGTTGTACAAGTAACTTATTTATGTAGCACTTTTTACAACAGTACACTGTCACTGTGGGATACTCCACCTTGGATATGTAGGACACAATGTACTATCTAACGTTAGTTTTAAATTATTTGTACTAAAACAATGTACTATCACAGCACACCTTCAAGGTCTAGTGGAGTCTTGCACAGTGGCAAGAGCTGGTTTCACAGTATAAAGGGGCAAACACAATATTAGGACGTGGTCATAATGTTATGCTTGGTTGGTGTATATGCACATTTACTTACATGCATTGAGAGAGAACGCATGCATTCACCACCTGCAAACATATAAACCAACTATGTTAATTTGAGATATATAGAAAAACATGCCAAATGCTCACATGTGTTAATTTTATTACTATTTTTATTAATCCCTATACTTAATTTAGGTGTGTGTGTGTTTCAGATTGATTGCTTTATCAAAGGTGAAGAGGGCTCGTGTTGAGGTGAGTTTTATTTTTTATTCCTAATAGACTAATGCGCTACTAAAATTGTATTGTACAACATTTCTCTCTAAATTATATTATCTATGAATACGATATACTTTTACACCCAGAGTAGACATAAAAAAAGAAAATTAAATTTTGGCAACCCTAAAGCTACATTTTTATCTCGGATATCTCAACATTTAATTTCTGCTTAAACTTACTACTGAAGCTTTATTATTTTTTTGTGTGTGTAGGTGCAGAAGCTCTACCAGCAGGCACTTCTAAAGCTGCCACTCTGTGCCACCTTGTGGAAAGATGTAATTCCTTTTCTAACATGCATTTGCACACTCAATAATTATACACCAAGATATAACGGGGTTCACAGTTCTGCACTTTTATTAAGTGCTTGAAACCAGGATCCTTCACTATGGCATGTGGAGCATATCGCAGATCACCTCTCGCGGCTTTACTGTATTGCGTGTTTTTAATACGTCTAATACAGTTTATTAATACTGTAATACAGTTTTCGCCATATTGCGGCATTTTATGCTATATATGTTGCTGAATTACTCTAGGTTCACAACACCGACAAAGCATCCGTGTTCAATCTCTTGTGCTGCTCCAGAGCCACTGTAATGCACAGGAACACAAAGTCCTCCCACACGGTTGACTTGAAGCATGTGGATGCTCTAATTTTTGTGTCCATGCTCCACCTCTAAAACTGAGCTACACATAGCATGGCATGCTTAGGGTGTTGACAGCTAAGGTGCAATTCTCAACTTGGCTTGGGAGTAGAACTCTCCTCTTAATTTTTTTCAACAATGTCGCCTCAGTAAATAAAGCTTAAATATATTGACCATGTCCACCTTCATATGTATTAGGGGCATAATAGTATGTTGTATTAGTCATGAACCATACGGTTGGGTACGCGCAGAATACAACAGTACGGAATGTGCAAAAAATTTTAATAAATTAAAAAGCGCTGAGAGGCGAACGTGCTAACCACTTTAAATGACCTAAAGGTTTACACACCTTAATGATATTGTATTATTTTGCTCAATGATTATGTAACAAGTCTAATACTTTTCTCATTTGATTTGATTCTTTTTTATCCAATTTTAGAACATATTTGGATGGCACTTAGGTTAAAGGTTTGCAAAAACTGAAAATTATTTAAAAGGGTTCACACACACACACACACACACACACAGCAGTATTAACTGTGCATTAAGTGATTTAAAGATGCAAATCTACTGTCCCTGTGATGTGTAGTTAAAATTATGTGCTAAAAGGCAAAAAAAATATTTTTTAATTAGGGCCTCCAGATTAACAAGTTGCAATTTGTGAAAAACAGAGGCAGCTTTCATTTAGACATTTTGTAGTTAAAAATAAATAGATAAAAATAATTATTTGTTCTTGAATAACTTAAGCCTTTTTTTTTAACCTTCTAACCTTACTTCCTTTTTAGGGCTTTACTCCCACAACATTTAAAATGGAAAACTAGCCATTCTTTTCTGTGCATTCGTGTTCTTGTGCTATTTTTGTGAGTGTTAATTGGTTTTGGTGTTTTTCTCTCCCTGTGTGTGTGTGTTTCTTTTTATTTATTTATTTTTTTTGTAGTGGCTTCTATTCGAGGCTGCAGCAGGAGGTAAAACTGACACACTGAATAAACTGGTAGTGCGATGTCAGACAGCGGGAGTGAGTCTGAGTGAAGCACTCAGTGTACACTCACCCAGTCCGGATCCACCTTAAAGTCTACAGTCACTCCCTAACCCCCTCATACCTTTGTGCCTTCCTGCACCTTTTCCCACATCACTTTGTCCCTCCCTTATACTCCCTCTCTCCCTCTCCCTCTTTTTCTCTCTCTTTCTTTCTCTCTGTCCCCCATGCACATGCCTTCCTCCCTATCTCACTCTGTGCGTGTGAATGTGTATGTGTGAAAGAGAGATGTCCTGATGAAGAACAGGAAGTCGTCTGTACGTAAGTATTTGGATCTGATCACATGATCACAGCTGCTCTCTCACTGCTTTACTATGTTCTGTTGATTTTATTTGATTTCCTCGGAGGTTGTTGGACTCTCAAACCCCCTTGTAGTCCTTCGTCCGCATCACGTGACAGTATTTTAAAGATGGCTTCCTTTAGATGGTAATTCAAGCAGTGGACCAGAGTGACTCTTAATTCTTGAGGTTCTTTTAAGGTTTTATTAAAAGAAAAAAAATAAACTTTAAAGGGAAGAGGATTGAATATTGTTATCCTCCAGACTGTTACAGACCTCCCACATGCAAGACCAGAGCACATAAGGAGCACTGATACCAGATTAGCTCAAGTGTTTATGTGCAAAAAGGCTTTTTTTTTTTTTTTTTTTTTTTTTTTTTTTTTTTCCTGTGTAAATTATCAAACAATTAAAGTATTCAGGACCGTGATTTTTCTACTGTCTGATTCTGTAACTAAAATGGTTAAATTAAACATATTTTATTACAAATTCTCTGTTTTGTCTTTTGTTCATAGCTTTGTGACACATTCAAGATTCAAGACATTTTTATTGTCATTAATATCACATGTGGTAAATGAGATAAGAACGAAATTATGGGTCACGGACTCCGATTACCCTGTTATTTTAAAGTAATAATTTAAATAAAAATTTTAAAGAAGAAAATGGGAATTTTTTTTTCATTTTTTTTTTAAATACAGTATATAGGTAAAATATGAAATATAATGATAAACAGCTATGAATATTTATATATATATATATATATATATATATATATATATATATATACTATTACAATTATAAATATAGAATATTTTAACTACATATAAATATATGTATATACAATATAGAAAATAAATTTATAAAAGAATATATATACACTCTATATAAATTGTATACAATAGATATAAATATAGAATATAAAATATAAATATAGCAGCATATAAAATGTATATACAGTTGTGATCAAATTTATTCAACCCCCAATGCTGCGAAGGGTTTTATGGAATTCAGTGCACATTTGTAATTGTGTTCATAATGAAATCTTACAAGGACTTGTTAAAGAACTAAATGCAACTAAGATAGCATCAATTGTTTTTGTCATAAAGTATTAAATGGCCTTTTTGTGATTTCTTCATTGACACAATTATTCAACCCCTTTACAACTACCACTCATAAGAACAGAGGTTCATTCCAGTGTTTTCAATCAGGTATTGAAAACACCTGTGGATGTCAACGAGCAGCAATCAAGCATGATAAGCACCAATTAGGCAGATTTAAAAGGACTGTGATACTCAGCTCCTTCTAGACATCTACTGGTGTGTTTACAAGCATGGTGAAGGCAAGAGAATGGTCCCAGAAGACAAGAGAAGAGGTTATTGCTCTTCACAAGAATGGCAATGGATATAAAAAGATTGCGAAGTTGTTAAATATTCCAAGAGACACTATCGGAAGTATCATTCGCAAGTTCAAGTTAAAGGGCACAGTGGAAACGTTACCTGGTCGTGGCAGAAAGAAGATCCTGACCGCGACTGCTGTGCGCTACCTGAAGCGTAATGTGGAGAAAAATCCCCGTGTGACTGCTAAGGAACTGAAAAAAGACCTGTCAGATGTGGGCACTGAAGTTTCAGCTCAGACAATAAGGCGCGCACTGCATAACGAAGACCTCCATGCCAGAACTCCCAGGCGCACCCCCTTGCTGACTCCAAAGAACAAGAAAAGTCGACTGCAGTATGCCAAAAGTCATGTGGACAAGCCACAAAGGTTTTGGGACAGTGTACTGTGGTCAGATGAAACTAAATTAGAACTGTTTGGGACAATGGACCAGCGCTATGTTTGGAGGAGGAAGAACCAGGCTTATGAACAAAAGAACACCTTGCCTACTGTGAAGCATGGCGGGGGGTCAATTATGCTTTGGGGCTGCTTTGCTTCTAATGGTACAGGAAAGCTTCAACGTGTGCAGGGTACCATGAATTCCCTTCAGTACCAGGAGATCTTGGAGGAAAATGTGATGGAGTCAGTCACAAACCTGCGGCTTGGGAGACGTTGGACCTTCCAACAGGACAATGATCCGAAGCACACATCCAAGTCCACTAGAGCATGGTTGAACATGAAAGGCTGGAACATTCTAGAGTGGCCATCGCAATCACCAGACTTAAATCTAATTGAGAACCTCTGGTGGGACCTAAAGAAGGCAGTTGCAGTACGCAAGCCTAAGAATGTGACTGAACTGGAGGCTTTTGCCCATGAAGAATGGGCTAAGATACCCATAGGTCGCTGCAAGACACTTGTGTCAAGCTATGCTTCACGCTTGAAAGCTGTCATAACTGGAAAAGGATGTTTTACTAAGTACTAAAAAATAATGTCACTAGGGGGTTGAATAAAACTGATAATGATGTGAGCACAGTAAAGACATTTGTGGTTATTCCATCATAAATATTATGTTATATTTGTCTAATTTATAAGTGCCTCTTTGATATAATTGTAAATAAGATGACTGAAATGATCCAAATCAATGTCAAACTGGCCAAAACACTTTATTTCAGTGGGGGTTGAATAAATTTCAACCCCCACATCAGTTCCTCAGATGAGGTATTTTGGTGGGGTGATGATCACGTGTGAACGTCTTGTTAGATGGAGTTTAGCTTCTGCTATGAAGCTGTTCCTCAGTCTGTTTGTTCTACACTTAATGCTCCGCAGTCTCCTGCCTGAGGGGAGCAGAACAAAAAAGTGGGTGTGCTGGGTGAGTGGGGTACTTCATGATGCAGGAGGCCCATTTTCTGCATCTGAAGGTGTAAATGTCTGTGGTGGCGGGGAGACTGACTCCAATAGTCCTCTGTGCCGCCTTCACCACCCTCTGCAGAGCTTTCCTGTCTGCAGCAGAGCAGCTTCCATGCCACACGTTGATGCTGGAGCACAAGACGCTCTCCGCCACACATCTGTAGAAGGAGGTGAACTCCCGAGTCCGGCTCTCCTCAGCCGTCTGAGGAAGTAGAGCCGCTGATGTGCCTTCCTGACCAAGCTGGAAGTGTTGGTGCTCCAGGTGAGGTTGTTACTCAGGTGCACACCCAAGTACCTGTAGCTGGAGACCACTTCCACTGCAGATCCCCCGACGTGTAGAGGGGTGTGGGGGTGTTTGCCCCTTCTGAAGTCCACAATCATCTCCTTTGTCTTTTTAACATTGGTGCAGAGGTTGTTCTTTCTGCACCAACCCTCCAGGTGTTCCACCTCCTGTCTGTACATGGACTCATCACTGTCTGTGATGCATCCAACCACTGCTGTGTCATCGATAAACTTCACAATATTACAGCTCGGATGGATAGGTGAGCAGTCATACGTTAACAGTGTAAACAGGAGTGGGCTCAGCACACAGCCCTGAGGGTTTTCATGGAGGAGGTGGTGGTGTGGATCTTCACAGACTGCGGCCTGTTGGTCAGGAAGTTCAGGACCCAGTTGCAGAGGGAGGCGCTCAGTCCAAGTAGTGACAGTTTATTAGTCAGGGTCTGCGGGATCATCGTGTTGACTGCAGATGTGAAGTCCACGAAGAACATAAGGACGTAGGAATCCTTCTGCTCAAAGTGGGTGAGGGCGGTTTGGACCACAGAGGAAATACCATCTTCTGTGGATCGGTTGTTTCTGTAAGCGTACTAATATGGGTCCACAGTGACGTCGATGGTGGCTTTGATGTGGGTCATGACCATCAGCTCTCTTTGACTGAAAAATAAGAACCGATGTCACGGCCCGGTTCGACAAGGGCAAACCCCCTTTATTCAAGAAGAATACACACTCTTGGGGATCAGCTGAATTGACAATAAGACACTGGAGAGGAATCGAAATTTATCACAATTTATTTAACACAGAATTAAAACCCCATTTAAAAGAAGTCCATGCTCAGGTTCACAAGTCCATGTCCTTCGGTGTCAAGGTCCAGTTTAAAACAGAGAGGGGAAAATTTGTCCAAGGTCCACGTTATTGTATGGTCCACAGTGGGGATCTCATCACCTCTAACAAAAGAAAACAACCAAAAAGAATACAAAAGAAAACATGCAATCACTATCACAACACAAAATTAAACAAACAAATATAAAACGCAAAACAAATTACTACAACCGGTTACTAAACAATGACTAGATCCCCTCTAAAGAATTATACCCCAAACAGCCTCACTTTTAGCTCCACCCGGTATTGGTTAATAGCAAACAAAAATCACTGCACTCCAAACCACCGCACTTCAAATATACCTATATAAATCAAGAATAACCCACAAAACCCACCACACTGGACAAAGCAAGAAAAATTAAAAAGTACAATTAACCAATAACCAGATTATAATTTAAACGGCTACTATTTCAGCATTGGGGAAAAATATCTGGACACAATATAACGCTCCTCATGAGAGAGACAGATCTGCACTTAACTTTGGGAAGGGTGAGCGTTCTCACCCTCCCTCATCCGATGCACGCCTCGCCCAACCAAACGACTCCGCGGCACCAAACGATTCAGTCTCCACGCAGCCTCGTCTCTGGTCCACTCACACCACCGCTGTATATATACGGGGACAAACGCTCATCAGCAGAGGCGACTCACTTCACACAGTTGGGAAGAACCACAGGATACTAGAGGAAACGGGGAGTACTTAACTCTGTGGAAGAGTGAGTCGACTCCTCACCCTTCCACCAGATTATGAAGCCTTTCCGAGCCGACTTGTCCCACGATCAAGGCAGAAGTTCAGCATTTCATTCCTCCGCACATCCGACGGCAGTCCATTCAAGTTCAAGTCTTTTTCTCCCCGAACGAATTCAGCCCGTTGCTCCTTAAACCACGCAACCTCCGCTGCTTCCCTTCCCTCTCTCCTTCCCTCTCCTAACCAGTTTCCGACTCGCTTTAATTAATTAGCGGCGCTCCCCTAATTACGAGGTCCAGCTGCCCCTCATATACAAATTTTCTCTTTAATGAAAGGCACCCAATTTAAACCATTAACCACCATTACCGGTGACACCGACTAGAGGAATTTAATCTCCTCTGAAACTATTGGAAAGGAAACAGCAATGCATTTGTGTTTGCTGTACACAAACATTTCAGTGTAGGATTAAAAGTTGAATATAACAATTTATGCTTAGTTTTCTTGTTATTGTACATTTACACATTTAAAAAAACTTCTTAGCCAGTTACTGAAAATGGAAGACTTAAGACATAAGTGACATTGGCAGTCTTAAGATATTAATGCAAATTAACACTTGATAATTACCTCAGCACAAAAAGACACTTGATTGTATGCACTGTAGTGATTAAAAAAAGTTTCAAGAGTAATATTGTACTTATTAGCATTGCTCTCACTACAGATTTCCTGACCTGCTTAATGATGTATACAAAATCTGTAGACTACACTGAAAGGCGCCATTGCTGTCACAATTTTAGTTCACAAAGATGTTTGGGTGAATAAAGTTCAGGTGGATGAAATTTCCAGTAAATCAATGGAAATATCTAAGCGAAGCAAAAAAAAATTTTGTAAAGTTAGTGGGATGAATGTAAAAAGAGACACTTGTATAATAAACAAAAATCGAAAGAGCAGGGATAAGGAGGCACAGAGTTAATTATAAAGTATACAAGCAGGCAAACATTCATTCATTCATTCATTCATTATCTCCCGCTTTATCCTCTATTAGGGTCGCGGTGGGGTTCCCCATGCCCATCCAGGGGAGAACGTCTCGGGCGCTGGGCAGATACACCCAGGACAGGGCGCCAATCCATCGCTGGGCACACACTCACTCACACAGACACACTCTATATGGGGCAATTTGGAGAATTCAATTGACTTGATCCATGTTTTTGGACTGTGGGAGGAAACCGGAGAACCCCGAGGAAACCCACGCAGACACGGGGAGAACATGGAAACTCCACCCAGATGGGGATTCGAACCAGGAATCCCTAGCGCTGAGAGGCGAACGTGCTAACCACTAAGCCACCGTGCCGCGCAGGCAAACATAACTCAGTATAATACAGAATGTGTGCGAGTGACATATTCTCACCAGCGGTACAAGGGGAAACAAAAAAATGCTTAACCTATTATGCTTGTTAAATTAACAGATTTGGAGAACTGGGGTAGTCATCGGCTTGTGGTTAAGGAAACAGTCTTGTGACCTGAAGGTCCAGGACCCGAGTACTATGACTGACGTACCCTTAGGCAAGGCCAAAGACCCAGGGCTGCCCACCCACCGCACCGGGCACTTGTGCTCACTTCATTCAGTGTTGTATGTGTGTCTTTTACTCGACAGATGAATTAAATGTGACACATTCCACTGTGTGTAAGCATTGCAGGCAAAATGGTTTTGGACGTTACTTCACATGTTCTGTTTTCGTAGACAACTACAGAGTAACCATGCTCAGAAGCATTTTAGACCAGACAAATGTTAAAAAATTCGACATAATGTCTTAAAACCAGAGGCTGGTTCCGGTTACATTTCCATTCAATACATTTTCCATACAACTAACATCTTAAAAAAAAGCCTATAGTGTTCAAAGTCTGAACTCCCAAATAGCGAAGCAAAGCGAGAGTGGCAAGGAAAAACTCCCTGATGGTGTTGTAAGAATCCTTTGGAGGACAACAATGTACACAGATTACAACATACAACATACTACAACATATTTCACTGTGCTCAATATTGCAGTCTGCATGTCATGCAAAAAACATTGTTTTTATCATGTTTTATCAAATGGCACATTTTAGTGGCACAATTCATGGCAGGGGCGGCACGGTGGCTTAGTGGTTAGCACGTTCAAAGTCTAATACATGGATTAAAGGTAAATTTTTTTGCTTAAAATTGCCCCTTAGTTTGTGTGTGTCTGTGTGAGTGAGTGTGCCTAGTGATAGATTGGCGCCCTGTCCTGGGTGTATCTACCTAACATCCAAAACCTTCTCACCTGGATGGCCATGGGAAATCCGCCATCATGACCCTAGTAAAGAATTACGCAGAAGATAAAGAAAGGGTTCATGGTAGGGGTGGCACGGTGGCTTAGTCTTTAGCACATTTGCCTCTTGGCACTGGGGATCCAGGTTTGGATCACAATGTGGATGGAGTTCTTCTCGTGTCCACAGGGGTTTCGTCCTGGTGCTCCGGTTTCTTCCCACAGTCCATATTGTGTGTGTGTATCTGCGTGATTCAGTGTGTGCCCAGGGATTGATTGGCACCCTGTACTCGGTGTATCTGCCTGACGCCTACAACCTTCCCCTGATCCCCCCCTGATAGGCATTGGAAACCTAGAAGAGAATTAAGCAGAAGATAATGAATTCAGGGCGGCACGGTGGCTTAGTGGTTAGCACGTTCGCCTCTCAGCGCTAGGGATTCCTGGTTCGAATCCCCATCTGGGTGGAGTTTCCATGTTCTCCCCGTGTCTGCGTGGGTTTCCTCGGGGTTCTCCGGTTTCCTCCCACAGTCCAAAAACATGGATCAAGTCAATTGAATTCTCAAAATTGCCCCATATAGAGTGTGTTTGTGTGAGTGAGTGTGTGCCCAGCGATGGATTGGCATCCTGTCCTGGGTCTATCTGCCCAGCGCCCGAGACGTTCTCCCCTGGATGGGCATGGGGAACCCCACCGCGACCCTAATAGAGGATAAAGCGGGAGATAATGAATGAATGAATAATGAATTCATGAAAAAGTTCATAGTAGATAGTTATTATAGGTTTATTATAAGTCCAGCCCAGATTCCAAACGGAATTTTAAATTTACATTGTGATACCTTAAATTTAAGGTATTGTATACAGTTTCTTCTATGTTCTCTGACCCTCCAGATATGAAAATATTGTGTCTACAGCGTTGTTCACGCCTGAGTGGCTTATGTTGAGTTTGTTATGTTGCAATAAACGGTCAGAAGTCGGCAGATTTGTTTGTTTATTGAATAGACAAACAAGTGTACAGGAAAAATCATCAATGGCAGACAACCGCAATTGAAGCATCCCGCTTCTGTATATAATCCTTAGGTGGGCTTGTCCTTCTGTCTGGGTGAGTATGAATTAACCTTCCATATTTGGTGGGGACATCCTGAACTCCCAGTCTCACTAATACATTTACCAAATGTTACCTGCCTCCTAAGTCTACAATTTCACAGTTCACCCTGCAACAGGACATTCCTACAATTCTGTTCCCCGGAACTATTCAAACCATCATGAATTACAACGTATTACTTCAAAGTATTACAAAAACATTACAGGTTACAGTACCAATTGGAAATGTTTTAAAAACGTAAGGTAATTGTAACAATGAAAATTGTTTTAGAACAGTGTAGTGTGAATGTCAGAAGGAACTATTAGCCCCCGGGCATCTTCACTTCACTGAATTTACCCCTTTTTGCAAAAAGCTTGGACACCTCGGTTCACAAATACCTCTAATCTTTATATTTTCAGGAAAAGTGGCAGGTAGGTGGCGGCAATGCGCATCGGAACGGTACGCTATACCCAGCTTTAAATCGTAAAGAAGAAACCTGTTAGTTTAACGCTATTTACCCTTCACAACGTTTTGTGTTTATTAATTACATTCTTGAAACGGAGTAATGGCGTTTGCTGGTCGTTTGCTTTTACGCACTGCAACATTAAATAAACGTAAGTATGTAAATGTAAAAACTGTTTTAAGGCTTCATGTCGAATTTGTCCACGTTTACTGTCGCTTGTTCGGCCTATAGTCCTTTCGAGCATAACTCTGTTTCGTAGCTGTTAAATAATATTAGCATAATATACATGTTGTATATTTTTTGTAGTTTTGTGTTAAGCAAAAAGAACAATTAATGCGTTTTCGAAATCCAGGTCCATTTTTAAAAACAACCTTTAAGTTCAGTTCAGTTAGCATCACGAGTCGTTTGTGGCAAATATTGTATATTTAATAGTGGTGAATTTATGTCGTTAATGTATGTATTTTTATAATCATCTGTCAGGTGGCGGTTGTAAGTTGTCCTAAAATCCCACAGTGCTTGCATAGACATTTTGACTCACTGCTAACTTCTCAGTAAAGAATGTCATCGCATAAACGTGCATAATAGTCCATTCGCTTGTTTAAAGAATAAACATTGCGCGACAGAAAAGTGACACTCTTCTTCTTTCGGCGTTTTTACCTTTTATTGTTCAGGGCTTTGACTTTGGCACAGTGTTTTACGACAGATGCCCTTCCTGACACTACAGGAAGAGTATGCCCTTCCTCACCCTCTACTGGGCCTAGGGACTCACAGATTATAGAGACAATTTAGAGCAGTCAATTCACCTTAAATGCATAATTTTGGACTGTAAGAGGAAACCAGAGAACCCGAAGGAATCCCATGCGGATACCTGAGAACATGGAAACTCCACCCAGATTGGGATTCGAACCGGGAATCTCCAGTGTTGAGAGGCGAACGTGCTAACCACTGTGTCACCTGCCGCCCCACTAAAAAAAAAAAATTCTTTAACTACAAATAAGCTCTAAAACATATATATATGTATATGTATATATATATATATATATATATATATATATATATATATATATATATATATATATATATATAAAATCAGTGATTCTCAATTATTTTCTGTTAAGCCCCCCCTAGGAAGAAGAAAAACATTTTGCGCCTCCCCCCCCCACATGACAAAATGGGATAAAGTATTTTTACACGCCCTCTGTAGTATGATTTGTCTATAAATTTGTTATAAGTACACCTCTTTTATAACAATGTATCCTTATTAACAATAAAGAAAACAAAAAAGAAAGAAATATAGATCAACTTAGAACAGAATAATTTTATTAACTTTGTTTTTTAGTTTGTAACAGAAACTAATAAAATCCTTATTTAAACTAGAAACATTTTTGAACTGACTGGCATTTGAACTGACTGGCATTTAACATTACTGAAAAATGAAATTAAATAAAATCAATAAATAATAATAAATTCAAATTCATCAGCAACATTAATTCAGGAGCACAATTTATTAACACTTTAACCTACAAAACAAAAATGAATACAACAATTTGTGCTGTGTTTTTTTTTTTTTTTTTTTTTTTTTGGGGAAGTCAGAACTGATGTCTCCAACGCGCCCGTTTTGCAGCGCACAGCTTTTCATAAAGCGTTATGATTGCTGGATATACGCGTCACGTTTACGATTAAAAACTCAAGCGGCTCATCAGCGTGTTTGGGGTGTAATATCTTTAAGTGACGCCTTCATTTATTTGGCTTCATGCTGTCTGCTGCCAACATTTTAAGACACAGCAGACACATCTGTCTTTCTTCGTCTCTACCTCAGTTACAGTGAAGTTACAGTTACAGTGAAGCCAGGCACTACTTACGCTTCGACATTTAGTTTTTGGTTGACTTTTGTTGGTCTCATTATCATCGTCTCTCTCCGCCTTTCTCTCCGTCATCTCTGTTAAATATTTTTCCATGTTGTCTCTTGAGGTTTTGTTCAGTACACTTAATATCACTTTCTCTGTGATTTCTTATTATGCGCCCCCCAGCCACCGCACTGCCCCACTATTGCGCCCCACTATTTGAGAAGCACTGATATATATATATATATATATATATATATATATATATATATATATATATATATATATATATATATATATATATATATATATATATATGTTGAGGATGTATGTACATATGTTATGCCAGTATTATATGGCAGGGCTGTATATGGTCCAGGAGAAATAAATAAGACTTTCCCCCTTCACAACAATGATATATTTTTTTTCTGTGCCCGTTGTGAAAACCAACAGTCAAAAACACTTGATAATACCATTATGCATAAGGTTACTTTTTTGGCTGGGATGTACACAATGCTAATGTGCAAAATAAGAAATGAGTGATCAGAGCTAACAAATTTGAAAACCATACCCACGAAAACCAAAGTGACATTGCATCCACACAGCCCAAATGGAAAGATGCCTCCCACCAACATCCCGTTTTCTGTCCTTCTTGGGGCCATTGGCCGATCCGCCAACACAGTATCACAGTTTTTTTTTGTTTGTGTGTATGTGTACACTTTACTAACATGTACTCCATTTCTTTACAGTTCTTATCAGAAATGCTTTTACAGCCAGCAAACCGGATCCCTCCAAACCAAATATGTTTCGAGTTGGGCTAGCATTTTCAAGCACAGCCCTTCTTTGGGCACTGGTAATTATGCTTTATTAATATATAGTCTATGTGTATACACAATCATAATCCACTTTATGAGTACATGTGCTCATTTCTGCACTTCTTATTAGTTTTGGTTACCTCACAGATACATTTTGTCGTTATACAATTACAGACTGTGGTTTATTAGTTTCACTGTTCCTTGTCAGTGCCAGTTAAATTACATTACATTTGATAAATTGGCAGACGCTTTTATCCAAAGTGACTTACAAGTATCCCAACTTGATGTTTGGGGTCAGAACACAGGGTTACATACAGAATCCCTTGAGCAATGAGGGTTAAGGGCGTTGCTCAAGGGCCCATATTGGTAAAATCAGTGGAGCTGGGAATTGAACCCACAACCCTTTGATTTGTAAGCCCAACACAATAACCACTGAGCTATTATATATTTACATCTATATCAAAAGTGGAACGAATTAAATGGACAATATGTCTAGAAGCAATTATCTATCTATCTAGCATGTGTAATGTGTGTGCATGCATATATATATATACACACATATACACACACACACACACACACACACACACACAGTACAAATGTCTATGTATGTATGTATACATATATAAATAAATCAATAAATCATTTCCTTTTAGCTTTTCAATCAGCACAGGACTGACATTCAGGAATACAAATCACGAAATGGACTTCAATAACATCACAATTAGGTAAGTGGAGCTGATAAAATATTAAAGTTGTGTGTGTGGTACACAAAATATGGACCTCAAGGTTCTGTACGAGTTCAGTGTGGGGGGTGAAATTTTTTATTGTCTTTATTGTCAGATCACATCTTGTGGCTCGTCGATTGTATTGGGCTGTTTTTTGTTTTAAATAATATATATAATTCTTTATCAGAGTTTTCGCCAGATTGTGACATTTGCGCTATACATGTTGCTAAATTTCTGTAGGTTTAAGAGTTTCGAAAGTGTTTAATAGCATATGAAGTGTTTATACGAGAGCGGAAAGGTATTATGAAGCCCTTAACATGTATATAAATAATAAAATAATTATAACTGGAATGTAACTCCCATGATTTGTGAGAGATTACTGTACATGCTCATTACTTCAGTAATGGATTTGTTCTCATCTCAGGAGTAGCGGATTAAGCATGCGCAGATGTTAACTCTTGAAAAAAAAAAAATAGTTGGATAAGTCAAATTACTGTAAAAAGTAGCTGAGATTAATTGTTATCGATGTGGATGATTTTGCCCAATATGCGTTAGTATATTCTAAATGTTTTCACAAACATACCTCACAACTGCTGCACAACATCGACAAACCTTCGGTGTTCAATCTACCCGCACTGCTCCAGTACTGCTATAGTACTTATCCTATGTTAGGGTCGCGGGGGGGGGTTCCCCATGCCCATCCAGGGGAGAACGTTTCGGGCACTAGGCAGATACACCCAGGACAGGGCGCCAATCTATCGCTGGGCACACACACACAGACACGCACACAAACACACTCTATATGGGGCAATTTGGAGAACTCAATTGACTTGATCCATATTTTTGGACTGTGGGAGGAAACCGGAGAATCCGGAGGAAACCCACGCGGAGACGGGGAGAACATGGAAACTCCACCCAGATGGGGATTCGAACAGGGAATCACTAGTGCTGAGAGGCGAATGTGCTAACCACTAAACCACCATGCCGCCCTAGCAGGGTCTACAGCTAAGCTTTATTTCCTCCTTGTGTTTTTATTTTAATTTATTTTTTTTTGTGTCTTTGTGTGTTTTTGTCTTCTGTACCATTGTATTCTGCCTGTGAAGGCACTTACGAACCACAGGGGTGTACCATTACACCCCTTGTGTGTGGTTGTGTATACATGGGTGTGTAATAAATATTTAAACACATGAGTGGGAGTGAGAAGAAATCCAAAATTATATCACGATAAAAAAAAAGACAACTGTACAACAGAAACTAATTAAATGAGTATTTCTATGATGATACATTTGAGTCCCCATTATGTGTCATGTTAAAACAAGCAATGAAAGAACTAATTAATTTTTTTCTCTTTGCAGGAAACATATCCATCTTCAAAAGTTCCTTATGTTTAATGGGACACCACTAATTGATGTAATGTATAATAAACATTGATATGTATTACTTTGTAGTGAATTATTTATTTTTACAATATAAATCTGAGATGTACACTGTGTGCACAATTATTATGCAAGTGAGTGTTTTGACCATGCATAATTATCAGGGGGTTATGGGTTTAGTGGTTTGCACATTCTCCTCTTAGCACTGGGGATCCAGGTTTGAATCCCGATCTGGGTGGAGTTTTCATGTTCTCCCTGGTTTCACTTCGGTTTTCTCCAGGTTCTCCGGTTTCCTCCCACCGTCCAAAAACATGGATTCAATGAAAATTAGCTGCTCTGAATTGTCCCTATATGGTCTGTGTGTGTGTTTAAGTAAGTTGTGCACAGTGATTTGCGCGCTGTTCTGGTTGTATCTGCTCAGAGCCCAAAAAGTTCTTCGCTGGATGGGCATGGGGACCCAACCCCCATGACCCCACCATCAGATTAAGCGGAAGAATTATTAGACAGCCTTTTTCTTTAGGCATAATGGGCCAAAATAGAGAGTTAACTGGTTTTAAAAGTTGAAAAAGGGATGCAGCACTCAAAAAGTTTGCTAAGATTTTGGGGTGTGATAACAACCATCAAAACGTGAAGTTTCAAATAATCAACAAGGTAGCAGGAAAGATATTGGGGGGGATGCAAATCAATTGGTAAGGATTTGAGAAGAATCAAGCAAATGCCCATCCAGGGGAGAACGTTTCGGGCGCTGGGCAGATACACCCAGGACAGGATGCCAATCTATCACTGGGCACACACACTCACACAGACACACTCTACATGGGGTAATTTAGAGAACTCAATTGACTTGATACCTGTTTTTGGACTGTGGGAGGAAACCAGAGAACCCGGAGGAAAGCCAAGTGTACAAGGGGAGAACATGGAAACTCCACCCAGATTGGGATTTGAACCACCCTCCCATTCTAAATAAAAGTGGTACATTTTTGTTATTTTGGAGTAAAGTCCTTCACTCATCTTGTCAGTCAAATAAAGTGTAAAAACACAAACAGAAACTATCTAATGGAGATGATTTGGCAGGCAGTGCTTCTGATTTAGGCACGGAGGCGGCGCCACGTGCGGGTTTTGGGAACGGCGAGAGAGACGGGGGGGTGCAGACTGATCGCTTGCACAGAGATAGAGATTCAGATCCAGAATGTATCACATTGTGTGTGAATATGTGCGCGTGTGTGTATAAGCGCTTCAGATACTGTGCTGTAAAAAAAGCACTGATACGTGATAAACGCTTTTTTTTTCAAACCTCCATTGCGATCAACCTGACCCCTTCGCGATCGACCGATCGACATATTGGGCTCCACTGTTCTAACCCATCTGGTCCTGCTTTCTGCCCCCCTCAGGGGTATGAATTTATGACAGATTCTTGTTGACTGTCCCATTATTCAAAACTCTCCGCTCACCCTGCAATCGGACATTCATACTCTTTGCCATGCTCATCCATCAAATAGTCATTTTATTTGTTCCCTGAACTATTCAACTCATGAGTTTTACTTTACATTATTACTTTTACTAAATTACTTAAAAGTATTATTGTATATATTATGTTCATATTATATCATGTTCATATTATGTATATACGAATATCAAACTTTTTTGACATAATATAAAGGTTGTAGGGCGGCACGGTGGCTTAGTGGTTAGCACGTTCTCCTCTCAGCGCTAGGGTTTCCCGGTTCGAATCCCCATCTGTGTGGAGTTTCCATGTTCTCCCCGTGTCTGCGTGGGTTTCCTTCGGGTTCTCCGGTTTCCTCCCACAGTCCAAAAACATGGATCAAGTTAATTGAGTTCTCTAAATTGCCCCATATAGAGTGTGTTTGAGTGTGTGAATGTGTTCCCAGCGATGGATTGGCGCCCTGTCCGAGGCGCCGAGCGCCCGAGACGTTCTCCCCTGGATGGGCATGGGGAGCCCCACTGCGACCCTAATAGAGGATAAAGCGGGAGATAATGAATGAAAAAAAAATTGCCCATATAGAGTGTGTCTGTGTGAGTGAGTGTGTGCCCAGCGATGGATTGGTGCCCTGTTCTGGGTCTATCTGCCCAGCGCAGCGTTCTCCCCTGGATGGGCATGGGGAATCCCACCGCGACCCTAATAGAGGATAAAGCGGGAGATAATGAATAAATGAATGAATAAAGGTTGTAGTGTGTTCTCGATTCCGTAGTAATTTATAAAATGCAATTGAAATAGTTTTAGGGCTTTGATTGGCAGTGGGAGGCCGTGCAAAAAGCGAATGTCTGGCGAATGTCGAATATCAAACTAACTTTACCGACGTTACATCTATACACTTCACTTCTCAATGCACCGGTCACTGTTATAAATGCACTTTATGTAAATAATGTATATATTGCACTTCTGCTTAGATGCTAACTATATTTCATTGGTCCTGTACTTGTACTCTGCACAATGACAATAAAGTTGGATCTAATACAGTGCTTCTCAAATAGTGGGGCCAGTGCGGTGCATGGGGGGCGCATAACAAGAAATCACAGAGCAAGTGATATTAAGTGTACTGAACAAACCCTCAAGAGACAACATGGAAAAATGTTTAACAGAGATGAGGAGAGAGACGAAGATAATGAGAGCAACAAAAGTCAACCGAAAACTAAATGTCGAAGTGTATGTAGCGCCTGGCTTCACTGTAACTGTAACTTCACTGTAATGAAGTTGGGAAACGAAGAAAGACCGGTGTGTCTGCTGTGTCTTAAAATGTTGGCAGCGGACAGAGTCAAGCCAAATAGATGATGGGGGGTGAGTGTGTGTGTGTGTGGGGGGGTGCAAAATGTTTTCTTCTTCCTAGGGGGGGGGGGGGCTTAACAGAAAATAATTGAGAATCAATGATTTTATCTAATCTAATCTAATCTAAAAAATTTGTGCATGTTCTGGAATAGAACTAAAAAGGGCGTGAGAAATGACGTCATGTGCCTGAGCCGTGGTGACGTGCAGAGCAGGTTTGTCAGTGTAAGCTTCTGTTAGTCGTCAGTTGATCGAGGCCCTGATGTAAAATGCATTTTGGGTTTTAGTTTTGCGGTTTATTGCAATTTAAGGCGCGTATTTTTTTTTTAGCATTTCTGGTTTCGGGTTAAACAAACTGTGACGTCACTGTTAGCGACTTTTCACATTGTTGAGATAATGCTTTATTTACCTTGCTAGCTAACATATCTTGAAGATAGCATAACAGCTCGCTAGAAATTGGCGGTTGCAACGTATATTTAACCCAGCGGTCAGGCCCTGCAGCGTAACGAGAACTCGGCAGTAAGTACTGGCGCAAATGTTTCTTTTAACAGTCACTTAAAATATTTTTTTTCTTAAGCTTTTGGTTAAAAAAAATAGCTAACGTTAGCTTTAGCTGTCACTGGCCTACGACTGTCCACAACCGTTTACTGCACTTCTGTCAGTTGGATGTTTACATAGTAACATATCCAGTAAAAATAATCTCTCCGAGTAAAATGCAACAAACATTTTAACTTGGTTGGTATTGGGTGTTCATAAATTGCCCTATAAAATAAAGCATTCTTTACACTAACAACACAAAAATGAAACACAAACCCTTATTGGCTGCATTAAAACGAAGAGAGTATATGGCTTCATTCGAAGCATTTCCATGACATTTAGAAAAAAACACTTTGGAACCAAAAAATAAAATTAAAATATGCACTGCTCAGGTAGGCAGTTACAACTATTCTTCATTATATCACGCAATACACTGCTTGTGCGATCAACAGCTGGTCCGAAACTCTTTGATGTGTGTGGTGCTGAGTTGACCTAAGGGATCCCATGGTCTGCACGACAATCTAACGTTGTCCCTTCCTAAGTAAACAATCAAATATCTTGCGTTATGGTCCTAGAACCCTTGGTTGTGGCTAAATTGGGTCCTTTTTGTGTGAAGTCCATATGTATTTGCAGGGATTCTGTGTTTCTCTCACTTTCCAAAGACAAGGTAAAATAAAGTTATAAGTTGCTTCTTTGTTTGTATTCCTTGTAACTGTTTCTGTTAAAAAAGGGACATCAATGTTGTGCATTAGTCAGCAAGCTATGCAAAGTAAATCTATACAACAATTAATTTAGCAAGTAATAATAGTAGCATTATAACTTTTAAACTAGCGATTATCAACTGCGGCTCGTGGACATGTTCTGGATGGGTCAAGGACACTGTGTAAAAAAAAAATAAAAAAAATAGATAAAACATTTTTTTTTGTTAAAAAAAAAAAAAAAATTGGTAATCGTCTTTAACTTAAAAAACAATAGATGGAGAGAAGCACACTTTTGCAGTGGTAACTACTATTAGTTTTCTGGCTACCCTTCTCTTTAAATTTGTAATGTTTGGAGGCAAGATGGCGATGTGTAAATATAGCTATAAACATTTGAAATGTGGATTTTCTGTTTCTTAAAAATACTTTTTTCACTTTGCATGCATGTAGATGTTTTAATGTGTTTTTGAAGGGTATTTTTTGTTTAGTTTGTTGAGAACCCCTGCTTTAAACGGCCTGTATTTTAAAGTATTAAATATAGTTACACAGAGTTAAACATATTAGGTTCTGAACTTATTTATTAACTGCAAAACATTATAAAGGTGATTTTTGGAAAACCCCATTAATTTAACATGTGATGTAGGGGTGTAAATCTGAAACCTTCATGACGATTTGATTCGATATCGATATTTCAAGCCAATTATTTGATTTAATTTCAATACTTAACAAGGAAGCTTTGAAAACCAAAATAAATAAAAGACTGGTATAGACCGCTGAATTCATATTTTCGTTTTGTATTCAGCAACGAAGTGATTATATTCGACTAATCTATATTAAAATAAAATGTAATGTGTTGTGTATAGAATGTATAAAATGTGTTGTTCAGCATTGTAGAGTGGTATTAGTACATTTTATGCAGTTGTTATAACTAGCTGCATTAGTGCTGAAATAGTGGGTAGTTGTAGTATAACAATAAATTGTTGTAGTTTGTTAGTAAAAATTTAAAGTTAAAATTGTTGTATAATTATATTACTGTTTATGACTTGTAGTCATCACTGAAGGACTCACCAAAATAAGATCTATTGTGAAGAATGCAAAACACACATTCACTTTGGGTTTGAAAAAAAAAAACTTGCAGGACAACTTACTTACAATTCACAACTAAAAGCTGTGAAGACTGTATGGGCATGGTAATTTAGTAGTTAGGCTATTGGGCTATCAATCTGAAGGTTGTGGGTTAAATCCCAGATCCACTGAATTACCTATGTGGGTCCTTGAGCATGTCCCTTAACCCTAATTGCTCCAGGGATGCTGTGGCCAACTCTGTGGTCGCTCTGTATAAAAGTGTCTGCTAAATGAAATGTAAATATAATGTAATGATTTAACTACTGGTACTTTAAATATAAATTATTTAAAATTTTGGACTGTTTCATATCATTTCTTTAAAAAAGTTAACATTAAGCTTTCTCTAATAACAATTCTTGTCCTTCTGTTAGGATTGTTGAAATCGTGGAGCAGACCTGTTGGCTATAGTGTGACTGAGGAATGAGTCATGACCTCAGTGGTTGTAATAGACGGTGGAGGGAATGTGCTAGAGTATGTCACTGGAGATGAAGAATTACAACAGGTATAAAACATATTTACCAAACATTCTTTGCTTAGTATCTTGAGTAGGACTGTGAAACCACACACATATATATATACATTGCTAAAAAAAATAAAGGGAACACTCAAATAACATGCTAGATCTGAATGAATCTTTGAAATAATCTCTGAAATACTTTGTTCTGTACAAAGTTGAATGTGCTGACAACAAAATCACACAAAAGTCATCAATGAAAATCAAATTTATTAACCAATGGAGGCCTGGATTTGGAGTCACACACAAAATTAAAGTGAAAAAACACACGACAGGCTGATCCAACTTTGATGTAATGTCCTTAAAACAAGTCAAAATGATACTCAGTATTGTGTCTGGCCTCCACGTGCCTGTATGCCACGTGCCTACAACACCTGGGCATGTTCCTGATGAGGTGGCGGCTGGTCATCTGAGGGATCTCCTCCCCGACCTGGATTAAAGCATCTGCCAACTCCTGGACAGTCTGTGGTGCCACGTGACGTTGGTGGATGGAGCGAGACATGATGTCCCAGATGTGCTCAATTGGATTCAGGTCTGGGAACGGGCGGGCCAATCCTGAGCTCTAATGCCTTCATCTAGCATTGTCCTGCATTAGGAGGAACTCAGGGCCAATCGCACCATGGTCTCACAAGGGCTCTGATGATCTCATCTCGGTACCTAATGGCAGTCAGGCTACCTCTGGCGAGCACATGGAGGGCTGTACGGCCCTCCAAAGAAATGCCACCCCACACCATTACTGACCCACTGCCAAACTGGTCATGCTAAAGGATGTTGCAGGCAGCAGATCGCTCTCCACGGCGTCTCCAGACTCTGTCACATGTGCTCAATGTGAACCTGCTTACATCTTTGAAGAGCACAGGGCACCAGTGGTGAATTTGCCAATCCTGGTCTACTCTGGCAAATTCCAAATGGATGTCGGGTCCTCATATCATCCTCATGGAGTCGGTTTCTAACCGTTGACAACGTGTGCAGACACCTGCACATTTGTCATTGAGGTCATTTTGCAGGGCTCTGACATTGCTCCTCCAGTTCCTCCTTGCACAAAGGTGGAGGTAGCATTCCTGCTGCCGGGTTGTTGCCCTCCTACGGCCTCCTCCACGTCTTCTGGTGTACTGGCCTGTCTCCTGGTAGCGCCTCCAGCCTCTGGACACAACGCTGATGTGCCATCCTGGATGAGCTGCACTACCTGAGCCACTTGTGTGGGTTGTAGAGTCCGCCTCATGCTACCACGAGTGTGAAAGCACCACCAACATTCAAAAGTGACCAAAACATGAGCCAGAAAGCACCGGTACTGAGAAGTGATCTGTGGTCCACCTGCAGAAACACTGCTTTATTGAGTGTGTCTTGCTAATTGCCAATAATTTCCACCTGTTGTCTATTCCATTTGCACAACAGCATGTGAAATTGATTGTCAATCAGTGTTGCTTTCTAAGTGGAGAGTTTGATTTCACAGAAGTTTGATTTAATTGGAGTTATATTGTGTTGTTTAAGTGTTGGCAGCCTGACTGCCAATAGGTACCGTGATGAGATCATCAGACCCATGAGACCATGGTGCAATTGGCCCCGAGTTCCTCCTAATGCAGGACAATGCTCGACCTCATGTGGCTGGAGTGTGTCAGCAGTTACTGCAAGATGAGGCACGTTACTGCCTCATACAGGCACGTGGAGGCCACACACAATACTGAGTATCATTTTGACTTGTTTTATGGACATTACATCAAAGTTGGATCAGCCTGTCGTGTGTTTTTTCACTTTAATTTTGTGTGTGACTCCAAATCCAGGCCCCCATTGGTTAATAAATTTGATTTTCATTGATGACTTTTGTGTGATTTTGTTGTCAGCACATTCAACTTTGTACAGAACAAAGTATTCAATGAGAATATTTCATTCATTCAGATCTAGCATGTTATTTGAGTGTTCCCTTTTTGGGCAGTGTGTGTATATGTATGTATGTATGTATGTATATACAGTGGGTTGCAAAAGTATTCATACCCCTTGAACTTTTCCATATTTTGTCACATTACAACCACAAACATAAATATATTTCACTGGAATTTAATGTGAAAGACCAACACAAAGTGGTATACAATTGTGAAGTGGAAGGAAAATTATACATGAATCAACATTTTTTTATTTGACACCATATTTGACAGTGGGGATGGTGTTTTCAGAGTGATGTGCAGTGTTATTTCTCCGCCACACATAGCGTTTTGCATTGTGGCCAAAAAGTTCAATTTTGGTCTCGTCTGACCAAAGCACCTTCTTCCACATGTTTGCTGTGTCCTCAACATGGCTTCTGGCAAACTGCAAACGGGACTTCTTATGGTTTTCTTTTAACAATGGCTTTCTCCTTGCCACTCTTCCATAAAGACCACATTTGTGTAGTGCACGACTAATTGTTGTCCTGTGGACAGTTTCCCCCACCTGAGCTGTGGCTCTCTGCATTTCATCCAGTCACCATGGGCCTCTTGGCTGCCTCTCTGATCAGTGATCTCCTTGTTCGGCCTGTAAGTTTAGGTGGACGGCCTTGTCTTGGCAGGTTTACTGTGGTGCCATACTCTTTCCATTTCCGGATGATGGATTGAACAGTGCTCCGTGAGATGTTCAAAGCTTTGGAAATCTTTTTATAACCTAAGCCTGCTTTAAACTTCTCCAAAACCATATTCCTAACCTGTCTGGTGTGTTCTTTGGACTTCATGATGCTGTTTGCTCCCCAATATTCTCTTAACCAACATCTGAGGCCGTCACGGAGCAGCTGTATTTGTACTGAGATTAGATTACACACAGGTGGACCCTTTTGAGTCATTAGCACTCATCAGGCAACTTCTGAATGCAATTGGTTGCACTCAGGGAAAAGGGGGCTGAATACTTTTGCACGTCGCACTTTTCAGTTTTTTATTTGTAAAAAAAATGTTGATTCATGTATAATTTTCCTTCCACTTCACAATTGTATACCACTTTGTGTTGGTCTTTCACATTAAATTCCAGTGAAATATGTTTATGTTTGTGGTTGTAATGTGACAAAATATGGAAAAGTTCAAGGGGTATGAATACTTTTGCAACCCACTGTATATATATATATATATATATATAGGGTGCGGTAGCTCAGTGGTTATCAATCTAGTCCAAGGCCCTTAACCCTCAATGCTCCAAGGATGTTGTGATTAACCCTGTGCTCACCTTGTGCGTAGTTTGTATAAAAGCGTCTGCTAAATGACCAAATGTAAATATATATAATTACAAATAATTACAATTTTATTATACATTTAAATAAAATATTTCATATAACAAGAAAACATTTTCTATTAAGTCTCTAAACTGAGCATACTGATTCAAAGTAATTTTAAATTTTAGATTCAAAGGTTACAAATACCATAATTATAAATGTTGAGATATAATAGGCTTAGAAGGAGTGTATTCTTGTTACCCAGGGTTTCATGGGCGTATTATGCACAACACTTTATTTTAAATGTATTTTTCTGATATTTTACAGATAATTTGGTATATACCTCTGTTCACTGCCACTTCCCAGTAAGACTTTCTGTAAACTTTTTAAATTAAATATTCCTTATATTTTATTATATTTATTTTGTGTATTTTAAAAGTATCTAACTTTTAATTTGTCTGTTCATGTAATATTTATTGATTTTGGTCGTTTAATCTAAATCTCACATGTCCTAGCTTAAAGCATGTATGTCTTGGATGAGCACTCATTCAGACATTTCATTCTGTAGAACAAACTCAGATCAAAAACATGATACAATAATAAGGTCATTCCAAAGTGCAACTTGTTGGCTTTCAGGAACACTCAAAGAAATGAAGAGAAAACATTGTGGAAGTCAGTGAATGTTACTTTTATTGAGCAAGCACAGGGGAAAAAATATGGAATCACTCAATTCTGAGGAAAAAATATGAAATCATGAAAGACAGATAAACAAAAGAACATTCAAAGTACATCACTAGTATTTAGTTGCACCACCCTTTGGCTTTTATAACGGCTTGCAGTATCTGTGGCATGGACTTGATGAGTGACAAACAGTATTCTTCATCAATATGGTGCCAACTCTTCTCCAAAGGGTTTCAATTGGGTTGAGATCTGTACTATTTGCAGTCCATGAAATCGACTGAATGTGTCTTTCTCCAAGGAATGTCTTCACTGTTTTTGCCCTATGGCATGATGCATTGTCATCTTGGAAAATTATTTCATCATCTCCAAACATCTGTTCAATAGAAGGGATGAGAAAACTGTCCAAAATGTCAATGTAAACTTGTGCATTGATGGAAGAATTAACCACAATCATGTCCCCAGTACCTTTGTGTGACATGCAGCCACATATCAAGGACTGTGGAAATTTGGTTGTTTTCTTCAGGCAGTCATCTTCAAAAATCTCAATGGAACGGCACCAAACAAAAGTTCCAGCATCATCACCTTGTCCAATGCAGATTCTTGACTCATCACTGAAGATAACTTTCAAGTCATTCACAGTCCATGATTGCCTTTCCTTAGCCCATTGCAGTCTTGTTCTTTTCTGTTTAGGTGTCAATAATGGTTTTCTTTTAGCTTTCCTGTATTGAAATCCCATTTCCTTTAGGCGATTTTTTTTAAATTTTTTTTTATTTTATTTATTTATTTTTTTACGGTTCGGTCACATACATTGGCTCCAGCTTCCTTCTGTTTATGCTTTATCTGTTTACACTGTGTGCAGAATTATTATTATATAAGTTGTATTTGAGAGGATTCTTTTTATAATTGAACAACAACTATGTTCTCAATTATTCCAAAAGACTCATCAATATCAAAGCTTAATATTTTTGGAAGTTGGAGTGGATTTTTTAAAATTTTTTTTTTTAGATTTGGCTATTTTAGGAGGATATGTGTTTGTGCAGGTAACTATTATTGTGCAGAATTATTAGGCAACTTAATAAAAACCAAATATATACCCATTTCACTTGTTTATTTTCACCAGGCAAACCAATATAACAACAGAAAATGTAGAGATAAACATTTCTGACATTCAAAAACAAAACCAAAAACAAATCAGTGACCAATATAGCCACCTTTCTTTACTATGACACTCAAAAGCCTTCCATCCATAGATTCTGTGAGTTGCTTGATCTGTTTATGATCAATATTGTGTGCAGCAGCCACCACAGCCTCCCAGACACTGTTCAGAGAGCTGTACTGTTTTCCCTCCCTGTAGATCTCACATTTTATGAGGGACCACAGGTTCTCTATGAGGTTTGGATCAGGTGAACAAGGGGGCCATGTCATTTTTCTTATTATTATTTTAGACCTTTGCTGGCCAGATGTCGAGTATTTGGATGCATGTGATGGAGAATTGTCCGTCATGAAAATCTTGTTTTTCTTGAAGGATACCGACTACTTCCTGTACCACTGCTTGAAGAAGGTGTCTTCCAGAAACTGGCAGTAGGTCTTGGAATTGAGATTTACTCCATCCTCAACCCGAAAAGGTCCCACAAGTTCATGGGTATCATCTTTGAAGATACCAGCCCATACCAATACCCCAACTCCACCTTGCTGTCGTCTGAGTCTGCCTTTTACTGATCCAGCCTCGGGCCCATCCATCTGGCTCATTAAGAGTCACTCTCATTTCATCAGTCCATAAAACCTTTGAAAAATCAGTTAAGATTTTAAGATATTTCTTGGCCGAGTCTTTACAGATTTATTTTATGTTTCTTGTTCAAAAGTGGTTTTTCACTCGTTTTTCAGCCTTCCTTACCTTGGCCATGTCCCTGAGTATCGCACAACTTGTACTTTTTGATACTCCAGTAAAGTTGCAGCTCTGAAATATGGCTAAACTGGTGGCTAATGGCATCTTGGCAGCTTCACGCTTGATTTTCCTCAATTCATGGGCTGTTATTTTGTGCCTTTTTGTTTTCAACACGCTTCTTACAACCCTGTTGGCAACCATGAAACACTTGATTGTTCACTGATTACGCTTCAAAATTTTGGCAATTTCAAGACTGCATCCCTCTGTAAGACATCTCATAATTTTGAACTTTTCAGAATCCGTCAAATCTCTCTTCTGATCCATTTTGCCAACGGAAAGGAAGTTGCATAACAATTAAGCACACCTTATATAGGGTGTTGCTGTCATTAGACCGCACCCCTCCTTATTACAGAGATGCACATCACCGGATTTACTTAATTGGTAGTTGGCTTTCAAGCCTATACAGCTTGGAGTAGGATAACATGTATAAAAATGATGTTATCAAAATACTAATTTGCCTAATAATTCTGCACAAGGTGTAGTTGTACTTTTTCGGTTTTGAAGACAAATGGACAAGTTGTTTGTCTTGACGCTTTAAGGTCTTTTTTGGTCTACCAGTACGCTTGGCTTTAACAACCATTCCATGCTGTTTGTATTTGGTCCATATTTTGGATACAGCTGACTGTGTAACAGTCCACATCTTTAGCAACCATGCGTGAAGAGTTACCTTCTTCAAGAAGTTTCACAATCTTTTCTTTTGTTTCAAGAGACATTTCTCTTGTTGTTGCGATGGTTCTTGCCACTCCACTTCATCCAGCAGCCCTCCAAGGTGTCTTGACTTCAGGTGTTTACATCTGCTCGTTAGTCTTCAGTTAAAATCTGAGGCAGGTGTCTATTTAGGGAAAGGAAATTGACTGGGTGTGTCCTTATTTTCTACCTCCAATTTGAGTGATTCCATACTTTTTTCCTCAGAATTGAGTGATTCCATATATTTTTTCTCCTTGCTCTATAAAAGTAACATTTACTTTGTTTACGCAATGTTTATTTATTTTTTTTATTTCTTTAAGTGTTTCTGAAAGCCAACAAGTTGCACTTTGGAATGACCTTATTATTGCATCATGTTTTTGATCTGAGTTTGTTCTACAGAATAAAATGTCTGAGTGCTCATCCAAGACTGGTGATTCCAATACTTTTTGCCAGGGGTTGTACAATAAACTAGAAAGGCAAGTAGTAATTGGTAAGTACAATGATAAAATTGTACTCAACACGTCTATCCAACCATTATCTTCTGCTTTATCCTCTGTTAGGGTTGTGGGGGGTTCGTCTTAAGCGCTGGACAGATACACCCAGGACAGGGCGCCAATCCATCCCTCGGCACACACTCACTCACTGCAATTTGCAGGATTCAATTGACTTGATCCATGTTTTTGGACTGTGGGAGAACCCGGAGTAAAGCCACGTGGACACGGGGAGGACATGGAAACTCCACCCAGATTGGGATTCGAACCGAGGCGAACGTGCTAACCACTAGGCCACTGTGCCGCCCATTGTACTCAACACATTAAACAATAAATTCCGTAGATGCTTCGAGTCCATTTTAAAAATTAACCTATGTTGGACTGAGTTCATTAATATTTGATTTGTTACTTTGTGTATATTTTGTCCAGTTTTTGTGTATATTTATATATTTTCTACTGTAGAGTGTTCTCCCGTGCAGTTTAGAGTTTCTGCCTATTTTTGTTTGTTTACGCAGTTGCACATATCTAAGGTCAGTGCAGGTCTTATTTCAGATATTCAGTAGAAAACTTTATTTTTAAATATTTAATATTATAACAATTAAATTATAATATTAAAGTAATACTAAACTAAAGTAAAAGCAAAAAAACTGTAATATGTAAATACAGCTATATAGACTTCTATAGCCTATATGGGGCACTTCGGAGCCCTGATAAACATTTCTGGCAATAAGTGCTCCGAAATACAAAATATTCAAATTAAGTGGGTGAGATCTACCATTCAACAATTCAGCTGCTAGTTACACCAACGAATAAAATCAATTCATAGGTATACAGCTTTTCTTTGTTCCTAAAATATTTTGCTAATTTTTAAATGGAAAAAGACTCTTTCAAATGTATGTGTTAAAAAAATGTGTTCCTTTTACACAAAAATATATTATGTTAACTTTTTTTTTTTGTTTTGTTGTAAAAGCAGGTGTGTTCTGATGGCACAATGGTAGCTGATGATGAAGAACAATGCCCAGCAGTTATTGTGGAACAAGTAAACAGTGCAGAAGTCGAACAATGTTATGCCGCTCAGGTGCTGGTGTGTGATGATGAGGCTTTTATGATGCAGGATGTAGCTGAGGAACAAGTGGTAGAGACAGAGCTACAGTATTCTACCCAAGGTAAGAATTTTTGAGTGTTACTATTTTTCCCTCATGTAATATTCATCTTATTTCCAAATTAGCTATTTGTTCAAAACTTAATATATTGCTTGGCTGCTTCAAGGAGGATGAGTGCCCAAATGAGCCTTCTTCCTAAAAAAAACCAAAACATAACAGGGAATGTTTCTTGCCAATATCGCTTCGGCTTGCTCTCTGGGGGGAGTTCAGACTTATAACACTGTAAAGCTGCTTTGGGACTATGTACTATCTTACAATGCACTATATAAAAAAAGGAGGGGGGTGCATGGGTGTTCTCCATGCCCATCCAGAGGAGAACACTTCGGGCGCTGGGAAGATACACACAGGACAGGGCGCCAATCTATCACTGGGCACACACTCACTCACACAAACATACTCTATATGGGGCAATTTGGAGAATTCAATTGAACTTGATCCATGTTTTTAGACTGTGGGAGGAAACCGGAGAACCCGGAGGAAACCCACACTGACACGGGGAGAACATGGAAACTCCACACAGATTGGGATTCGAACTGGGAATCTCTAACGCTGAGAGGAGAACATGCTATATCACTAAGCCACCGTGCTGCCCCCAAACAGAACATGAACATTATAAAAGCACATGCATTTTGAGTTTGACATTGTAAAAAATATTCATCCTCCCACTCTAAATGAAAGTGGAACATTTTAGTTCTTTTTGAGCTTCACTCGTCCTTCACTCGTCTTGTCAGTCAAATAAAGTGTAAAAACACAAACAGAAATAATCTAATGAAGATGATTCTCGAGGCAGTGCTTCAGATTTAGGCTCGGAGGCGTGGCCACGTGCCGGTTTTGGGAACAGTGAGAGGGGGGGGGGCAGACTGATCGTGCGCTTGCAGAGATTGTGATTTAGAATGAATCACATTGTGTGTGAATGTGTGTGTATAAGCGCTTCAGATACTGTGCTGTAAAAAAAGCGCTGATACGTGATAAATGTTTTTTTTTTTTTTTTTTTTTTTTTTTTTCAAACCTCCATCGCGATCGACCTGACACCCCTTCGTGATCGACCGGTCGATTGTGATCGACGTATTGAGCACCCCTGCTGTAGAATTTAATGTTAAAAATTTAAATTTTGTAATGAATGCAATAGGGCTGCAACTATGATTATTTTGATAATCAATTCATCAGTCGATTATTATTATTTTTTTCTTATTAATCGATGAATCGGATAAATAAATCCCCCCCCCCATATTTTACATTCACATTTGGGCATTTAACAGACGCTTTTATCCAAAGCAACTTACAAATTAGAACAACACAAGTCAGTAGTTACACACACTGGCACAATACTGTATGCAGCATAGTGTGAAAAAAATACTAATTTACACAAATTTGTGTAGCTGTAATATGTTACCTAATCCCCATCACTCTTATTGAGTGCAGTGTCTTCACTCATATTTTGTCAAAGAATTAAAACATGAAGCTTGATCATTAATTACCACCATTGTGTACAAGTTGTATGTATTTATAAAGCACATTTGAACACTGCTTAAGCTAATTAAATGCAAATAAAAAGTAACACATGTTCTCCATCACTGTCATTATCCAGTTAACAACCAAAACAGCATGAAGCATGCTCTGGTTCTCATAGTGAATGCACCGTGATGTTGATTCACTTCAAAACTAAAGAAACTCGGGATATTGTAGTGATTTACTCTGCTGTTGAGCTTCATCCTCATTGGTGACTCCAACATGTTTGTTTCCACGTTCTTTATTTGTGTTAAGCGTGAAGTGCTTCCACAGTTTTAATTATTTAAACGGAAGCTTTTTTGTCTGCGTTGGCTGTGTTTCATTTGTAAGATTTATCAACTTGTTTTGCAGATTCCGCATCCGCCTCGTTCTGCTCAACCCGCTATTTTTTTCCAGCGTTGTTGAAGCGCTGCGAGTAACAGGGAAATTGTGTGACCCAACTTTTCATAATCGATTTTTTTATTGATTTTTCGATTCGTTGTTGCAGCCCTAGAATGCAAACCTTGATAGTCAGTGCAAATTTAATAACAGTTCTAATATGATCACACTTTCTGATTCAAGGTTCTTAATAATAATTTCAAAATTGTAACAGTCTATCATCAATAATATATTTAATTTTTTATATATTTGATTTTGTAATTTTTTGTAACTGATTAATGTCTGTTTAAATTATGAACATTGTCGAGTTCATTTAGTCACGTCATTCATCCTGTTAAGGAACACTGAATTCAAGCCACATCAATGCAACATCTTCGATGCAAAACCCAATAATGCAGAGGAACTGTGGTATGTAGCCCAGTCAGCTTGGGCTAAAAAATCTGTTTGCAAATGTCAGGTTTAACCCTAGTGGAGGATTAAGCGAAAGATATTGAGTGATAATTTTTGCAAAAATCACTCTGATACGAAATGAAATTTAAACTGCTTACAGATGTTCTTAGCATCATCCCTGCTGGATTGATTTTTAGTTATGACTAAAGTGCTTTAAGGCCTTCATTGTGACATCCTGTCAGAACTGAAAAAGAGCTCTGACAAAAGGAAACAGAAAAATAGTTGAATTTGAGTAGCAGGCAAAATTAGACTCAAATGAAAATTGTAAAAAATATATATTTTATGAGTTCTAAACTTCAAATAAGTATTTTCAGTAGATATGCAGAGAATGATTTTGCTTGTGTGGATTTGCATGCAAGGAAGAAGAAAGTATCTTTTGTCACAAAAAATCCATTTAAATCAGGCATGCCCAATATGTTTATCATGATCGACTGGCGGCACGGTATCTTAGGGGTTAGCACATTCGCCTCTCAGCTCTGGGAATTCCCGGTTCGAATCCCAATCTGGGTGGAGTTTCCATGGTCTCCCCATGTCCGTGTGGGTTTCCTCTGGGTTCTCTGGTGTCCTCCCAAGTTCAATTAAGTTCAAGTAATTTCTTTAAAGAGTGCTTTTTACAACTGTACATTATCACAAAGCAGCTTTACAGAGTTAAAAGCCTTTAAACCCCCAAAGAGCCGATGCGACAGGGGCAAGAAAAAAAACTCGTTATGTTATTTTAAGGAAGAAACTTTGGGAGGACCAAGACTCAGTGGGGGACTCATCCTCCTTGAGCAGCCGTGCAGCACCAACAGTGTAGGACAGCCATGTACTGATTTTGTTGAGATCAAGGGACTGTATTTAACAAACGGAAAACTCTAACAATAGGAAAACTATATATAAGTCCATTAAGGGGGTCCTGCAGGACCGCCAGTCCAATTAATATCCAGGTACCATCCAGCAATCGGCCTAGCCGCAGTGCTTCAGCAGAGCCATGGATGAAGATCTGACTACACCTCCAGGAAACCGGCCACACCTCAAAATAACCAGACAAGAAAAGCACTTAGAGCTGATAATAAAGTACAGCATTTAAGTAATGAGTTATTGATTGACACAGTGCAGCATGTGACTCCGGCATCACTGCCTAGAGCAGCAGAACTAAAAGAGGCAGATACTGCAGACTCTAGTTGAGAGGGCTCCCCGGAACAGCATCATTTCAGCGCCACACCCCCTACTAATGATGAGGTGGGTGAAACGCCAGCACACACTGATCCCAGATTACCAACCCAACATCACCAAGCCTGAGATCTACACCTTTATCTACAGGGAATTAATTAGATGCAAGATTTTATAAATGTATTTTTAACTGTTAAAGGTTAATAATGAAGCATTATGGTTAATAAGGTTAATAATTAATTGTGCAGCATTTTTTCAGAAGTGAATTACAATAATCTAACCTTGAGGTAATAAAAGCATGAATTAGTTTTTCTGCATCTTGGATATTTCTTAGCTTTGAAATATTACGAAGGTGAAAAAATGCAATTCTTGTAATATTGTTAATGTGCATTGTAAAGGAGAGATCTAAATCAATAATGACACCGAGATTATTTTCAGATGAACTGGGTCTAATTAAAGAGTTATCGAGGTTTAACGCAGTGTTAAAAACTTTGTTAATTTTGTCCTTGGGTCCAACTACTAGAAACTCAGTTTTATCAGAATTTGGAAGTAGGAAGTTTTTTTGACATCCATATTTTAATATCTTGGATGCAGTCCTCGAGCTTACTGATTGAACGAACATCATTAGGGTTTGCTGAAATGTATAACTGTGTATCATCTGCATAAGAGTGGAAACTGATTCCAAGTTTATAAATAATTGATCTCAATGGAAGCACATATAATGCAAATAGGAGTGGACCCAGAGCTGACCCCATATTTAACTTTAGCAAGATCAGAACATTGGTTGTTAACACAGATGAATTGATAACGATCTGTCAGGTAGGATTTAAACCACTGATGAGCTTCGAAGGATTTTGACTCATACTTATTATGAAGTGTTACATTTAAGTTTTCTTTATAGATCGTAGCCACTATCTCCTCGTCCACTAAGACATGGTTTATGAGCATAACTATAACCAGGTGGAGAGGCATCATTTAATGTTAAGTATTCATTGACCCTAATCCAGGTTTCTGTGAGGCAAAAGACATTTAGGAAGTTATCAGTAATTATTTCTAGAACTAGAGCTGATTTTGATGAAAGTGACCTAATGTTTAATAACCTAAGATTTAACCTAAAAGTATTTCTTATATTACTTGAGAGAGTATTGATATGAGATTTTTTTTGGCACAATTTTTGGACTCTTTGTTTTTTTGCTCACTGCGATACTTGATAACTGTCTTAATGGATATAGTTATTGTGGGTGACGACTCCTGGCAGTTCGCAAGCCGTTGGTTAGGCCATTCTGTCCAGTGCCTAGCCTTGGTTCTGAGTTGTCAATTTTCATTCCTATCTGAATAAAAACCCTATTGGCTATGTTATGCGACATGAGCGCAGCACCCTCCCGGGAAGGATGGATGCCATCTCATTTCAAAAGGCCAGGCCCTCCCTCAAAAGTAGACCAATTGTCAATAAACAGTCCCACAGTCCAAAAACATGGATCAAGGTAAATTGAATTCTCCAAATTGCCCCATATAGGCTCTGTTTGTGTGTGTCTTTGTGAGTGTGTGCCCAGCCATAGATTGGCGCCCTGTCCTGGGTGTATCTGCCCATTGCCCGAAATGTTTTCCCCTGGGTGGGCATGGGGAACCCCATTTAGGGAAAACGTGTGTCATGTCTTTGAGCCAAAGGCTGTATTAAAACCAAGTTCTCTCAATGCTATTTGCTGGAGCATATTTAATAAAAGAGCATTTTTTGCGAAGATGGCACCCCAATGCCGAGTCTTTTCAATGTAGCTCAGTGATTCTCAATTATTTTCTGTTAAGCCCCCCCTAGGAAGAAGAAAACATTTTGCGCCCCCCCCCCACATGACAAAATGGGATAAAGTATTTTTACACGCCCACTGTAGTATGATTTGTCTATAAATTTGTTATAAGTACACCTCTTTTATAACAATGTATCCTTATTAACAATAAAGAATACAAAAAAGAAAGAAATATAGATCAACTTAGAACAGAATAATTTTATTAACTTTGTTTTTTTAGTTTGTAACAGAAACGAATAAAATCCTTATTTAAACTAGAAACATTTTTGAACTGACTTGCATTTGATACTGAAAAATGAAATTAAATAAAATCAATAAATAATAATAAATTCAAATTCATCAGCAACATTATTTCAGGAGAACAATTTATTAACACTTTAACCTACAAAACAAAAATGAATACAACAATTTGTGCTGTTTTTTTTTTTTTTTTGGGGGGGGGGGGGCGGTGTCAGAACTGATGTCTCCAACGCGTCCGTTTTGCAGCGCACAGCTTTTCTGAAGTAGCTTTCATAAAGCGTTATGATTGCTAGATATACGCGTCACGTTTACGGTTAAAAAACTCAAGCAGTTATCGGCGTGATTGAGGTGTAATATCTTTAAGTGACGCCTTCATTTATTTGGCTTCACGCTGTCCGCTGCCAACATTTAAAGACACAGCAGACACTCCGGTCTTTCTTCGTCTCCACCTCAGTTACAGTGAAGTTACAGTTACAGTGAAGCCAGGCGCTACATACACTTCGACATTTAGTTTTCGGTTGACTTTTGTTGGTCTCATTATCTTCGTCTCTCTCCGTCTTTCTCTTCTCATCTCTGTTAAATATTTCTCCATGTTGTCTCTTGAGGGTTTGTTCAGTACACTTAATATCACTTTCTCTGTGATTTCTTGCTATGCGCCCCCCAGCCACTATTTGAGAAGCACTGTTGTAGCTGAAACCACGCGCTATAAAAATAAAAATAAACTGCTAAATAGTGCCGCCTGCTGGTATTTTTCCCACATTGCTCCGTATCCATTTTTAAAACTACAACGCTCGCTTAAATTTGTGATTTGATTGTTTTAATGACTTTGCTTAGATATGTAAAAAAGCGAACTAGAAATTCACGATAAAATAATGTGCAACAGCGGAGGAATCGCGTCCTACACTCATTGTGTTGTAGTTGTTGGCGGAGTGATCTGTAGTTTCGAGGACCTTCGAGGAGGTGCGTTGTAGCGAAAAGTAGTTCCACATACAAAGGGAAAATATGGCGGTTCCAATTCACGAAGTACCTGAAAACCAGCTGGATTTGCTTATTAAAGCCGGTAATGTTAATATATAAAAAAATAAAAATTGTTGTTAGATGCGTCACTGCACCCCTCTACTGATTTTGTTTTCTTTGCAGCATTTGTCGGATAAATACTAAAGATATTTACTCATCGGAAGTGAAGGATGCAGCAGTGTTCTATTCAGGAAGTACAGAAGTCACTCATGTTAATGCTCCTGAAAACGTATTTATAGACTTTTGACTGAATCAGAGTCACACGTTTTATAGAAACGATGTGTAATGAATATTTTTTTCGCTCGAATGGGTTTATTATGGCATATTCATTAAGAGCAGGGATGTTAACTTGCAGGGTTGTTTGTTTCTTTAACCTCAACACGTTTGACATGTCAACATGTCAAACATTTATGTTGATCTTTATCGCATTTTATCGCTAATATGACATATTTAGCCACTGTTTAGTATTTTAGTGTGAATCTACAATGCTTACGAACAGCAGTATGTTGTATTAAATTTATCCCACGTAAAAGTCCTGCGATTAAAAACGCAAATATTTATCAAGAAAGACCTGTAACATAAGTGGTTTTATGTTGATTTCAAAAGTATTAAGCTTGCAAGAGATGTGTTTTAACGAGTGGCAACCTTCATGAACGATCTGTGTTATTGCTGTTTATGTTGTTGTACCAATGAGAAGCTCTTAATGCAAATGATCATTCTTTAAAAGCCAATCAGAGCAAGTGGAGGTTTTAGTGTCTGGAGGGAAAAGAGACTCGCTTGTCAACAAGGAAGTTGATCTTTATTTGTAAACATCGTGTCGTGCGGTTCGGAGTTTCTCAGCCTTGATACAGACACTCATTAAAGTATCAAATATCTTGATTAGCAGAACTATTTGTTTTATACTGATAAACAATTAAAAATATACAGATCTTGGAGGGGTGTGGTAGCTCAGTGGTTAGGGTGTTGGACTATCATCTGAAGGTTGTGGGTTCTACTGAGTGGTTAGGGTGTTGGACTATCATCTGAAGGTTGTGGGTTCTACTGAAGGGGGTTGTGGGTTCTACTGAAGGTCTACTGAAGTTACCAATGTGGGTCTTTAATCAAGACCCTTAAGCCTCATTGCTCCAGGGATGTTGTGATTAACCCTGTGCTCACCTTGTAAGTCGCTTTGGATAAAAGCGTCAACCATGTGGTTTGTTAGTCTCTTTGAAAAAAAAGCGTCTACTAAATGACCAAATGTAATGTATGTATTGTAATATTTATGGGCGCCCCATCATATTGATATTTTTATATATGGCTTGCTTCCAAAATTCACTAGAATTCATTTTGGTTGTAGTCATACACTACAACCAGGTGGCACAGTGTTGTAGTGGTTAGCATATCCACCTCTCAACGCAGGTGATTCAGGTTCGATTCCCAAACTGGCTGGAGTTTCCATGTTTTCCCTGTGTCCACATGGATTTCCTCCTACTGTAAAAAGAAAAACAGATTCTGCCTAAATTGTCCTTATATAGTGTGTGTGATTGTGTGCGTGAGTGTCCCCCCAGAGATGATGGCGTACTGTTCTGGGTGTAACTGCCCAGCACCCGACGTTCTCCCCTGGATGGGCATGAATGTATTAAATGAGATTAGACGACTACAAACTTCACCTTTACAGAAAATTTATTATCAGTGTATTTTATGTCTTAAATTCGTTAATCGAGTATTAATTGCATGTCTCAATTTTTCTTTGTCTAGATTTAAAATATACTTTGATTTCTGAATTACTGAATTGAAATGCATCTTCTTTTCAGTGTCTCATTACCTGTACATTACCTGTAATTAACAGATGTCAATTTTTGAGTATTCATGCCCACCACATCAACTTTGAAAACCCCTAAGTTTATTTTATTTGAAAAAAACTTTCACACATCATGTTATGAAACCGTATAAAAATCTTTTTTTTATTTTATTTTAAATCCTCCAACACATGTTGGAGTAATGTTATTAATCCAAATCTAGATGAACCAGTTTGTTCATTACATAAACTTTTATTATTTTCCTATAACTGTCAAACATATTGTTTTAGCTGCAGGCCACACACATGTTGTGTATTTAGATCCGAATTTGAGCCATACAAACACTACTGCATTATGCTCTTTATTGTGGCACTGAAGCGTACCCTGGCACTTCCATTTACATAATTTGGTCATATTGGTTTTGCAATAATAGATGGTTCCAGCTGCCACTCGATTTTTTTTAATTGCTGTAAGACAAACTGTTAAAATTTAAATAATCATTAAATTATTTAACATCTATTTTAGAATCTGTTAAAAGAGCAGTCAAAAGTCATAAATAAGAAACAATCATATACTGTTTCTTAAGTAGAGAGATGGTTATTTAAATAACATGAAACCGTGCTTTTGACCAATGTGGCTGAGTCGTTTCTCCAGCCATGACATTATGGTCAACAATGCACACCTCTGACCACTTCACATTCATATCAATGAGTGAAATACAATACATTATTTTAAATCAAAAGTACAGATTAATATAAACAGTGAGCTGATTCCCAATGAGCACCAAGCATGTTGCAGCTGTTTTTTATTAACTGTGTTTGTGTCTGTAATTTGGCCACTATATGGGAGTTTTTTTGTTAGAGAAACCAGAATCCTGTTTTTTTAGCAATCAATGTTCACTTTAAAAACAATATGTCGTAGAAGATTAGTTTATTGCTGATTTTGCTTTCAATAAACACATTTAAAAATAAAACATTGTTTTTTTCTATTATAAAGTGTTTGTAACCGTTTTTAAAAAAAGCAGTGCTCAAGGTTGTGCATTATCAGGAATAAATTACAGGAAAGAGATGTCATGGCACTCTGCTTTGATTTATTTATTTATTGATTTTAATATTGAATAATGGCATAAATACAATGTCAATTTTCATAATTAAAGCAATTTAACTAGATAAATGAAAAAGGCAAGTTGCTGTACCATTTGCATTATAGATTACATCATTAAATTACGGTATTTTGTAATACTTTTATGTTTGTTTGTTTTTTTTTTAAATTGAGATTTTATTTGTTTTTGGGGACTGAAAGAGCTTTACATAACCATCAAACATTACAAATTACTTACTACTTTTTCATCAACAAATTTACTAAAAATGCCATAAATTGTATTTCATCACACTTGAATATTTAGGGTATATTTTATTTTCTAATTTTCAGTGGAGGTTTCGGTTCATGATAAAACTATCGAGGCAGCCGAAACATTGCTTCACATGGACTCTCCAGTTAGTCTGCATGGTGATCACAGCCCAGGTATTCATTTACTTGTTTTTAAGTCTAAAAACGTTTAACTTGTATATTATTAGCAGTAGAAAGGTGATATAGTACGGACTAACTGTTTTGCCATAAATGATTAGAATTAGTTGGAAATTTGACAGGTAAATAGATAGTAAAACAAGTTTCAAATAATTTTGTGTGTGTGTCTTTGTATTTGTAGAGTTTTTGTCTGAGATGGAGGTGGAAGTGAGCACAGAGGAATTGGGCACAGCCCTGGAAATCTCAAATGTATTACCATCTGCAGAGCAGCAAAAAAAGAAAAGAGGTAAATTAATTTTTATTGAGACCTCTGACAGGTCTGACCAAATTTATATATTATTTTTATGACCGTGTGCATTTAAATACATTGACTGACACTTGTTTGTGGTATTGGTAAAATATATTGTTATTTATTTATTTAGGAAGGAAATCCAAATTGCAACAAGGCTGCTGTGATGGATCTTTGGATCTTATATATAAGCGTAAATCAAAAGAAAGCAGGGGTAAGTATTTTTTTATTTTTTAATTATTCTGTACAGGATTATGCAATGAAATAAAACATTTTGTATTATTATAGATATTAAACACATGCAATATTTAAACACATTTTAATCGCATATGCAATATACAACATTACTGGCTTTCACAGAAAAAGACTTTGCTCTTGCTGCACTGAATTACAAGTTAATTCTAACAGCTCATATAAATATGTTGGGGCGAATATATATTTAATCGTGATTTTATGCATGTGACAAATGCATTTATGCGTGTCTTATCAGGAACAGCAGATATGCATTCCTTTTATAGTTGCAAAATTATTTGATAATTATGCATGATAGCATATCTTAATTATATGTGCCATTTTCCTTTGATGTGCAGTTTTGTAATATACTATGTAATATTATTTACTGATAAATACCTTGACATTCAAAAATTCTGGGATTGCTTTTTAAAAAACTGAATCTTCAGACTACTTATTCCTCCTTAATTTATTATGTTAACTTCCTGAGTCTTGGCACAAGTTATCCAACCATGCATATGCAACATGCATCTTTTATCCAGGAGAACGTGGACAATTTTTTATTTGTGGAGAAAAGGAAACTTTTGAGAGCAGGATCAATATGTACACATTTCGCATGCAAGCAAAATAAATTTGTGAGTGCTGTATGAATTGTGTATTTGCATTTTAATATGTTCTCTAGATTTTTCGATTACTTCTGGTACTGTATTTTAGAACAACCTTAAATTCTGGGCAAATTGCTCCCAGAAAAAAGCTACTCCTTTGTAATTGGATATGGTAGTTATCAGAAGGTTGTGGTTTCAAATCCCATGTCCACTAATGTTGCCAATGTGTAACATTGACTAGTACCCTTAACCCTCAAAGCTTCAGGAGTGCTGTACCAACCCTGTGCTCCGACCCCAACCAAGTTGGGATACTTGTAAGTTGCATTGGATAAATGATAAATGTGTAATGTAATGCAAGTAAAAAGTAATTATATTTTCAATAAGACAACACTTCTATTTCTATACAGAACTCCGAAAGGGACATGAGTAATTACCTTTTTTTTATTTATGAATGTCATACTCACAAAATAATATATGGAAACAGCTGATTAAGAACCTCGACTTTAGAGACTTTTAAATCCAGACTAAAAACATTTCTGTTTGAGCAACATTTCTTTTTTTAATGTATTTTTCTTTTATTGCACTAATTAGATTATTTTATTAATATTTTTCTTTTCTTTTCACTATTTTAGTTATTTTAAATGGTGTTGTTTTTTTTACTGCTCTGTAAAGCACTTTGAATTGCTTCTGAATGAAGGGTGCTCTATAAATAAACTTGCCCTGCGTTGCCTAATAACTGGTGCACCCGAGTTCTAATATGTTAATGTCATGTAATAACTAGACATGATATGCCATTACAATGCTGGTGTTTAAACTGGAATGGTATACACTCTGACTTTTTGTTGTTTTACAGATGAATAACACACACATTTTTTTATTTGTATTGTAGTGCTGAGCGTGACCCAACCTCTGTAGCGGTCACAGTCTTAGTAGTTTGCATGTTTTCTTTCAGCTTGCAAAAACTTTTAAGCATTGTAATTGAACATGTTAATGATAACTTAATGGGATTTCCATGGGTTGTGGTAGCTTACTGATTAAGGTGTTGGGCTAACAATACAATACCATAACAAGGGTTTTGGGTTCAAATCCACTAATGTTACCAATGTGTTACCTAGAGCAAGGCCCTTAACCCTAGTTGCTTTAGGGATTCTGTATGTAACCTGTTCTGACCCCAATTAATTAAGTTGCTTTAGTCTGCTAATTGACCAAATGTAATGTAAATGTAATTTCACAGGCTCTAATATGTTGAGATTTTTTGCATTTAAAAGTCTTTGTAATGTTTGTGTTTGTTTGTAATGCAGCTGATTTGTCAGTAATGCTCTAATTTCTCATGATTTAACAAAATGGTTTCATGCACATAATAGGCACCACTACATACTTGTGGGAGTTCCTGCTGGACCTTCTTCAGGACAAAGAAACCTGCCCAAAGTATATAAAATGGACTGAGAAAGAGAAGGGCATCTTTAAACTTGTCGATTCCAAGGCTGTTTCCAAACTTTGGGGCAAACACAAAAACAAACCAGATATGAACTATGAAACAATGGGAAGAGCACTTAGGCAAGTATACCATTTATAAAAAACAAAACAAAAAAAAACAAAACTAGAGTTCAGTTCTGAGCTGTCCAATGTATTAATCACCATCAAATTTGCTGTGTGCACAGGTATTACTACCAGCGTGGTATTCTTTCAAAGGTGGAAGGCCAGAGGTTGGTGTACCAATTTAAGGAGATGCCCAAAGACATCATCTTTATTGATGATGATGATGATGATGATGATTTTAAAAATAAAAGGCAGACACACAACCTCCAAGTGGCTGACTGCCCTGCATCAAGAAGGAGAAAGGAACAGGTTTCAACAGTCTCCCCCTCAGTGTCTTTCATTACTTCAGAACCTGAAGGCTTTGAGTCCTTGCAACAAACGTCTGTTTCCGCAACAGGTCCTAGGTAACTTGAGTTGAATTAATTTTGTTTTATGTGGCATTACAAACATACAAAATTTAACAGCTGTTTATTACTTAACATTTTAAACCTGTCCTCTTTTCCCACTGTGCTATTAACCTGTCTCTTAGAACGGTGAGACTGGCAATGCAGATGCCAGTCGTCATGACGCCTCAGTGTCAAAAGGTGTCTATGGTGCCCATTAACTCGTCTGCTTCAGTTCTCGCAAAAAGTACCACTTTTCCCAAAGGCACAGCGAAAGTACTATTGCAGGCAGTTCCAACATTAATGCCAGCACAGCGTCCAAATGGCGACCAAATCACACTGCAGCTCATCACGCTTCCTGCTGCCTCGGCCAAACGAGGTACTCCCATCACGCTTCGCACCCTTGCACCAATTTCAGGTGGTCAGGTGCTGCAGTTTGCGGTCCCCACCACAACAGCTGTTCCAGTGGAGCCAGCGATGAGTATGCAAGATGTCAAGATCATAAAGGTGGAGTCTCTGACAGACACGATATCTGATCGGATTACTACAAGTTAAAGTTCGTGGACAATTGTTCTTTCTTTGTTGAGATATGAACTACATCGAGAAATTTCATCAAAGCAAATATGGACATCTTAATAGCCATCAAACTTCAGTGAAAAGCACTACACCCCAACCCTTCATTATTTCATTCCCAAGCAGTCTGCTTTTTTACCCGTTTAAAAATTAGACAAACTATTTGGTTATGTCATAACTGGTGCTAATGACTTGAGACAAAGCATTAATGGGAAAGAATGAATGGGAATATGTCAATTAGTAACTGGAAATGTATACATTTTTATTAATTTCTTTTTATATATATAAACAGCATTTTTATAAAGCTTTTTTTTCATTGTATATGTAACAAAACAAATGGATACTCTGTTTGACTGTTTTTTTATAATTTGAAAGACTTTAACATATTTGTGGAATTTAAACATTTAGCTTTTTTGTTTTTCTGCCTGTACTCATTAACTTCTCACATATTAGCTTGTCTCTTGTGTAAAAATATCTCATAAGACATAAAAAAGAATTGAATGCTCAAATGTTCAAGCATATACTTTATTGTTCTTCGCAACAATATATTCAAATGTAAATATAGAAATCATATTTATACACACAAGCTTTTTTATTATATTACTTTTTTTACCCTTGAAATATAAATGCACTTTTTTAAATCTTGAACTTGTCAAAGCGTTTGTCATTAAAAAGTCATTTGTCATTTAAAAAAAATCCTGCAGTAACTAACAAACAAAGAATAATTAATAAAAGCTCTGGCCACAATTATATTAATGCTGAGAGAAATTATCTGTTTTTACCAGTATGTTCATAATTATAATTGTGTATTAAGATTCTTCAGCAACTTTTTAAGCTCAGCTTATTGAAATAATTTGAATAAAGAATTGCAACACCACTGTTTTGGACATCAAGGATTGCTGATCATAATCATATTGCTAGTGCCTTTTTATTTATCAAGTTTAACTACAGTGCATACATTTTGATGCCTAAAAATTCAGTTTGACACAACCAAACATGCATGCATGTACAAAATAATATCTTAAATATAACAATGACAGCAACGTGAGAAAAGTTAACAGTTCATTTAAAGACATGGGTCATGGGAAAAACGGAAAATATATGGAATGATTTGACGGATTCCTTAGCTGCAAACAAGCAGTGGTTTTACCAATGAGCTGGCCGTTTCTCGTGAAGTGTCGACAGCACGAAAATTGAGATTTTTGAGAATTGAAATTTAGCAATATTACGTTTAAGAAACGCAACTGGCTTAGTCATCTGAAAACACTGATGGAAAAAGACATCTGGAAATGGCTTGCTGTTTATAATAGGACTGCACCTAACGATTAATTTTCTATAGATTATTTTTTTCGATTAGTCAATAAATCTAAAAACTTATTACTTTAATGTGATTGTGGTTGGAACTAAAATAACTTCTCTAAAATAATTGTCTTTTGATATTACTGAAAGGTATTTTTTTCCCAAAATAGTTGTAACTTTAAATTATTAAATCACCAGCTAACGAGTCGTGTTTTGGTTAAAAAAAAAAACTGCACAAAAAAATATTTTAGGTCCATTTTATATAGAATACATTGTATTTGGCGCAGTCTTTTAGGTGATGTTCAAAACGTGCCATATAGTGTACTTTATACATTTATACGCATAGTCTCTTAACACACCAGTCCTGCGATTTTAAACTTAATTTTTTCAGTGCCTACGGCTGCCAATGAATGTTCAAATTTAAGGCTCACCGAAGAGAAGAAACTTCAAACACGTTATGCATTTTATATGAATTAGCTGATGTTTGTACATGTAGGTGAGTCACTTTAATACTTCTGCTTGAGAAAAAAAAAATCATACTTTTACATGTACATTTGGTCATTTAGCAGACGCTTTTATCCAAAGCGACTTACAAGGTGAGCACAGGGTTAATCACAACATCCCTGGAGCAATGAGGGTTAAGGGTCTTGCTCAAGGACCCACATTGGTAACTTAAGTGGACCTGGGATTTGAACCCCCAACCTTCAGATTGATAGCCAAACACCCTAACCACTGAGATACCACTCCCTTTTACTTTTTTTTAGTAATTATTTTACAGTATACTAGTACTTTTGTACTCTGTCAGAAAACTCACAGCGATATAAAAAGAAAATATAGTTGCTGCACAACATCTTACTGTGCAGTGCAGTCACAAATGACAATATTTTTACTTCAAGGAATTGTGTCAAAATCTGTGTTGGTTGGCAAACATTTAAACTCTGGTCTATAAATATAGTGACATTAGATTAGGCTGATTCGAGCGGCATGGTGGCTTAGTGGTTAGCACGTTCGCCTCTCAGCACTAGGGATTCCCGGTTCGAATTCCCATCTGGGAGGAGTTTCCATGTTCTCCCCGTGTCTGTGTGTGTTTCCTCCGGGTTCTCTGGTTTCCTCCCACAGTCCAAAAACATGGATCAAGTCAATTGAGTTCTCCAAATTGCGCCATATAGAGTGTGTTTGTGTGAGTGAGTGTGTGCCCAGCAATAGATTGGCGCCCTGTTCTGGGTGTATCTGCCCAGCGCCCAAAACGTTCTCCCCTGGATGGGCATGGGGAACCCCCTGCGACCCTAATATAGGATAAAGCGGAGGATAATGGATGGGTGGATGGATTAGGCTGATTCAGAATTGCCTGTGATGTTTTCCTGACTTCCAGAACCCTGATCTGGATATAGAAGAAACCCTGTGAACAGACTGTCAGTCCAAAATGGATCAAAGAACAGCCCATTCTGTTCAGCATAGAAGATCTGAAGCCATACTTGATCTCCTTTTGCTAATTGGAGCACAGTTGACCCTGAAGCTATATCATGATTTCCTGTGTTTGCATCAAATGTTTTAATTTTATACTGCCCGTTGTGCACAAGTCCTATTGCTAAATGTTTATTAGCCAACGTAATGTCATAGCTAAAATAGTAAATGCCCGGAACCACGCAAGTGAACTTCCCATTGCTTGAATTGTAATGGCCACCTTCATTCATTAGGATGCGATCAAAGCAGATGGGCATGCGTTCCTTGGGATAGCTCTTGCTGATTGCAACAGAGAAGGCAGACCGTGCCTGCAGTCCACAATCACATCCACCAGCATTGCCTGCTTCACCTAAATCCCCCATTTCTCCTTTAGGCCCGCCAGGGCCACGCATACCAGGTGACCCTCGTTTGCCCTTTAGACCATTGCGCCCTGCCCTTCCCACGACTCCTTGGCGTCCTTTCAACCCTGCTTTTCCAGAGTTCCCAGTATGACCTTGTTCTCCTGCAATAATGAAAGAAATTTAATTTAAAACATTTAAATCCTATTTCAAATTTTGTCCAAATTTATTACATCGAAGGAGGTAATGGTATTCAATGGCATACACTGTCTGAAGGAGGTATTAGGTTATTTATATATATATATATATATATATATATATATATATATATATATATATATATATATATACACACACACACACATATAGGGCAGCACGGTGGCTTAGTGGTTAGCACGTTCTCCTCTCAGCACTAGGGATTCCCGGTATGAATTCCCATCTGGGTGGAGTTTTCATGTTCTCCCCGTGTCCGCGTGTGTTTCCTCCGGGTTCTCTGGTTTCCTCCCACAGTCCAAAAACATCAAGTCTGGATGGATCAAATCTATTGAGTTCTCCAAATTGCCCCATATAGAGTAAGTGTGTGCCCAGCGATGGATTGGCGCCCTGTCATAGGTGTATCTGCCCAACGCCCGAAACATTCTCCCCTGGAAGGGAACATTTAAATATTTTATTCACATTTGAACAAAAACTGGCATGTCCAAAATTATTCATACCCTTCTCAATTATTAATAGAAAAGCCTTTATTGGCTATTACAGCAATCAAACCCTTCCTGTAATTGCTGACTAGCTTTTTGCATGTCTCCACTGGTATTTTTGCCCATTCATCTTGATTTTAAGAAGCAGTGGGTTTTGAGTTTTCTTTCAAACACAGAATTGGCTGGTTTGATTAGTTAATCACAAATTGTAATAAGTGGAAAAGATTTTAAGGGGTAGCAAGACTTGGGGAACCACACACACACACACACACACACACACACATCATGAACTGTAGGAACAAATGAAAGATGTCATGCTGGAAGCTGCAAAGAAGAGTGTGGTCAAGTGGTACAGAGGTACTTCAGGGTTTGGATAACGGGAAAGCATTCAGAGTGCAACTGGATTGTGATTTATTTATACTATCCACAGCATAGCCAAACAGAACATCAAAAACCTAACACCACTTCAACCGTGTATAAAGGTGGACGATTAGGGTAAGCAGGGTGTGTCCTGGTCCCCTTCATCGCTAAGACATAATAAAATAATACTCCTAAGGCCACACTCTCGGGCCGAACCACTTGGCACTTACCTGTATATGGGTATCCACCAATCTATTTATAATTACCCAACATTCAACAAAACATACTACAAGACAATTTTCTACGCTTTAGTAAGTATAGGGGTGGCACGGTGGTTTAGTGGTTAGCACGTATGCCTCTGGTCGTATGCCACGTATTCCAATGGTCTAGGAATTCCCTGTTTAAATCCCAATTAGAGTTTTACAGTAAAGATGTTTGAGTACTATTATTTTCCACCTAGGATTAGTAGAATTCATTTTATATATAATTCATCAAGTACTATATTTATATATAATTGGGCTTCTTGTGCTTTAGTTTGCATAAATTGTAAAATCAAACATTTGATCACAGGTAAACATTTTATCACATCATGTGATCAAATGAATAAGTAAAATAAATAATTGATAATTTAAAGTTTTTTTCCATAGTATATAACTGTTAAATTACCAAATTATGAAGCATCTTCTGATTGTAAACATTAAACATCTTCTGATTGATAAAACATTAATCTATTCTATAAAAATATTAATAAAAGTTTTTTTTTTGTATTTACAGAAATAAGGAATTATCAAAACATTAAGATAACAGAATAATATTATGAGACATATCTTTCTGATTCAGCTGGTTATTAATGTGAATATTATCAAGTACAGGCAAAATGACATTAGATGGAATTAGCATTGGTAAATCAATTCAAATTCAAGTTTGTAAAGTTTTTTTCTTGTCATGTAAGAGCAGAACATTCACAGGATCACTGAGGTTAACAGTTACCTCGCACAAGCCTTGTAAACTGTAAAGTATTTGAAAATGTAAGTGCTTTTTGCACTATTTACAATCTGTTTTACATTTAACTCAAATTTCTTTCTGGATTGGCCACCATACAGGTAATGAAATACTCTTACAACTGGTCAGTTACCTTTGTCTCCTTTCTCACCCCTTTTACCATCTGTGCCATCTTTTCCATCAGCACCAGGCAAACCCATTTGACCAGGACTTCCAGTGGGCCCTTGAGGACCAGGACTGCCTTGAGAGCCCTCAGGTCCAGGAAAACTGCACACCAGTTGAGAAGAATGAATAGTGAAACTTTGTTCTTTCTTTATTGCAGATTTCACATTAGGAGTAAAGGAGGAGAGGAGGCATGTACCAATCAGGAGCCAACGCATGACGCAGTTCTGACAAGAAAAATATACAGTGAACGTAAAGCCAGCATTAGTATAGCATAATATTGACATCAGTAAAGAGTTTTTAATGCCTAATCGCAAAGGCACTTGTTTACTCACTGTATATGAGAAACTACACTGTAGTACACTACGTATTAGTTAATTTGACATGCTTTTTTGTCACATATGAATGACAGAACTGTGCGTTGGTAAATTTTTTATTTGTTTTCAGAAAACAAATAGAAAAGTAATTAAATTGTTCATTTTAACATGAAAGTTCCTAATCTTTAATTTAGGAAATGCATATGGAAAATAACTCACCAAGAAATGATGGTCTCGGTTGCCTTCAGCAAAATTGATGAAAGTGCTCAAAACCATTTCTAGTAGTACATGATCTGCACAACAGCAGCAACATCCACCCTGTTTTCTAACACTAGTCCAGATATTTTTGATATGATGTAACAAGCTGGATTTGGGGGTGGGGATTTTGGCATAAAACAAGCAAGATCTGTGAGGATATTTCAGTCGGTTTCAGATCCTGCATAGGCTTTCATACAAAACCAAAACTTTGAGACTTTGACAACTGTCAGCAAAGTGAAACGAGAAATGTTACGTTAAAAACATGTTATGTTAAAAAAAAAATGTTATGTTAAGAGAAAAAGGGAATTTTGACAGATTTTTATTCTTTTCCAAAGTACAGACTACAACTACAATGATAAAAAAAAACAGAAATCTGCAGTTTTATTAATATTTTGCCAGTTTAACCAGTTGATTAATATGTCAGACAAGTTAGAAGACAGATAGATCACTGATTAAGAAAAGAAGCCATGGGGTCATCAGGTCGGCTACGCTTCATTCGAAAAGCCTCCATCTCCTCTTCAGTTGGCTCACGTGTCTCCTTCAGGCTGTTGTATGGCCTTTTCCTTTCATCTAACTGCATCATCTCCTCTACCTGTTTCAACCGTTGCTCCTCTGCACTCAGCGCCTGCCACAGTAAACAGCATTTTTTTTTCCACTGTGGTAAATGAATTTTAAATAATCATGTATTCAAACCAGCCATTTTACTGATAAAACACACACACACACATATATATATATATATATATATACACATTTATCCATCTCTCTCTCTCTCGATATATATAAATAAAGTATTTATGTTCCTGGCAGTTTATAAAATATAAACAGACTGAAGATGGTAGCATGGTCTAAGACCAGAAGTCCAAAGTGGACGTGTGTTATATATTTTTTAAAGTCGTTATCATGATATAAAATTTATTGGATTAATAATTTTGGATTAATGTTATTTTGTTATATTGGTTCTTAATCTTATTACATTTAGAAAGCCATTTTATACACATATTACAAACTCTTATGACATTAAATAAAATGCATCACGGAGGTTTTTATATGTTGAACTGACTGATCAAAATGCATTGTGCCATGTTCAATGAAAACCAAACACAGCATATCAGCACAAGACACCACACCAACTGTCAAAAGCAGTGAGGATTTGGACGCATAAAGAAACAGAAGTTAAACAACTTGAAATCATTTGCAGTCAACTATGAACCTCTGTATATCAAAGCATTCTAGAGTCAAATGTGAAGTAATTTATCCAAAGCTTAAACTTGGTTAAACTGTAGTTGTGCAGTAAGATAATGCCCCGAAAAACACAATCCAATCTACAACACAATAGTTTTGCAATCACTGTAGATCTCACAACATTTGACAAAATGATCTGTTTGAGTGGTGCATAAACAAATGGTCATACACCCTAATAAACTGATGTAACAATTTGGCCAAAACAAGTTGGCTACAAGTTTCAAGTTGGTTACAAGTATTCTGGGTTTTTGGCAAAAAGAGGCTATGTTTTGTTTGTTATATGAAAAGTTTTTTTTTTAAATTGGAATAACTAAGGAAGAAGTGTAGGAAGAAGTGAAAATCGGAAATATTCAGTTTACTGAATGAGTCTTTGCAAACAGACTTAAAAAGTTACTTAAAGTTACTATAAAAAAGACTGTGCGTGTTTAACTTTAATTTAATACAGACTAAACTAATCATAAGATTTACATGTAGAACTAATGTTACTTAAAAATCATTACAGTTACTGATGCCAAAGTTAAAATATTGCTGAAAAGCACCTTTTTAAGCTTCTCCTGTTTTTTGGTTTCATCTTCATCACTTCCATCTGCACCCTTTTTCTTGTGCTTCTTCTTCATCTTTTTTGTTTTCAGCTTTTCTTGGTGCATCTATCAAAAATAGAAACATCGAAAATAAGAACCAGCTTTGAAGAGATCAGGTTAACAGCAGCAAAATGATTTCAAAGCATAAAAAATGAATGAGAAAAATGAGACTGTGTTTATACCTCTAAAAGAGTTTTTGGTGTCTCCTCTGTTAAATCTTCTAAAACTTCCTCGAATGGGACACATGAATTATTCTGTAAAAAAGTTTTGTGTGTTCCAACACAATAAAAGGAGTAAATAAATAAAAACAATATTTTTTACTTAAAAGTCATAAAAAATATGAATATTCAACTGCTTACCACAGTTTTCTTGCCAGATTCTCCGGTACAGTAACTCTGTTTGACCAGAGAGTGGCAGCATTTGTAACCCCAGTTGCCATCTTTCCAGAAGGAACCCCAGATACACTAAAAAATAATGTCATGTCAGTGTCCTGTGAATAAAATAAACTGTTGTGCTTAATCGACTAAAGAAAATATTGCTTATTAAAAACTATTTTTTTGTTTACATTTCATACAAAAGACAAAGATTTTTGAGAATTTTTAAGCTATTTATGTGCTTCAGACATCAACACGGTGAAAATATTGGGCTGTAATCATCTGGTGAAAAGGCATCTTTGTGTAATTTTGTAGTAACTTATAATAATTAAATGATTATTATAAATGACTATGATATATAAATGACTGGTTTTATGTCTGGTTTTATTTACAGTATGAGTTTAAGGCATCCAAGTAGCCCAAAGACAATTAAACACAAATCTCACACACACACTGACACAATGTATAGCATAGTGTGAAAACAAACTAAATGACACAAATTTGAGTTGCTCTAATATGTTACCCAATTCCCGTCTAAATGCCACTAATTCAACCTCACTCCCATAGACTGCAGTGTCTTCACTCATGTGAAGCTTGATTATTAATTACCACTATTGTGTACAAACTGTATGTATTTATAAAGCACATTTAAACACTGCTTAAGATAAACGAAAATATAAAAGTAACACACGTTCTCCATCACTGTCATTATCCTGTTAACACCCAAAAACAGCATGAGTCATGCTCTGCCAGTCTCATAGTGAGTGCACAGTTACGCTGATTCACTTCAAAACTAAAGAAACTCGGGATGTTGTAGTGATTTACTCTGCTGTTGAGCTCCATCATCCTCATCGGTGACTCCAGCATGTTTAGTTTCAGGTGGTGTATCATCAGTGTGGTGCTCCGTGCAGGTCAGATCATTTTCGTAGAGCTCGCATGTTACAAGTTCTTTATTTGTGTGAAGCGTGAAGTGCTCCCGCAGTTTTGATGATTTAAATGGAAGCTTTTTTTCTGCGTTGGCTGTGTTTCATTTGTACGATTTTTCAACTTGTTTTGCAGATTCCGTTCCATCGTACCATTTTTTTTCCAGCGTTGTTGAAGCGCTGCAGGTGACGTAAGCGGTTACGACATTGCGAGTATCACGGAAATCGTGCGACCCAACGAATCGATAACCAAATTCATTATCGACACTTTTAATAATCGATTTTTATCAATTTGTTGTTGCAGCCATAGTGTCAACAGTGATGAAGTTATTTTAATACCAGCTATACATCAAACACCACAAAAGATGTGACCCAAAAGTCACATCTTTAGAATACCTGGGCTCCTCTAATTTAGGGTTTTTGTTAGTAGTTTGATAAAGATGTTCAGCTCCATTTTCCTGGTCACTTGCATGCACACATTGTGGAAAAAAAGCATTAAAACTCACTGTGTGATTATTTATGAGGACATCCTCTTCATATTTGGATCGGGCTATGGCTTTCTCTTGGCCTTTAATAATTGCTCCATGTCGCGAGTATTCAACATAGTCCTCAGTCTGAGCGAGTAGCAGCTCCCTTGGAGGTGCATCCAAATGCTCTTGACCTCCATACTGCAACCAAGTCATCATAGTGAATATAATAGTGAAATTAACAATGTGAATGAATAGATGCCATTTTAAAACAGGAACTACATAAAGTGTTGTCACACCTTTTCCAGAATGCTTTCCTTTTGTTTTTCCTTAAAGTCTTCCTTTTTGACCCTGAAAGACTGGTGGAGTACTTCTAATTTTGTTGGATCAGCTTGCAGGTGTACCTCTGTCCCCTTTTCATATGCCTCCCATGCAAACACTGCACACATACAGAAGAGATCATTTACAAAATGTACATGGAAAGCAAGTCCAACACAACCACATGACCTTCTTTCATCGCCTCAATGACAAGTGTTTAAGGTTAGACAGCTATAGGGAAATCAGGGAAGTCAGGGTGCAAAACTGGTATTATGCCTAAAATTATGACACATAACTTTTGAATTATCTTGCAGGGATAGTCCTTTTTGTATTCTTACTAGTACTAAATGATGTGCGATTGCTTACGTTGTGTTTGTGCCATGCTGATTGTATCTCCCGTATAACGTACAAAGTTGTCACCAGCATATCCCACTCTGCAAAATGAACAGGTCAGGATGATGCTACACATACACCTCATTAAATGCATGAGTCACAGACACATACAAATAAAGTGATTTTTAGGCTACTCATTCATTATATCTGTATCATTAATATTATTATCATCATATGTATTAGCATGTTTCTGTACACCAAAAGGTATGGCAATGATAATTTTTTTTAAAAAACATAACATACTCTTCTGGGTTCTTCCCAGTGTTGGAGTATGGGTTCTCCCTCATGGCTCTGGTTTTTGGATCGTAGTAAGCAGAGTTTGGATCCAGGTTTCTCAAATACTACAAGACATGTTAGATAGAAAAAGTTTAGTTACATCATCTTGATGATTCCTTGAATGTAAAGATTTTGGGAAAATGTTAAAGAGACTTTTTGTGTGATTACACTAAAGCCACTAATGAAATGTCTCCATATACTTAACATTGTGTTTTACAACAAAAAGCAACTTAACATTGAGGGATTGTTATTTTGGTACTCACCTTTGCAGTGTCTTCCCTTATTCTAAGATTTCTGACAGTAATTCGTCGTTTTGAGTCAAAGTTCTGGCCAGGCATGTCAATATCATCTGCATATTTGTCCTCGTCCTCATCCTCACTATTGTGCTCCCTCTCCTGTAAATGTAATAACTTTATTAAATGTAGTCATTTTAAGGCAAGGCAAGTTTATTTTTAGAGCACCTTTCACACAAAAGCTACTTAAAGTGCTTCAAAAGTAGTAAAAAACATTAAGCCATTTAAAAATGAATGAAACTGCACAATAAAAGAAAAGAAATACGAATAAAATACAAAGAAATAGTAAAAGAACAGATGATTAAAATAACAAAAACAAAAAAAAATTGTAAAAGAGTGAAGAGTAATTAAAAAATGAGCTGTAAGCCTGCTCAAAAAATGTTTTCAGTCTTGATTTAAATGTATCTTAAGTCATGGCTCTTCTAAATGTTCTCATTTAGATTGTTCCATTCAAAAGTGGCTAACACTGCTTCTCCATGTGTAGTTCTCACCTGACTAAAGATCTGAGAGCTCTGCTTGGCTCATATCTATGTAGCAAATCTGATAAATACATGTCGTACACCATTAAGATATTTATAGTCCAGTAACAAAACCTTAAAGTCTATTCTTTAACAGACTGGTATCCAGTGCAATGAATTAAGAATGGGGGGGTAAGGTGGTCTTATCGATCGCTTCTGGCTTCTGCATTTTGAATCAGCTAAAGCCATTTAATAGTCATTTATGGATGGCCACTCAAAACACCATTACAGTACTCAATCCTGATTTTTACAGGCAGTATGTGTGTTAAAAAAGAAATATCCATCCAACCATAAGCCATTCCAGATTATGAACTGAGACTCAGTCCACTTATAAAAAGAAGAGAGGAAGAGAGAGAGAAAGAAAAAAAAAAAAACAAACAAAAAAAACACCCTAGCAAGTACGTACTGTTTGATCCAGTTTTCCAGTCGCCAACTCTTCTTGTAGCTTTTGAGCTTTTAAAGTACGCTTTGCCTGAAACGGTGTAAATAATTACTAAATTAAAAAGCACAAACAAGGTGTTGGCCAGAAAATACTGGTTGAATGTCTGAATACGTAGCAATTATTAGACTGAATTTACCAAGTCAACTTTAGCATATTCCTCTACAATTCGCATGTGTTCTTCAGGGTCATATCCATTCCAACGATCCCGTTTCCCATCATAATCCAGTGCAAGCTGAACCTGACTGTGTTCATCTGGTGCGATTCCAGTGCCAGAGAATTTTGCCCCTACCTTTCTTGGGCGCTGAAAGGTAAAAAAAAAAGTGTGTATTAGAAATGCAAATGCTGGCTCTAGTCTGTTTCCACAGCTATAAGACAAAACTGAGGACTCTAAAATTTTCTAAATAAATTACCGTATTTTCCGGACCATAAGGCGCACCGTATTAAAAGGCACAGTCTGAATTACGGACTCTATTTCTGTACGGTACTTATTCTGTACGGCACCGTATTATAAGGCACTTGCTAAAACATACGCTCTACAAGAAAAGTAAAGGATGCAAAACGGTGATTTATAATTGATTAAGAATAATGTGTTTTGTCAAGTATTAGAATAAACTTCACTCTTCTCCCACAAATCCATCAAAGTCCTCATCTTCTGTGTCTGAAATAAAAAGCTGCGCAATTTCACTATCGAGCACTCCGGGTTCCCCTTCATCAATGTCTGAGTCAGTCTCGTCGCCAGGCGGCTGTTCACCAATGATGCCGGCTTTCTCGAAAGCTCGGAAAACAGTTACAGCAGAAACCTTAGCCCAGGCATCCACAATCCATTCACAGACGGTGGCGTAACTCGCTCGCCGCTGCCTCCCGAGTTTTAGTAAACGTGTGTTCGCCGTCTATCATCCACCGCTCCCACGCCGCCCGCAACTTTACTATAAACGCCCTGTTTACACCAATATCCAGCGATTGGAGTTCTTTATTTAATCCTTCCGGAATGACGGCAAGCTCCGAATTAATTTTCTTTACTCTGCTTTTCTGTGAGATGAGCGCACATGGAGTCACAGATCAGCAGGGACGGTGATGTGTGGAAAAAAACACCCGGTCGCACAACAATACTTTTATAGATTTTGGAACTCAGTACACGTATAAGGCGCACCGGATTATAAGGCGTCCGATTTCTGGGAAAATTTTTAGGCCTTATAATCCGGAATATACGGTAGTTTAAAAGGTAGAATAAACAACAAGCATGGTGTATGGTAGTGATTCTCAACTGGTGGGCCACAAAAACCCAAAAGTAGGTTGCAGAAACTTTCTGGGTGGGTCACGGAAACTTACAACACGATTTAGAAAAAATTACAAGTAATTAATGCCCAACTGATTTTGTACTTGTATGTTATCTTGGAAAAAAAGAGAAAACCAGATGTTTGCTGGTTACACTTCTCTATAAATGTATGATGTCCGAGGGCAAGATGACGAAACACAAAAATAACCTGAAGTATTTAAAATGTAATATAAATAACATAAAATAATATAAATAAATTAAAATAACCTTACTCTAAAATTCACTTTGCAAAGATATGTATGTTTAAATGTGCTTTTAAAGGCTTTTAAAGTCAGATTCATAAGAATTCACATGAATTGTGCTCACAGCTATATAAGTCTGCACTCTTCTGGGAATGACCACAATTTAGTTACATTTCAAAAAGGCCAGAGATTTAGCATTATGTGGTCAGATCAGGTTTTGCACAGACATCTACACAGACATTCTCTTTTTCTTCCCGATAAATCACTCAAAATGTTGCATTCCCTAACTTGCTTCCCCATTAAATATACTATACACTACATTAAATATTTAATACTTAAATATACAACCAACCACAGATTTATGGTAGCTTGCACGTGCATGTCCAGTGTAGGTAAATTGTCACATGATCTGAATCATACTGATTTTTTTTGATATTCCCATATTCCATCCATCCATTATCTTCCGCTTTATTCTATATTAGGGTCGCGAGGAGGTTCCCCATGCCCATCCAGGAGAGAACATTTCGGGCGCTGGACAGAAACACCAAGGACAGGGCGCCAATCTATCACTGGGCACACACTCACTCACACAGACACGCACACAAACACACTCTATATGGGGCAATTTGGAGAACCCAACTGACTTGACCCATGTTTTTGGACTGTGGAAGGAAACCGGAGAACCCGGAGGAAACCAATGCGGACAGGGGGAGAACATGGAAACTCCACCCAGATGGGGATTAGAACCGGGAATCCCTAGTACTGAGAGGCGAATGTGCTAACCACTAAGCCATCGTGCCGCCCATATTCCCATGTTTGTTTATTTATTTGATTCAGATCTCATTCATTGTTTGGAAGTCTTTCTCACGTGTTTGTCCAAGACCCATCATTTCTGAGTAACACCCTCTTTTCTGACACTACAATGAGCTTCAAAATTATATGGCACACTTCAGATTTTATGGTGCCATGCGGACTGTCAATGTACCCAGTGCCAGAAATAATAACCACAAGTAGATTGAATGTAATATTTTGTCTATATTTTGAATAAGTTTAAATTGAATCATAGCCTATAAGCTTATAAGTTAACGTTTTGTACAAAATGTACAAATGTAATAAATATTAATCATAAAATAATTCTAAATGAAATTTCTTAATAATATATATTAATTTTCCCAATTTTAGTAGCCCATAGGTGTTGTTAATGTCCTGTGAACTGGAAAATGAACACTGGGACAAAATTAAGTGAATGTGAGACAAATAAGTTAAAATATTATTTATATCATATTTATAATATTATAAATGATATTATAAAAAAAATATTTTGCATAAACAATGCTGCAAATTTATTAATTTAACCAACAATTAATATTTTGTGTCTTTTTAAAATAGAAAACATGATGGAACATTTATGCCCATCATGTTTATCCTTACCTCAAGACAATCCTTCTTTTTGTGCGTTAGAGCTCCACAGTTCTCACATGCTCCTTTTCTGTACTTTGTGCTGATAGAATTCTGTTGAAGGAGAAGGTAAACTATTAAATGACATTTAAATCTTATTTCTTCCACTGAATATTAACACAGGGCCATCCTTACATCTTGTACACCTCTTTTATACCAATCCCCAATGGCAGAAAAGCTCTTTTCTTTCTCTTCCTGAGGTCTCTGGTGCTTGAGTGTTGGTCTTTTAGATGGATCAATGTACCAAGGCACAGATGAAATATACTGGGGAATGTGAGGGTTGATGTCTCTAAAACCAACAATAAAAGAAACAGGATTAATCTGAGAAACATTTGAAATAATACACTAAACCAATACTAGTAAACCTCATCACAACTACATTTTTGTTGTTATTCAGACATGGTTTTAAAATTCTAAATCTAATCATAACTGAGAAATGATAAACATGATTGGCTCTAGCTACTTACTAATGGAGTATTTTGTATTTATTGGCTAAACTTAATTAAGGCCACATTAAAGAGATCACAATTTTTGTCAAGCAATTTCATAACATAACCAGTGAAAAATGAAATGACATCTCTTAAGCTGTTAAATATTATTTAGACCTTTAATTAGACTGAGAAACCCAAATGGATGTAAACATTTAGATCTCTCTTTTAACACGCAACAATGCTTTAATTGTAATTTTTTTTCTGATCTACATTTATCTGAAATTTTTATCTGAAATTTTATTTTGTTATATTCATATTCACATCCTATATACCTTTTTTTTTTAGATTTCCATTAATGGTATATGATTTCAAATATCATATGGACTACCACTTTTGCATGTTTCCTTGATAGTGAGGTAGAACAGTTTGGTTTGGAGCATTTTTGTATTTATTGTTTGGCATTTGCAAAAATGTTGCTCAAGCATAATTGTTCAATGAAGTTAGGATGCATTATGACTGCAAGTGGCTGGTTACAGATATAATTTCATTTTTCTTCCAATATTTCAAAATAAATACCTGGCACATTGATATGAATGTGAAGGGGCCAAATGTGTGCATTATTGTCAGTAATGTCACGGCTGGGAAAATGGCACAGCCAATCAGAATTGAGGGTTGGCACTACATGTTTTATAAATGTTTAAACGGTCATTTCAGCCAGCCTCAGATTTTCTCAGGCCTTTTATTTTTTATATTTGTATAGTAACTCATCTCAATTAAAAAATAATTTCCCGGTTCGAATCCCCATCTAGGTGGCATTTCCATATTCTCCCCGTGTCCGCGTGGGTTTCCTCCGGGTTCTCTGGTTTCCTCCCACAGTCCAAAAACATGGATCAAGTCAATTGAGTTCTCCAAATTGCCCCCTATAGAGTGTGTTTGTGTGAGTGAGTGAGTGTGTGCCCAGTGATAGATTGGCGTCCTGTCCTGGATGTATCTGTCCTGGGTGTATCTGCCCAGCGCCCGAGACGTTCTCCCCTGGATGGGCATGGGGAACCCCCGCTACCCTAATAGAGGATAAAGCGGAAGATAATGAATGAATGTAGAATGTAGAATATTAGTATTTAAATGTACCTTTGTCATGACCAATATTGGTATATTTTAAAGTACTTCTTGTACATTATTCAGTATGGTGAAGTGCCATTGGTCTACTTGTTTAATGTGTTCTGGTAAATTTGGTCTTCACAACTGATTTGTTAAATAGACTATTATTTCCTAAAGCAGTATAGTAAAGTAAAGAATAACATACTTAATATTGTAAATGTTTGCCAAGAAATTATCAGAACCGAACCACATGTTCATGAGTTCTGCGAGAAACCAAATAGACTGGTCACCTACTTTCCCTCCTCGTCTACTTCTGCAGGAGCATTGCCCAGTTTCCTTTGCTCCTCTAGCTCCTTTTTTTTCCTCCAGTCTTCTCTGGTCATTTTCTTAGGCTCCTCTAAGTCCACAACTCCATTCTGACCTGAAATGGTCTCACCTTCCTGTGCCATGACTTTTTAAAGTCAAGAGCAAACAATCTGGTAAAAAAAAAAAAGACAAAAGAGAAATTACCAAAATGGCATTATTAAACCAATTAACACACACAGACATAGATACACAGAAAGACAGACACTCAATAAGCACTCTCAAAGGCAGACACTTCCCCCCCATACAGACACAGAAAGATAGGCACGCACAGAAAGACATGCAGACACAGATAAGCAGTCAACTTTCTTTATTACATTCTTATTAGAATTTTTGCAATTGCATTTTATTTGGCTTAACCACCCTAAGCACTGAGCTACAACACCAACAATAGTATATACATTGTGTAAAAAGAATAAACCTGAAAGATTTTCCACTGGATGGGCATGCGGCCGTAGTAGAGGATTAAACGCAAGATAATGAATGAATGTATTCTCAATAAAGGCAAACCTAACAGACTTAATGTAAAAAATATTGAGAATTGAAACATTTAAAATCGTATCGATTTGAACTGTGGGGAATTAAGTGTGGAGAATCTTTTTCGAATCTTTTAAGAACGAATCGAAATGGAAGTCGTGAAGGCTCCGATTTAAACCCCTACTATTTACAAAAACAGACATGCAAAAATCCACACACACATCAAATAAACGTACACTGACATGAACACAAATAACTCTCACACAAAAGTAGTGACCGTTCTATGGTTACTCTCTGAGACACGAACGGCTAACTGTTAACGGCTAGAGGATAAACAACGCGGCTCGCTACATGCCTGATAAATTACAAACACATTTACAGTAAAAAACAGATTAAAGCAACAAAATTAAATACACATTACTCTTAAATTAATCTTTATATTAACCTGTTCGACGTCACTATATAGATTTTGAAACACGGCCCTATTTCACTGCTAGCTTAATTTTGTTATATAAAAAAAAACGATAAGAAAACACAACTTACACAACAACTGCAATTACCTGTAGAAGGTGATGAACAAACGTTTTAAAACGTAGTTTATTATTCTAAATAATCTACTACGAAACGCAAGATTGCAACTGTTTCGTAATCTGTTTACAAGCGTGTCACACATACTTCCGGACCTATGCTTGGATTTCCTGTGACGTGTTCGGCTGCTCAAATAAAGTTTTGTATACAAATGTTATATTAATTATTACGGAGCCTAAAGTGACATGGAAGAAAAAAAATATAATGCGAGATATCGCAAAACTGTTTGTCAGCTTAATCTACAATGTACTAATTTGTGACAATGTACTATTTGTAAAAAGTGCTCTATAAATAAATTACTTGAACATATTTGATATAGGGCGGCACGGTGGCTTAGTGGTTAGCACGTTCGCCTCTCAGCGCTAGGGATTCCCGGTTCGAATCCCCATCTGGGTGGAGTTCCCATGTTCTCCCCGTGTCTGCGTGGGTTTCCTCCGGGTTCTCCGGTTTCCTCCCACAGTCCAAAAACATGGATCAAGTCAATTGAATTCACAAAATTGCCCCATATAGAGTGTGTCTGTGTGAGTGAGTGAGTGTGTGCCCAGCGATGGGTTGGCGCCCTGCCCTGGGTGTATCTGCCCAGCGCCCGAGACGTTCTCCCCTGGATGGGCATGGGGAACCCCACCGCGACCCTAATAGAGGATAAAAGCGGGAGATAATGAATGAATGAATGAATGAAAAGTATTACTGTCTACAGATTTGGTGGCATGGACGCTTCGTGTTTAGAAAGTCTGTTCATGTGGGTTTTCTCCGTTCTTTCCACAGTCCAAAAACAATTCAAACTGAATTGGCAGCTCTCAATTGCCCCTATATAGGATTGGTGTCCTGTCATGGGTGTATCTGCTCAGCACCCGAAACGTTCTCTCTGATAGGATTAAGCAGAAGTCAACGAGTTGAAATTAATAGGATATAGATTAGATTTTTTCCTACGAAATCCGGCTGCTGCGTGTACAGCTATTGTACATTTATAATAAGATGCATATATTTTTATTTTTAATTACACACCACAAAATTCAACTAAATTCATTGCAAAATATGTCTAAAGTTTAATTTAATATTGACACAATGCAGGATTTTCCCAGTTACACACATTTCTGATCACTTGTGAGCTCTTGTTACTAAGAAGGCGCCTAACATTGCTAATTATTCCAAAAACATAATCCTTACAGTGAGGCATCATTGTGACAGCCGCATCTTGTGGGAATGTTGTTCCCCACAAACACATACAAGGAAATAGCTAAATGCTGAATGTAAGGAAAGGAATAATATACAATGTACATTTGTTCCAATTTACAAAAGAGTTTTATCAACCCTGTGCTCTGACTCCAACCAAGTTGGGATGCTTTGGATAAAACTGTCTGCTAAATGACCAAAATGTAATGTAATGAAATGAGTTTAGTTTCAAATATACATTACAAAATGTCTAAAACGTATCATGGCTAATAATTTTAAACTTTATAGCCTTTCATTTTAATAGTGACTTAGGCGGAGTGTTTAGCACATTCGCCTCTCAGCGCTAGGGATTCGAATCCCAATCTGGATTCCATGTTCTCCCCGTGTCTGCATGGGTTTTCTCCGGGTTCCTCCCACAGTTCAAAAACATGGATCAAGGTCAACTGAATTCTCCAAAGACCTTAAACCTTTGGAATGTTCATAAGAGTCATTTGGCCTATATCTCATAGAATATTTGTTAATACACTTTAAAATAAGCAGTACATGTAAGGTACCCTAAAACAGTATTAAAAGAACAGTGCTTTTTACTTTGGTATAAGTGGGATAAAATTACAAATACTTTTAGAATGTCAAAATCTTTGCAAATGCCAAGCTAATGATCACATTTTAAAAATGTTATAAAAAGGAGCAGCATAAGTATGTGTTGAAAATATTCTCCTATGCATGCTTTTCATCTGCAAGCTCAAATTTTCTTACACAGTCCAAGGACATGTACTCTAAAAATACTAGATGGCTCCAAGATTTGTGTATGTGTGTTTTGATTAGCTAAATAAAATATATAATTGTACTGTATTTCATTTTTGCTAAAGAAAACGGTTTGATTTCATTCTTTAGTTTGGTATGTTGTATTGAATGACTTGTGTCTTTAAAGCAGCATTTGCAGCTGATTTTCATGATAGCATGGATCTAAAATTAGTGAGGCTCTGTGACTCGGCCATGCGTATCAGATTCCAGAATGCTGTATCTGGACTGGAGCAGCACCTGCTACTAGCTATAACAGTGTTAAGCACATGCAACAAAATACAGTGCCACTATACTCTGTTAGGTCAGTTTTAGTCAGTTTTCCATGACTTTGAAGAACAACCACTGTGTCTTAATAATGTTAATGATAACAGTTCACTTGTGTTTTTGAGGGAGCTGGACCTACAATTGTGCTGAGTATCTTCACTGGATGAAGAACCACTTCAGTATGCAGAATGCAGGAATGCAGACTCCAATATCAGAACCTAATCTTCAGCTCTGTGGTACAGTACAGTTCTAGGATTTCTTTTTTCATTATAACTGTATATGTTAACACATCGAGAGTGTCATAAAAATTGAAAAGAAAATGTGTCAAATAACATTTTACAACAATTTAAATTACATGCTACATAGACATTTTCGCCAGTATTTAAAAATTTCTGATGACTAATTAGTGAATACAACTTTCAGCTTTTATATGTTAGGTTCTAATGTCATACACTGAAATAGAAATGCTTTTGTCTGGATTACTGTAAATATGCTTACTTAATCTTTTCAGATCTGAAATCTTCCTGGGTTTTTTGGATTTTCTATACAATGTCCATTTCTAAATCATAAAAGGGGTTAAACAGAAGTTAAGAAACTCTACATGGTGCGTGGAGCAAAGCAATGGAAAGCTGGGTTCTACAGGGGGACAGCTACTCATTCCTTCCTAGTGCAACACATAACTTCAATCTAGAGCACCTGAATGGGCCTAATCGTGTGGAGATCTTTGACATTACTTGTATTCCCAGTGCCCGGAATGCCATATCTGAGACAACCTGCCTTTGTGACATTTTTGGGGATGATTGTGAATCTCCTACCCTGTCTACTAGCCCAACTTCTGCTTCATTTCTAAAAAGGAATGTGGAAGAGACCATACAGGCAGACGATGTAAACATCTCTGCTTATGGCTCAGAAAATCCAAGCGATGCAAGTGAAACATTTGAGGACTCAAAAGACAGTTGTACGACACTTTCTAATGACTTTCCCCTTGAGACTAAAGATTCAAGTTTTTTATCATGTCAATTAAATCTGCAAAATAACAACAAAGAAAATAATTCTGTTAATAGTGCACTGGCATCATTTGAAGTGGATGATAGTAACTCATCACAGGAAGAGAACCAACAAATATCCTACGTTCCTCAGTTTGATAACCTACATAAAGCTGAAATTATATGTAATCAGCAGCTAGAAACAGCATCAACTGAAAATGCTAGTGATAATGGGTTAATCACACAAATCAAGGCTGATGATAGTGATCCTGCACAGGCACAAAACTCTCATTTGTTTGATGAAGAGTTTCATTCACCTGAACAAAAGATACTAAATACACTTCAAGATTCTATAACTCATTTAATACTTGGTGGAAATACGGATTCCACAAAGGAAGGTGGCATTGCCTCACCTGGGCTAATGACAACTGACTTACAACAGGAGCTGATCCCTCTCAACCTCATACATGAAACTGGGGAAGGCACAGGACTGAGTGCAGCTGAATCACAGCAGGAAAAATCAACACAAGAAATGCTGTTTCCTGAGACAGATATCAAGCATCACACAGAGAAGATAGACACCTTTTCCACTGGCACAAATGAACCTGATTCAGTACGCAATCAAGAAATATCAGGCAGCAATCACATGGATTTGAAACAAGCTATAATCACTCCTGATCTTTCTAATGATATCAGATGTGTAACTGAACAGACTGATGTGATTTCGTTGGATCTAAGTGTTTCAAGTGATTTCACAAAAGACAACACACAGAGTAAACAGCTAACGACACTATTTTCAGAGACACTTGAACACACGGACACCTTAGAGGAAAAGACACCAGTAGTTTGTCCTAATGATCATAAGAGGGTAGGTGGTGTTTCTATAGTGGAAGAAGAACCACTGTGTTTGCCTGCTATAACAAATGATGATATTTTATCTACAGAAAATATATCTGTTGATAAAAAAACAGTAAAATACAAGTGCTCAAGTGATCTGATTACAATCTCTCCCAATGAACATGATTTAACTTTGCCACCTGAGTGTACTCATTCTCAGTTACATCATAATGGTGAATGGGTTATTTATTCAAATGAACCAGCGATAAAACAGACAACTTCTCAAGATAATGACAAATCTGGAATAACAGATCTGGAACACTCCAAAACTATGCCTTTGTCTACTTTTGATTTTAGTTATGAAACAAAAATAAATGTGCATCAGTGCCACACCATACTTTCTGAAAATAATGAGAACAGCGTACTGACACCTTTCACAGATGTAACAGAAGAATCGCTAACAAGTGAATTGAGTGACCTGTACTCACTTCCTGATTCGGCAATGGAATCAGAGATTTTATCTGTTAATAAAGATCCAGCAACAGAATTTACTGATCCTACTTCTCCATCAACCCTCAAGTCATGCCTCACATCTGCCACATCTGGTTTACCCAGACTATCATTAAGTTCAACAGATCCCATGTGTCCTATTATAGAAGAAGTAAAATGTGTAAAAAACCTTCCATCATCCACAGATGATATTAAAGCTCTGGTACTCTCTGACAATTTTGAGAATCATGAAGAAGACTCCAAACCCCTAACAAGTATTCCTGTCCACTTATTGCCCCATGAGGTGAAGGCTCCTACTTGTTCTGAAAGCTACAAGTCTACCACAGTTCTCCCAAAGGATATAAATTGTTTGGCCATCTCACCCACCTCATATATTCAATCAAGCTTTTCGAAAGATACTGTTTTTAAAGATCAAACATCACCTTATGAGGTTTTTGAACAAATACCAGTCCCAGGACCGTGCATTTCACTTGGGCACATAGAACATGACATTCCTCAAGGGTCCATATTTAAAAAAAGTTCAATTTCCATCAGCGAGGTGGAGGCAATTTCTTTATCTGAACTGTCTGATGAAGGACAGCTTAGTGAGACCAAAGACTGCAGTTCAACTCTGGATAAATGCACAATCATTGCTGAGGCACCTTCTAGCCAAATTCAAGAAATAAGAAATGCAGCAACTGAACTCCCAGTTACAAAATTACATTCAACTGAAATGAAGGCAATCTGGGAAAGGAGTTATGGTAGCATGACCGATCTTTTGGCAGATAATGATGGTGTCAGTGAAGAAAAACAATTGAAAAGAAAATCAGCTAGTGATGGAAAGCAACATAGCCAAATAGCTATGAGACATGGGGAAAGCCCCAGCACTTTACACTGTATGATTGATTCCAAGTTTGAAAATGTTTCATTTGGAAACAAGGGGTGGAGTGGAGAGATGGCAATACACATAGAGCCTTCATCAGTGGGCGGATTTATAGTGGAAGGTGCCTCCAGTGGGGAACAGGCTGTGCTGTCAATTAGTGACAGGAATAGAAAAGAGTCAGCTCAACACAGCCCTGAACTCTCAAGCCGAGACACAAAGTCTGGAATTCCAGCTCGCTATTTTGAGTCTCCTCCAACAATTCACCAGCAACAAACCCTTGTTGAAGAACACCCATTTCAAAAAGAAAACAACTATGATGCCAAGCTCTCATCAACTTCTCAGAGGAACCACATTGGTGTTGACCATATTCAACCAGAATGTACAAGTGGGACATTCAACATGGAAGGTAAAATTGATGAGGTACACAATGAGGCAAAGTGTTCTCCAGAACTGGCCTTTATGAGACCATTTAGCTCAAAAGGGGATTACTTGGATGTAGGTCACAACTTATTTAATCATGTTTCACAAACATCAAAAGTGAACAGTCTAGGAGCTTTAATTTGTATTTCTAATGAAGAGTTGCCTAACGTGTCATTACATGAAATTGAAGACCTTTCATGCCACAGTTCCCCTTTTTCGCCAAATGATATTTTACAACCAAGAAAAAGTTTAGATGTTGATAGTTTTGAATGCATGGATGTCATAGTGGAATCCAAGGCTGAAAAAGAAAGTGGGAAAAAGACAGTCCCAAAAAGGCAAATTCAATTCAAGAGACAGTCAAAAAATCAAAATGTTGATTCTGTTGTAAATACAGAAAATGTTAGGGATTGCTCGTGTAATGTAACAATGCATCAGCATGACACCTCAGTTTCAGTACAAGATCTAGTTCAAGGTGAACCAGAAATGAACACTGGTAAAAATATGTTACAGAAATCTGTATCTTTAGAAGAAACTTCAAATAAGACAGAAATAGCTTCTAGCATCATTAAAAATGTTCTTGCTAAGAAAATGGATATATCCGCAAAACCATCTTTAAGTAATAAAATCTCATCTCCATCTGAGGATGAGAACAAGCACACTGAAATACTCATTGGTGGAAAATCAAGTAACATAGAGTGTCACAGTTCTAGCACATTTTGTGCTTTAAGATTGTCCCCAAATGATAATAATGTCACAGACAAAAAGAAGGACATTAAGCCAAAAGTGCCCCCAAAACCATTCCCTAAACCTAAATGTGTACCCCTTCATATCATAAATGGGGGTGTGGGATTATATGGCATATACCCAGTGGGGGACATTGTCAGTACCAGCCAATTTGAAAGCTCGGAAGGAAAACAACCAAAAAAAGAAATATCAGAGACCAACAAAACAGAGGCAAATCATGTAGAAGAGCGACACAACCATATGCCAACAGGTTTCCCTGTCAAAAGCACAAATTTTACTTTAAGCAGGCAGAGCATAGTATCAAACAAAGAAACAGATCAAACTGGGGTGCAGGAAATCCAACAACAGGATGGAGGGATGTTCTTATCCAAAACACCTGATATTACACTGAAGAATTTCATCAACAAAGATAAAAAAATCTCTCTTTTAAAGTCTTCTGTTCCTATTGATTCGGGGATATTAAAAAACCCTAAATGTAAATTTGAGAAAGAATGCTTACCCATGGATAAAAATAAATTTGAAACAAAAACAGAGAATTGCTGTCAAAAAGAAAGTAAAAAAAAGCCCAAACTAGTTATGGATCAAGTCACTGATGTCAAAATGACAGCAAAAAACACCCACGATGTGTCATTCAAAGCCACAAATACCATTCACCATAAGGAGGATTTTTCAAATCAAAAGCAAATACAACGTAGTAATACTTTGCGTATTGAGTACAAGGCCATCAGCTGGAAAGATAAACAATCAGCTTGCAGTGAAGGCACAAACCTTCAGGATAAAACTGATAACTCGGACATAGCAAAGGGTTCACACATGAATTCAGTGATAAAAAAAGACATTTGTTTGACACAGAAAACACCTAAGGATTTATCAATTACGTTGCTGAAGTCACAGGTTAAGCAGGAGAAAGTTGAAAATCTTGAAGGATCTAATGTGGATTTATTTGTTGGATCTACTAACATTTTATTAGGTTCACCTGATAATTCTAAAAGGAAAATGGAGTTAAAAACACCTCCTAGGCCTTCAAGTAAAGATGCACCTACATTAGTACTTCTAAGTGAGGGAACTATGCAGAACTCAGCAAGCTCCAGTTCATCTGAAGACAAGATTGTATGTAGCAACCACTGTGTGGCAATGTTGGTAAAAGAAAAAGGAATGCAAGCTGATATTGGGGTTTGTGATGCTTTACATGAAGAAACAGAAGCTCAGTCAAAGCACATTAATAGGCTGGAGGTCCCATTGCCAACCTATTCATCAGAGGAGTCAACTACAAAATCACAGAGAGTGCAAAACATAGCTGTTTCTTGTCACCAAAATATACCCACTGATAAATCCCAGAATTCAAATGAAAGCGGTAAGGTATTAAGATGCTCACCAGAATGCAAAGTAACAAACATACAATCTGAAGTAGGAGAAAACAAGACAAAAGCTTCCCTGCTACCTTCAAATGAACCGGAGAAGATGACCGGTCATTCCATATCTATGACAAAAATTGTGCCACCAGTTGCTGCTTCATTCAAGGCAGAGATGAGATCATTTTCTAGCAGTACAAAAAGTCATGCAGTGCCAGTGACAACTTCCAAGGAGATTGAGTTACCCATTCAAGTAAGGTCAATTTCCAATGACAGAACAAAACCTTCTGCTCTATCTAAAGCAAGTCAAAAATTGCCAGTTGCAGAAATAAACTCTCCAAGACAGGATATCAAAGCAATATCATTTTTGAAACAATATGCCACATTTAAGGAGAATGATATAACTGAGATGTCATCAACATTAAAAAACAACGAACACTCTAATGAAGCATCAAACACAAAATCAATCAATTCTACATCATCCTTAAGTAATGCTTTAACACCTCCACCTTTATCATGCAAGCATTCTCCGGTGCAATTGATCAGCAATCAGGAGCAACAGCTCTTGTCGAGTCATTCTTGTCAATCTGTTTATCAACCCTTACTGCCAGTGTCCCAGCCGATTGTTAAGACCCAGTCGGAAACATCATCTAGTAATCAGTTTCATTCAGAAGACTTTAATTTTCATTCATCTGATGATCCTCCAAGTTATGATGAACGTGAACGTTTTAGTTCTTTGATGCCTGCAGATTTAACACATATAGAGCTAAATAAATACCACCCCTCCACCAAACCTTCTCTATGCACATGTTCAACATGTTCCCAGTCACATTTTAGACAAACCTACCGCAGGTCCCAAAATCAGTCACCACAAGCCCCTCATTTACCAGTAAAGATAATTTCATACTCAGGTGCACAACTACAGCCACAAGTCCATTCTCTTCAATGCAGATCAGATAGCCAGTCCATTAATTATTCATCTCTTTCACCAAAAACAACAGCACCTCAGACTTCAGCAATGATTCAGCCTCTGCACCTTGCCAAACACCCTTTTGGCACTGAACAACAGCAACTTTCCAATGATCACATTGATAAACTGTCAGGTAATCAACATTCACCACAAATGAGTGGAGTATCTTATCAGGAACACAGGTGTTCACCAAATATAGCTGCTATGGACCCTAGATCCCACATTTTTAGTCCACAAGCATTGCCGTCTTTCGAGCAGGATTATGGAAGTGATGGCCCAGTCAGCAGTGGAATATTGTACCCAGACAATGTTACTGGTATCGTGTATGGTCAAGGATCTCGACGTGTGCTTTTAGATCCTGAAACTGGAAAGTACTTTTACATTGACATGCCGATACAACCAATTAGAAAAATGCTATATGATCCTGAAATTGGTCAATATGTGGAGGTTGTCATACCACAGCAATCTATGTCTCACGCTGGTATGTATCCCTCAACTACTGCTTCATATCCCCCACTCCACTGTCCACCACAGTACCTTTCTTATGCTGTGCCACATCATCTTCAGTCAGCACAACAACCACAAATTTCAGAGCCTTCTGTCCCCACATCACTCAATCAAATATCTGTTGGATATAAAAATTCAACAGCTCAGATACCAAAACTAGACATTAAGGGGCATCTACCACAGGAACAGAACTATTTAGAAAATATGTATTACCTTCCTACTGGAATAAATACAAGTCCAAATTCTAATGCTTTGGAATGTTACCACAAGTCATCATCGAACATGCCTGCTGCTGGTGGCAGGAGAGCATAAATGAGTAGTACAGTAGTGCAGTTTTTGTACCTGCATAACTGATAAAATGTCCTAAAATACATATAAAACATTTTGCATTGTTTAAATTACATTTTGTGTTATTTATGTTTTCACACCAAACTATCAGAATAATAACATTAGGACATTTTAAAATGTGTTAAAATTATTACCTACCGAAAAATATATATAAACAACAAACAAAGAGTGCTGTTGTACTGTTGATTGAATGTTTATTTATTTATTTTTTTAAAAATGTTTTTTAACTTTTATTTTTAAACTTTCCCATTTACATCTTACATATTAATCATTTCTATTATTATTCAAAAATGTAGAATTATCAAAAATATCAGTTTTGGAGAGAAATCAATAATTTATTAAACATTTTAGCAGGTAATGTAATTAAATTTTCCATGTTACTTTTATGTTTAAGTCTTTTATGTTCTGATTAAGATAAATGGACTATGTTGTTTAAAAAAAGTTTTAATTGAGGACCAGTAAGGTCAGTTTTTGAAAAGAAATCTGGGTCTTATGTAAATACATTATGCAATTCAATTTGATATCCAGAGGGGCGGCATGGTGGCTTAGTGGTTCAAGGTAAATTGATTTCTTCAAATTACCCCATATAGAGTGTGTCTGTGTGAGTAAGTGTGTGCCCAGCGATACATTGGCGCCCTGTCCTGGGTGTATCTGTGCAGTGCCCGAAACGTTCTCCCCAGGATGGGCATGGGAACCCCCCCCCTGCGACCCTAGAGGATAAAGCGGAAGATAATGTATGGATGGAATTTTAAATCCAGATTGCATATGTTTCTTAAGGGCTACATTGTATAACCTGGATTTTACAAATGAAAACTGGTCTGATATAGATTTTTTCATTAAAAAGTTATTTTGTTCAAATTAAAGGAATCATATAATTTACAACTTAAAGAAATACAAATAACATCATTAAATTTATTTCAATATATTTTGTTTTGGTTAGGGTCGCAATCTGTGCCATTGCCTGTCCCAAAATAATAAATAAATAAACCCACAGAGAAGTGGAGAGCATGTGATCTCCAGATCAAAAGAACTAATCTGCCTTGACTGGAAATCAAACTCAGGATCTCGGAATCATACTTACACATACAGTTGAAACAACAGAACAGTTGTTATGGTCCTTGCATGACTCCAACTCAAGTCTGAATGTGTAGTGAGATAAAATATAAGGAAGTGTTTTGGAAAAATCCTTGTGCTTTTCAAAGATGGTTTGCAAAGAAAGGTGGATTTTTCTGCAGATATCTCAAAACTGCTTTATCTAAATGTAGTACAACAAATATGTTGTGTGCTTAAATAATTTTACTTACCAATTTTATTTTATGTTTATAAATAAGCTTGCGTGTTTTTGGTTTGCTGTCACTGCATGCCAGGGTTTAACTTACAGACAGGGAAACGTGGAACATGTTCACAAAACAGTTTTTCAGCATAGTTCCGATTATGAACTTATGCCAAAAAGAAAAAAAAAAAAGATCAATAATAATAAAAAAAAAAAAAAAAAAAAAAAAAAATAATATATATATATATATATATATATATATATATATATATATATATATATATATATATATATATATATATATATATATATATATATATATATATATATATATATATATATATATATATATATATAATGCGGCACGGTGGCTTAGTGGTTAGCACGTTCGCCTCTCAGCACTAGGGATTCCCGGTTCGAATCCCCATCTGGGTGGAGTTTCCATGTTCTCCCCATGTCTGCGTGAGTTTCCTCCGCGTTCTCCAGTTTCCTCCCAAAGTCCAAAAACATGGATCAAGTCATTTGAGTTCTCCAAATTGCCCCATATAGAGTGTGTATGCGTGCGTGTCTGTGTGAGTGAGTGTGTGCCCAGCGATAGATTGGCACCCTGTCCTGGGTGTATCTGCCCAGCGCCCGAAACCATCTCCCTGGATAGGCATGGGGAACCCCACCGCGACCCTAATATAGGATAAAGCGGAAGATAATGAATGAATGAATGAATGAATAATAATAATAATAATAATAATAATACGTTTTATTTATAATGCACTTCACATTTACAAAAAAATCTCAAAAGTGGTACAAAATAAAATCACCAATACAAAAACATAATCATTAAACCAATCATACTAATTAAAAATCATAGTTTTTTAAACAGTCAATTGAGAGATTATTATTATTGGTATAAGTTCATAATCGGAACCATGCCGAAAAACACTTGTGTTGTGGAAATGTTTCACCAGTCTGTAAGTTTAACCCTGACCCACTCGCATGCAGTAACCGCACCCAGAATGACTACATTCGACATCCTGTCTGCCCATGATATTGCATGGCAGAAGCAGAAACAAATGCCCATTATGAACCCTCTATGTAACTGATTAGGAGCGTTTCAGGGAATACGCCCGTTTAGTATGAACTATCGGAATAAATATGCTTTACTATTGATGCCAGTTCTATTAAGAAAAGCAACTATATCCTTAAAATAATATTTCAATGTTTGAATGTTATTGTGATGTAATGGCGTCTTATGTGTCCACATCGCTAAGCCTAGAGAAGAAATCTACTTCAGTTGTTTAATCTAGAAAAGTAATACCTCTGGACGTGGGCATTTCAGGAAGACACCACATAAGGTCAACTTCCGCTTGTGATCCAATCAGACAGAAACATGAAAGAACCTGCTCAAGAGTCTCAAGTGCACCTTACAAAAGCGGATGTGTTGGTTTCCAGGCAGCATTAACATTAAACAATGCGTCAGAGCAGGCGCTTTACACACCTGAGTTAAAAAGTACAACGTCTAGTTGTGGGTTGATTCTTTAAACCACTAGGTGGCGCTGCCGCTTGGGTCTGGTTCCAGATTGGTAATTATATGCATCCAACAGTCTTACGTATACGTTTTAATTAAAGTTGGACTAAACAAGTGCGTTTGCTGACTTATTTTTGAAAGTCAAAACAGAGATTGATGTTCACAGTATGCTCTAACAGTTTAGTTATACAGAATGGAAGCTTTAGAAAGTTTTGAGTATTAACGACGAATATTTCACTAATCTTATTACCAAGTCATCGGCTAAGCTGTGTATCCAAACTGTCAAGTGAAAATGTACAGCTATTTGTCGACTGTTATACACAGCAACTAATGTGTGTGAAAAGAGCCTTAGAAAAGTGTCTCCAGCTTTATGGGAGGAACTGGCGATTCCTCTGACGCTCTACATAGCTAAAAGGTCAAGTCCACTTCTCCCTCTCCGAAAGAGAGATAAAAAGCCATAATTGTCTATGGAAAAGCAAGGAAACGTTTTTCAATCGTTGAGACGTATGGTATACGTCCCAGAGGGATACATTTCCAGACATTACTTCCTTACTTACTCACATGGCAAATTCCAGACAAGACTTAATTTGAGTCTGCAAATGTAATGGGAAATCCGACAGTAAGAATGAAAAAATGTGAAATAAAGTCTGTCTGATTTGCAGCATTGCTTTTACCAAGGGGTACCATAAAATTTTGTCAAGAAATTGTTGATCAAAGGTTTGTACATACTTATCTATCTATCTATCTATCTATCTATGGTTTGGATGGTTTATTAAGGAGTTATGTACAAGTGCCTTTGGAGCAGATTCATAAAAATAAATCAGTAATGGTAATGTTTTCCATAAATGTCACTTTATTGCCACTGTTTTTTTTTTAGATGTCCTTACAAAATATTTCCTGCCACTACTTTCAGTTAGTCATTGTAGTCACCATTTCCTCCTTTCTCTATACTACAATGTCTCCTTCCTGCATTTCTTCCTGTGCACACAGTAGGATAACCATTGCAATGACTGGATAAGGCAAACTTGCCAAGTTTTAGCTGCAGTATAAAAGTTGTAAGTTGATGCTATTTTTTCTAATTTAAAATGCAACACTTTTTTTCAGTGGCTTAAAGTTCAGACTAGTGAAAACATCTGCTGGTATATTTTTCCTAAAAATATCCTGTAAATAGTGGCTGATAGCTTGCTCATGGCATGTCAGCCATGGTAAAAAGGTGGGGCCATGTTATATTTATCTGGGGCCTCAGCAGCAGAACTTCAACAGAGACCCAATAATATCTATTTAGCAATGTTTGATCAAATAGCCTTTTATACAAAACATTAACTAAAATTAACATCCTTAGTATTTATTCAAAATGTAGAGGTTAAATAGCTATCAGGTACTCTATCATGGATTTCCTGGGTAAGAGATGATATAGGCAGCAGGCAGGAAGAAGAATCTGTGAAAAAAGCCATGATGATTGTGACAGTGCACATCACCAGGCACAAAACAAAACTGCAAATACACAGACAAAAATGCAACATATGTAATAGAACTAGGATCTTGTGTATAAAGGCAGAAGAGATTACAAAGAAACTTTAAGAGTGTAAAATTGCACAAACTTGACAAAGCTGCGGACAACTTAACGATCCATAATGTTCCCTGCAGACACACAAATTAAAGTAGAACAAATAAAGTCCATAAAAAATGTACAAGAGAGGCGAAAAGTTACAAGTAAAGTTACAAGAGAGGCGAGTGTCATGTCTGATTCTAGATGGCACTAAAACACCAATAAAGCCAGAGTCCACAATGATCTCTTGCATTCATAACCAGGTTGTTATCTGAGCACCACCGTTGCCAGGTGGTGAATCTCCTCTCTGTAGTGAGACTAATCATTGTTCGAAATGCAGCATATCATTACAGTGTCATCAGCATATTTAACAAAGGTGTTGGAGGTGTGGATGGGAGTGCAATCCTATGTGAAGAGTGTGAAGAGGACTGGACTGAGCACACAGTACTGTGGTGTACTAGTGTTTACAATGATTGTGGATGATGTGTGGTCCCCTATTCTCACCACTTGTGGTCTGTTGTTAAGAAAATCACTGATCCATGAGTACAGTGAGGGGGACAGCACTACCTGGGTATAGACAGTGCATTGTAACATAACTCTTATGTATAGGCTTCTGTAACAATAACAAAACAATCAAAACAGTTACAAACTTGTCTTTATTTTAATGCACAAGTGCACAGTGTAGAAGAATGGTTCAATTCTCTGCTGGATGACAACTGCAGGCTCAAAACCTCGACGAGTCTACATGTGTACAGTGTCACCTGGGTTCGGCGCAGGAAGTGACTTTGCAAACTTGTTGTGCTGTTTTTGGCGTTTCTGACGGTCATGTATCTTGTTGTGGACTGTTTCAGCACAGCACTGGAACAAGGAATTGTACTCTGCGGGACTCGATTGCGCAGATGACCTGTTCAGTCCCGTCACTGGAGTGTTTCTCAGCGACAATAGCACAAGATGTGGGTCAGTGCCTGTCTGCATGGCTTTCTTTAGCGCATGTTTCACAGTCTTTATTGACCTTTCAGCCATTCCATTTGAAGTTGGAAAACCTGGGCTGAAATATATGAGCTTAATCTCGCACGACGCAGTAAATAATTTCATTTCATAACTGGCAAATGGGACATGAATGCTCACAATCTCCCTGGGAATTCTATGCCTAGCAAAGACAGACTTCATTTTCTGGATTACTGAGGTGGCTGTGGTATCAGGCAGATTGAGTACAACTATCATCAACTATATATTGTTAATCAACTACCAAGAGATGAGTGTCCTTTCAGCTCAAAAATATCAGCTCCAACTTTCATCCATGGCAGTTCTGGGATCTGATGCGGAATAAGTTGTTCTTGTTGATGTCTGGGTTGTAGTTGTTGGCATTGTGTTGGCACACTTCTCATCCATCATTTCTATGTCCTGTCCCATTCCAGGCCATTAAATAAATTTTCTTGCTCTTGCTTTTGTGTGTTGCACTCCTTGTTGTGCAAGATGCAGTTTTTCTAACATCATCTTCTTGTAGCTTTTCTCTCCTATCATGACAATGTCATTCTGGTTGCTGATGTTGTCTCGCATTGGCCATTAGCAATGCAGTGATTGTTCAAGACTGTGCTTCTTTATGGGCCAGCCTTTCATGTGTTTCTTACATATAGTACAGCCTGTAACACATTATCTGTGGCAGGTTATTGTTTTAGTTCCCTGAGTGCTTGTTTACTCAAGGTGTCTGTTGGCTCTAAGGCATACACAACCTTTTCATCACAGGGGTTTTCATTCATGTTCACTGTTCCCACCTACTGTGCCACATGACAGTTCATCAGCTATGTACATGTCCTTGCCTGGTATGTAAGTAACATTCATATTGTAGTTTTGTAGCATTAGCCCTTGCATTCTTGCTGGGGCTTTGTTTAGAGGTCTACGCATGATAACCTCTAGCGTTTTGTGATTCGACTGCACAGTCATGGGTCTCCCATATATATATATATATATATATATATATATATATATATATATATATATATATATATATATATATGCTAGTGAAATCTCTTGGTTACAAAGTGTAACAGGTGCCTAGGGCAGAGGATGGTCTCGACCTGGTCAAGGTGTCCGATGATGAGGCGGGCGAGTCATACCTGTATGGGCATATTCTGCCCATACGCACCCTCCTCAACTCTGAGGAGTTCTGGACTGAGGGATCAGTCCAGTTTGTAAAACCCCCTGTGGCGAGATCCGGACGCAGAGCGCGCCGCCGACGCAGAGGCAGCATGCGCACGGCGCAGCCGTGTCTGGGTCGCCCTGCAGGGGGGCGGTACCAGAGCCGGCGCTCGAGTGTTGCCGACAATTGCCTCCTTGTGTGTTTATTAACTACGTAAAGTACACACTGTGGATGCAGTGCAACTCCTTTTACTGGGACACACGTACATGCTCCAACATCGAACACACTAATTGTGGGCACCAAGTGCTCACTGCAATCTATCACATCCACCAAGGATTCTGTGTCCACTTCCAGCACAACAAACATCTTCAAGTTTGCCAACAATACTGTTGTAGTAAGCCTGATCTCCATCAACAATGAGAGGGCCTACCTGGAGGCAAGACTAAGCAAGACTAAGGAGCTGATAGTGGACTAAAGTAGAAAAGGATGAAGTTACTACCCTGTGAGAAAGTGTGGATAGCTTCTGGTACCTTGGTGTTCACATCTTGCAGTACCTGTCATGGTTCTAACACATGACATACAACCTTACAAAGAAGGCCCACCAGCTTTTCTTCCATGACCGATGCCTAAGGGATTTTAGACTGCACTCCAAGCTATTGCGGAACTTTAACTTTTGCACCATCGAGAACAATGAGAACAATGGCCTGCCCCAGATGCAGCCCGTTAGGCCTGCCAAACTTTTTTCATTCATTCATTATCATCCGCCTTATCCTTTATTAGGGTCGTCTTGGGCGCTGGGCAGATACACCCAGGACAGGGCGCCAAACCATCGCTGGGCAGCTTGTCAAACTTGTATTATCAAAATATACTATTATTAGACCTTAGTTGCATTCCTTTTCCCTCCTATGCCTGCATTTATAGGCCTGTATTATTATTTTTTTAAATTCACACGCTTTAAAAATTCAAATGATCCCTTTTCTTTTTATCATTTTTAAGTGTATTAAAATGTTCATGCACAAGAAATTATGATTTATTTATTTTGTTCACATAAATATTTAATTTCAATTAATTGAATATGGTTCTAAATCTTAGTAAGAGCAATTTTGAACTATTTGTAATGTTATGAGTGATCTCAATCAATAATGACAACTAGATTCTTTACAGATTACACCAGTCTTCTAATTCAGACCTCAGACCTTAAGACAAATTGGTCCTCCACATTTATAACATCCGTGCAGTAAAACAAAAACATACAAACAATAGTGAATTGAGGGGAGTAAATGGGGTTAGGTGATACGCCCAAGGACACTTCAGTCATAACATTTGATGGGACAGGAAATCGATCCATCTATCTTTATATTGCAAGGCAGCTTTCTTAACCACAAACCTATGACTGCCCCATGTTACAGCACTCCCACCAAATAAAGCCTCTGTAGTGGACCTGGCTATTAATAAATATTAACAAATTATGCAGAAAACTGATGTACTACAGTCTTACTACAAAGTGTATCTCTATTGGTAAGTGAAACTACTAAACTGGTAAGATAATAAATGTAGAAACAAAGAGCATGTAATAGTGGCCAGTGAATTTATGTTCAAAGTATACTTGTGGTATGTTTTGGCAGTATAATTTTTTAAAAAGACTTCCTTCAAAACTCCCTGTTCCTGAAGGCAGTTATTATTATCTCATATCTACTATCTCTGGCAATTTTGCAGTAAACAGGAACTAAAATAAGGAAAAGAGTAAGACAGAGGCCCTATTTCACTTTGTCTGGCTTTAAAACAAGTCATCACAAACAAAACCCAAATATTTATTCTATCTGCACTTAAATAGAGATGTAGATGAGGGCAAGATAGCTCGGTGGTTAGGGTGTTGGGCTGTCAATCTGAAGGTTGGGGGTTCAAATCCCAGGTCAACTGAAGTTACCAATGTGGGTCCTTGAGCAAGACCCTTAACCCTCATTGCTCCAGGGATGTTGTGATTAACCCAGTGCTAACCTTGTAAGTCACTTTGGATAAAAGCGTCGGTTAAATGACCAAATGTAAATGTAGATAGTTTTAAAGATCAGCATTATTCTTAACTTCCTTAACAATGAACAAGCAATTCTGGAAATTGAAATGTATATAAATTTCTTGGTAAAATACTAGTTTTGAAAGAAGACACTGATTGCTCGAAGTTTCTACATTTTAAATAACTATGACTTTATCATTGTACTGACTATAGTTTAATGTTTTATTGTTACATAAACATGTAACTAAAGACACCGGGTGGCATAGCTCGATGGTCGCCTCCAGCCGGAGTCCAGGGGACCTGCAGCTGAAAAGTATTAGCATGCACGTGTAGCTGGAAGTTACAAAACAATATGAATATAATTTTCTGACAAAAATAAGAAGACAGTATTTTAGGATTAACTGCATATCCTGTCTGGCAAAAGGACAATGTTTCGATATATTTTATTTAGCACATATAAACAAAAGTAAGTATTTTATTCTCATTAAGAAATTAAAGGTATGTCTAGTGCTTAAAAGTAATGTCATAAACAAAAAATCTAAACTCACATAGATTTCTCAAAAGGCACTCACACAGAAAAAAGCTGGATTGGGACTTAGGGGAATTTTACATAACATTCCTTAGCTGTGAGCTGTCTTCAACATCAGAGTTCCTCACGTGCCTTAGCTAACCCTCTGATCCACACACACACAGAAATGCGCATACAATGAAATTGTAAAATGAAATCATGGACAAACTCAGACTTGCCCAAATTCTAATCCATCTGATTTGAAAACCTTACCTATAGGCCTTGCTCATCCATATTTGCTGACCCCACCTAAGATAAAAGAAAAAGATCCCTCCTGTGTAAAGAATTCTGGTATTCGTCAGTTTCTTGTCATGTTGATGATTTTTTTTGTCATTTTCTTAACAGAGAAACTATGAACACTTGTGTTAATTCTACAAGAATAAGACATCCATTTTTCAGAGCAAGGCTATTTAAGTAGTGCACTGTCTCTGCCATAATCTAAGGTGGTTGGCCACTGTAGCTCTAATTTTTACTAATATGGCTTGTTGTGTACACCCTGATTACAGCTGTACATTTTTTTCACCTAAAATTCTGTTGTTCATTAATCTTTCTGTCTGCATTTATATAATCTGGCAACTAGACACAAGCGATTGGTGTCAAATTTAAGATGTTCTGCTATTGGAATGCAGTAAATAATTTAAAAATTTTAGTCCTTCAAGTGACCCCAGAGGTCTGTAAGCTGCACTTGCTCTTGGTTGCTTTGGCTGAGTGATAGCCCCCCCAGGCAGCTTTCTGTGGTGTCTCAGCACAGTTGGCGCCTCTGCTCTGGTGAAGATCTTGGATGTGGAGGTCCTGGGCTGGTGCAGGAACACGTTGTCTGCTATTGTAAGGCCGGTTGGATGTACTCTGTTCTGTTCTCAGAAATGCCTTTGTAGACAACTTATGGTAGAAAAAAGAACCTTTATTCAGGGCACAACAGATATTGTGGACATTACTGCAGTCAGCATGCTATTGTATGCTCCCTCAACACTTGTGAAATTTGTGGCATTGTGCTTTGTAATAAAAATGCACATTTTAGTGGGATTTTTGATTGTGGCTAGCATGAGACACACTTGTGCAATGATCACATTATCTAATCACCATCTTAAAATTCCACACCTGTGAGGTAGATGGATTATCTTGGCAAAGGAAGTGCTCACTAAAACAAATTTAGAAAAATATGTTAAAAAAATATATAAGTAAAAGGCATTTTGTTTCTTAGGGAAAAAAGTCATAGATCTTTAAGTTCAGCTCATGACAAATGTAAGCAAAAACAAAATTGTTGCATTTATATCTTTGGTTTCGTATACAATTGATGCATTCTGCTGCAGGGAATCAGTTTGAGAAAATATACTACTAAAATATTTTAAAATTTATTTTTCTGTTTGGATTTTCAGATTTGCACTCATGAACTATTTTTTATATGTGTAGTTGTTGAAACGTCCTATTCATAGCCTTGATTTTCTTTATTTCAAAGGCTCCATTGTTCCAAGCCAGAAAACTCAGTGACAGAATTACAACTTATTGCTGTTGCATTCTTTAACCACAGTGCACAATTATAGACAGCTGTTGATAACTTAACCATTCAAGTCAACCTACAATTATGCTCTTTCTTCAAAGTAAAACAATGTAAGGACAATATTTAATTCTACTTCTGAAATCACCATAGAGATCCATATTTCTGACATGTACAGTATGCAAGGAATTAAGTCAGACCTGCTACATCCTTTCAAAAAACAGTGGCTTCCCTGATAAACATTATAGTTTCTTGTTTAGTTGGCATATAAAAAGAACATAAAATAACTTCATACAGCATCCAGTAATTGAACCCAGTACTTGTTGTGTGGTGAGAACTGTGCCAGCATTTTGCCCTAATGGAAATTTTTCTAAAATGTATTGCCACAGCAATATTTCATTTAGTACTTGGTGTAGCCTCCCATTGGAAAGGTAACTGCTTTTGTAGTCTTCTGAGTCTTATTTTATTAAGAACTTACTAAAACAAAACAAAAACATCATTCATTCATTCATCTCCCGCTTTATCCTCTATTAGGGTCGCGGTGGGGTTCCCCATGCCCATCCAGGGGAGAACGTCTCGGGCGCTGGGCAGATAGACCCAGGACAGGCCGCCAATCCATCGCTGGGCACACACTCACTCACACAGACACACTCTATTTGGGGCAATTTTTGGGAATTCAGGAAACCCACGCAGACACAGGGAGAACATGGAAACTCCACCCAGATGGGGATTCGAACCGGGAATCCCTAGCGCTGAGAGGCAAACGTGCTAACCACTAAGCCACAGTGCCGCCACAAAAACATCATATGATATATAATATATATAATAACACAGAGAAATAGCTAGGCTTTGCAGTAAAACTGACACTTTTATCCACTGTATTTGTATGCACTGAATCCAGCTATAGTTTTCTGTTTCCTCAAAAATCTTTGTTTACCAGGGAACCCCAATCCCTTTCAGTAATGTCTGACAAAAATATAGGTGACTTATTTAGTTTAGTAATCAAGAATATCCTATTTTGTATAAATCATTTTAATTTAATAAAAATGATACCTGTAAATAAAATCTAGTGTGACCAAATGCCCTCATTCATTTAATTATCAAATAAACTTCAATATTTGTAACATATTCTTAGTATAACTACACCTGTTCTCTCCCGGAGGGAACATAAGTGATCAAACAGCTTTACAAAAAACAAGAAACAAACCAGACAGATCAGGGATCATGTTGTGAAAGCACTGTTTAATCCATACTCTAGAAATATGAGAAGTATGGCAACACTGCAAACCTTGAAAGACATGGCAGCAACAGTCCCAGAAAGAAGAGCAATAATTTGAGAAAGCCATTGAGAACTTTGTAGGAGCTGCAGAGATCCACAGCTCAGGTGGTAGAATCTGACACCATTTTGTCATTTACTTTACAAAGCTGGTCTTTTAGAATTACGGGAAAAAAGACAAATTTAAAAGTCCCTTTTACAGTTTGTGTAGAGGACCATGTAAGGGACACATCAAGCACATGAAAGATGTTCTTGTCAAATGAGAACTAAATGTAAAATGCTATGGGTGTATGGGTGACAGGACACATCTTTTTGAACATCTCCAACCAGGAAACATGGTGGTGGTAGTATCATGCTGTAGGGATTATTTTTTTGTGCAGAAACAATAAAGCTGGTTAGAGTTGATAGGAGGATAAATGCAGATAAATACAAGGCAATCCTGGATAAAAAACTGTTAGAAGCTGCAAAAAACTTCCACCTTCACCTTCACCTTCCAGCAGCCAATACTACAATGTAATGAATTAGATCAAAACATATTCATGTGTTAGAATTGCCCAGTCAAAATCCAGACCTACATTTACATTTAGTCATTTAGCAGATGCTTTTATCCAAAGCGACTTACAAATGAGAACATGAAAAGTCAGAAGTTATGGAGAAAACCAACTATACTACAACAGGTATTTGTTAAAGAGATGGGTCTTCAGTAGTTTCTTAAAACTGCTTAGTGATTCTGCCTTACGGACAGAGTTGGGAAGATCGTTCGACCATTTTGCAGTGGTGAACGCCACGGAGTGAGAATGAGCTCCTCAGTGAGGTGGAATCACCAGGCGGCAATCATCACTGGAGTGAAGTGAACGAGTCGGAGTGTATTTTGAACAGATAGAGTGAAGGTAGGAGGGGGAAGATCCAGAAATGGTTCTGTAGGCCAGAGTCAGTGACTTGTACTGAATGCGAGCAGCTACAGGGAGCCAATGGAGGAAATGAGAAGTGGAGACCTATATCGAGAGCTTAAGAGACCTGGCTGAGTAGATGAAGAGCTGAGAGTTGGGGGTGCCGCACAAGAGCTGAGAGCTGGTGGTGCCCAATGAGAGCGGAGAGGTGGCTGAAAAGCTAAACGTGAATGCAGAGGTGCGGCGAAACCGTGACCTGTCAGGCTAACACAGAGCTAAGGGGCTCGTGCTCAAACCGGCGTGAATGACTAAATGCAAATATATTTATGTTGTAGGGTGGGTACGAATGAGGACTAGAGACAGGATTTCACAGGCTTTATTTACACATTATTTTAAATTCATTCAAACACATATGCTGGCCAATGGATCTGCCTTGTGCTCGCATGCACGCGATGTCTTCTCTTCAGGGAAGTGCTCAAGCAGACAGGCTTTGGGGACATGCTCCGGCAGACAGGTGGGAACTGCGTGCTCAAGCAGACAGACGGGAACAGTATGCTCCGGCCGATGTGAGAATGGTACGCTCTGGCAGACAGGCTTCGGGGGGCACACTCAGGGAGACAGGCAGGAATGGCGCCCGTTCAGACAGCGGACCAGACAACGCATTCATGCCGGACCATGCATTCATGCGGAAATCACGTTCTGCACACACATGGTGAGCACGCTCCGCACTCATACAGCGATCAAGCCCTATGTTCACGCAGCGATCCCGCTCTGCACCTGTGCAGCAATCCCATTACACACCAGTGCAGAGATGAAGCCCCATGTCCATGCAGCGATCAAGCCCCGTGTTCGTGCCGCGATCAACCCCGTGTTGCAGCGATCACTAATGGATTAGTGGTACTCTGGTCCGAGCGATGAAAACTTTTGAAAAATGGACCTGGACACCACATATTTTGGTGTGTCATTCTGTCACACACTGTTGCACCTCTTAAGCCTCATTTATACTCCCTCTGCGTATGGAAATGTGTGCGTGCGCTTCATGCAATATAACAGTTACTGCCCACATACTTCCTTGCGTCAGCTCCGTTGATATGGTTGTTGAACACTACATCCATTAGAGGGCAGTTTAGAGTAAAAATCAAACATGGCGACGGCGGAGGAACTTCTGATTTTGTACATACTGAAAAAACGACAAAAAAGGCAGCGTTCTAGACGGCGGTGGTCTGTGAGGCCACTGAATAGGTCGCGACATTTGGATGGAGAATTTTATTCACTTGTCCGCCCAATGAGGGAAATTGATGACGAACATCATTTCCAATACTTTCGGATGTCTACCAGGGCATTCGATAACTTGCTTTGCCGGCTAGCCCCGCACATCAGGCATGAGAACTCACACAGTGCGCCTGTGAGTGAGGCAGAGCTGTCACAATCCATTTCCTTGCTTCTTCGTGTACATATGGAAGTGGTCGCATCATGCACTGCCCCCACGGTTTCCAGTGGTATTGCTCCGTCCTGTCCGCATCCGCAAGCTTTCAGAAAACGTGCAAATTACGTACAAAATGAACGCAGAGTACGGACAAAAGGCTCCGTCCGTATCCGTTTCCGTATTTAACGTTGAGCATAAATGAGCCTTTAGGGTGACTGCACACCTACTGTACAATACTAAGGTGCGCGAACGCACCGGAGGGAGCCAGGCAACACACAGGTGGCCGGGAACACAGGTTTATTAAAGGAGACTCGCAAAATAAAGTGGCAAACAGCAAGCAGGGTAAGTCAAAGTGACGGCGTGCACAGAGAAAGGGAAAAAACAGAACTAAATAAACAAAAAACCCGATAACATGCACAAAAACAAACCAATAAACAGAAAAGGTTTAAAAACTTTACTAGGAACAAATGACAGTTTGAGATTGTCACTATGTAGTTCTAGTAGGAGTAGTCATAAAATAAAATCTAAAAGATGTTAAAAACTATAGATAATTAAAAAAAAAAAAATGTAACATTGTTTCACACCTATGCCATTCATGGTTGCATATTTTCAATTTGATGATTTTTACAAATGAAATGTAGACATTAATTTTGCTGTGAAAAAAATGTATTTTATGTGAAGGATTTTATGGACTTTATGGACTTTTAAGGACTTTATTGCCTTATTGCAGATTTCTTGTTTGGTTTATTTACTTCTTACTTTGTTTTGTAATGTTTGTTGTTTATTGCTCATTTGTGTTTATTAGTCAAATATTTTATTTGGATTTATTTATTATTTAAGCCTGCCCTGATCTCTCCTTGGTAAAAAATATTCATGTCCGGTAGTTTACCATATCCATATTTGTTATTCTGTGTTGCATTCTTTGCGCTTTGTAATAAAGCTTGCTTATGCTAACTGCTACATGACTACCTGGATTAAGGGTTAATAACAATTGAAGTCTTTTTTTCTAACAACTTAATAGAAGATTTGAGAATGAATATATAATTTGATATTATAAAATTGAAATATGGTATAAAATAAAAAAAGTTAACATCCAAAGAAATAGAGAGCAGATAAAAAATGACCACAGTTTATTACGTTGTGTTCAGTCTTTATAATCACATAGTGTTGGCTGTTGCATCTTTTAGAAGTTGCAATTTATGATGTACAATGATGGGGTAATAAAAAGTTTTCTGCCTCCTAACCACACGAGACCGAAAACTAGATGAGACAAATAACATTTTATTAAATGTATTAATAAAAACATAATGAAAAGTGTACAAAATTCCTCAGGGCACATACACAATTAACATACCTTACAAACCATCTCACCATACAGTAGATGCCACATGACTACCACAAAGATCATGATAGCATAACGTTCTACCTCTTTCCATTAAAATTACAATACAAAGCTTTTTCTGTCAAATGACTCGTTATCTGATATGTAATAACATTTGATAAAAACACACTGCTAACAGTAATCATAAACTTGGATTCAGAGTAGTGAGCTACGAAAATATCTACAATTAAAAAATTGTATGTGGAAATAACTACGTTCATAACGTTTACATTTTAACACAGCCTTAAGTCTGTTTTTAAGTTAAATGTAAATTTGGCTGTCCCAAATTTTTGCATAAAACTATATATTAGTCTGTTTTTGATCCAGACCATGCTGTGTATCCATGGCTACCATATCAACCCAGCCTTTAGATGGAATGTAAGTAAATGGATATTAACATGATTTCAAAGAGCGCCACTCCCATAGTTGATAGGTTGTTCTTTTTATAAACATTAGATAATAAGTTCTGAACAAGAAATCTACACTATGGCTACAAAGCCATTTATGACCACACTGAAGCAACATTGACTTTTATCTTTTATTGTTCATTCTGTTTAATAATTTATAAAAAAAGGACATAGGCCACTCAAAAGAAAGAAGTTCAGAGAAGAGGAAATAGTATGGACAAAAGAGAGTCTTTCAGTTATATATTTATATATATATATAAAACAACTGAATATGACTTTTCAATTTACTTTGGTCCTCCTTATATCATTTACCAGTAGTAAAACCAACCACACTTTTCCTTATGTTACATTAACAAAAAAATATATTAATCACTTGTTTAATGTGCATTTATTTGTTGGTGAAATTAAAATTTCATTTTGTCCATAACTATATGATGTTAAATGTATTAAAAAGTTAAATATCAGTTCTGAAATGGGCCTTATTTCTGCCTCTTACTACATATTTACACAAGATTTGCACTATTGTCCTTGACATTTATGTAAGACCAATCTTAAGCACCTTATATGTTTAACCCTTAAATTGTACGTTATCTTTAATATGTATTGACCTATTTAGTCAATCATTCATTAAACAACTAAGAATGATTTGCATCACACCAAATAGTGTAACAGTAAAATTCAGTAATATTCTGTTTATCTTTGTTAGTTTTTTAAACTAATTTGTACATATTTTTTTACATGTTTATATTTTTAGAGCTTTAACACAAAGAAGATTTCAGTCAGTTAGTTTATGCTTTGTTAAATGTAAGTAATGTGTGTGATTGTGCAGGATGCAGTATGATTCATAGGATTTACATGTACACTTTGTGACGCACATGGGAAGACTATTGAATGACCAGAGAGTGTTTAACAGCACTTTCACTAAATAAACACCTTTGCATCATTTCTTTGCTTGTTGGAGCACACCACCCTCACCATTCGCAAAGTGGTGGCACCCGGTGTCACGATCGGGCGGCGCTGTCCGTCAGATGTCGGTGCAGCGCGGCGTGGTGAGGGTGTAGTAAGCGAGACAGGCGACTAGGTAAGCAAACAAAAGGGCACTTTAATTACTGAAGGCAGCTGGAACGCCGCTGTAGGCATGGCGAGACGTGCCGAGAGCGAACAAATAAACCAAAACCCTACTCAGCGGAAACGCCGCTGAAGGCACGGCGAAGGCACGGCATGCCGGAGGCAAACACATAAAATAACTAGAACCCAACCGAAACACCCGACGTGGCACTTGAGCGTCCGTACGCACATGCACCTGCACATGCATACACTCAGGAATGCTGGCCTTCTGACAACCGCGCATGCTTCCTTCAAATCCCGTCAGCAGGCCTCATGTGATCCAGTAGGAGCCAATCCCCGCTCAAGGGGATGGGCCCTACCTACGGGAGCCCCGACCGACCAAACCCGAAACACGGGAGACAGGGGGGAGTGGCCTAGCCCTCCCAACCTGACATATCGCCTCCCCAAAAACAACGACCAACGGCAAAGGCCCCTGGGAAGACGAAAAACAAAAACAAAAGGGGGCTCGAGGGCAGCGCGGAGGCCCCTAGAGGGTGTGGGGGCGACGCGACTAAAGGTGTGGCGGCACCATGCCCCCGTGTGAGGGTGAGGACGTTGTGACCTCTTGTGGTAGCGAGGGCGACGTGACCCCTTGAGAGAACGGCGGCGCCGTGACCCCTTGTGAGTGCGAGGGGGATGAGACCCCTTGAGGATGCGGGGGCGTCGTGACCCTAGAAGGGCGCGAGGGTTACGTGACCCCATGAGGCAGCGGAGACGACGTGACCCCTTGAGGCTGCGGGGGCGACGCGACCCCACGTGAGTATGGCGGTGCCGTGACCTCTTGCGAGTGCAAGGAGGATGTGGCCCCTTGGAGATGCGGGGGCGATGTGAGCGTGAGGGGGACGTGACTCCTGGTGTGTGCGGTGGCGCCGTGCCTTCTTGTGGGGACGGGGGTGACGGGACCCCTTGAAGATGCGGGAAACGCCGTGACCTCTTGTGAGTGCGCGGAGGGCATGACCCCAGGTGAGCGCGAGAGGGATGTAAACTCTTGAGGGTATGGGAACACCGTGACCCCTTGTGAGCGCGTGGGGGGTGTGACCCCTTGAGAGCGCGCGGGGGACGTGACCCTCTGAGGGTACGGGAATGCCGTAACCCAATGAGTGCGCGCGGACGGCGAGATCCCTTGAGTGTGTGAGGGGGACGAGACCCTATGTAGTTAAGGAAACGCCTTAACCCCTTGAGTGACTGAGGGCGATGTGACCCCATGTGTGCGCAGCGGCGCTGAGACCCCTTGGGAGCGCGAGGGCGACCGAACCCCCACACGGACTCCGGTGCGGGAGAGCCAAACAGGAACTGGACGCGACCGACGCAGACCAGCCACCTTTACCCGGCTCGATGCCCCGGACCCTGCAGGGCGTGCAGGAGACGCGGCGTGGATCGCTGGCGGCACGGCACGGATCAGGGGGCGGACCGCTCGTGGCGCTGAGCGGGGTGACAAGCGCCTCGCGCTCAGCGTGGAGCGGTAGGGTGACCACGCGGTGCGGGTTGCTTGCGGTGCGCGCCGGATCGCCGACAGAGGCTGGCGAAACGCTCGTGACGCGAGGTGAATCCCAGGACGGACCACCAAGCGGGACGGCTCGCAGAGCGAACCACCAACGACCAGCGGCGGAACGCTGGCTGTGAGTGGCGGCCCGCAGAAGCCGAGCGGGGAAATGCACGTGGGAAGCGGCGGAACGCTGACGGCGCGCGGCTGCCTACGGGGCGGATTACCGGCGGCGCCTGACGACCTGCGGAGCGGTAGGCTGGTAATGGGTGGCGGAACACTGGCTCCATACGCGATTGGGGCACAGCGGGACATCGGGGCAACGTTCCGATGCGCAAACTGCGCTGCGGCTCATGCCGAGGCTCGCTGCCAGTACAGGGCAACTCGCAGGGAGGGACGCGCGGAGCATCGCGAGGAGAATCGCAAAGAGAAACGCGTTGAGAATCGTACAGAGCAATGCGTTGAGAATCGCGCGTACAATCGTGCGAAGCAACGCGAGGAGAATCGCGAGGAGAAACGCGTTGAGAAGCGCGCAGAGTATTGTGACAAAGCGTGCGGAGCATCGCGAGGAGAACCGAGCCGAGAAACATGCAGTGAATCATGCGACGAACCCCACGGAGAAACACACGTTGAATCGTGCGGAGCTCGCGTGGAGCTCCACGAGAGGCTCGCGTGGAGGATCGCACGCAGAATCGCGCAGCGGATCCCTAGCGGTGAAAAAGAACTCGCAGAGCGGGTGATCCGCGGAGCCGGAAGGCTCGCACGGACGATTGCGCGGCGGATCCCTGGCGGCGAGAAAAACTCGCGGAGCTGGTGATCCGTGGAACCGGGAGGCTCGCACGGAGGATCACGTGGTGGATCCCTAGCGGCGAGAAAAAACTTGCGGAGCGGGTGATCCTTGGAGCAGAGAGGCTCGCGTGCAGAATCGCGCGGCGGATCCCTACCGGCGAAAAAGATCTCGCGGAGCCGGTGATCCGCGGAGCCGGAAGGCTTGCATGGACGATCGCGTGGCGGCTCCCTGGCGGCGAGAAATAACTCGCGGAGCGGGTGATCCATGGAACCGGGAGGCTCGCACGGAGGATCGCGCAGTGGATCCCTAGCGGCGAGAAAAAACTCGCGGAGTGGGTGATCTGTGGAGCAGAGAGGCTCGCAAGGAGCATCGCGTGTAGAATCGTGCGGCGGATCCCTAGCGGCGAAAAAGAACTAGCGGAGCAGGTGATCCGTGGGGACAGGAGGCTCGCGCGGAAGCTCGCGCTGAGGCATGCGCGCAGGATCGCGCTGAGGACCCTTAACCCGTCCGCGGGGAAGTTGCCTCTTCACCGCGTCCAGGTGCTCGCTGACGGAGCAGGCATCTGAACCCGGAGCGAAATGGGCTAAGAACGCCAACTCGAACCGGCTTGCTGAGGTGAGGCAGACGTCCCCGGTGGCCACTAGGCCCTCGGCCCACCACAGCGCAGGTCACAGGAGCCAGGAGAGGTAGAATAGCACCCTCTCTCGGTCTGAAAGCTCCCGACTGGTCACCAGTTCGAACACCCTGCGACAGCCAATAATATAAGGGAGTGGCTTCAAAGCCACCCCGTCGCAGGGTGCCGGGAGCTTAATCGGGGCCAAGAGAGGGAGCACAATCTCCCCATAATCCAGGACCCGGTCAATTCCCCTCATCGCTCCAACCTCTGGGGAGCGAGTACTGCAGCGAAGATAAGATGGTGGGGCTAGCGCCAAGCTAAAGAAGCCGAATGCTGCAGTAGGGGAAATGACTATTGGTGGGGCTAGCGCCGGGTTAAAGTAGCCGGGATGCTGCAGCCGGGGACTCAACTAATGGCGGGGCTAACGCCGAGATAACATAGCCAAAAAACGCGGCAAATGGCGGGGCTAGTGCCAAATTTAAGGTAGCCGATGCTGCAGCCGAAAAACATGGCTATTGGCGGGGCTAACGCCGAGGTACTGTAGCCGGTGCTGCAGCCGAAAAAAATGCAGCTAATAGCGTGCTAGCGCCAAAGCTAACGCGTGCTAACAGCCAGAGGATGCGGCTAATAGCGGCTAGCACCGAAGCTAACGCTGCTAACGCGTTCAAACAGCCGGAACGAGCTGATAACCGGGATACGCGGCCGCGGAGATAAATAGAAATACAAAAGCACTTTTAGAGGCCAGCATTAATGTCAGGATCGGGCGGCGCTGTCCGTCCAATGGCGGCGCAGCGTGGTGCGGTGTGGTTTAAAGAGCTAGCCAGGCGACCAGGTAAGCAAATAACGGGCAACTTTTATTTGCTGTAACAGCGGGAACGCCGCTGACGGCATGGCGAGACGTGCCGGGAGCAAAACACCGATACACCAATAATTCCGCGGGAACGGAAATCCCGTCAGCAGGCCACATGTGATCCAGTAGGAGCCAATCCCCGCTCAAGGGGATGGGCCCTACCTACGGGAGCCCCGACCGACCAAACCCGAAACACGGGAGACAGGGGGGAGTGGCCTAGCCCTCCCAACCTGACACCCGGGCCACATATGTGCTGAAGTCAATCCTATGTCTTTAATGACACAAATGTACATGGTGTCCTCCCCCACAGACACTCACATTACCACATTTTCCAGTTCACAGCCACACCAACTGGTTCATTTGGGGGTGGATGACAGACACCTAGAACATCTGATCACATCTGTTGTATTTATTTCATGTCAGCAAGTACATTTTACTCTCCTTTGCAAGTACTCTCTTTTGTCCTTCTAATCTAATTTATCACTTTAGACTAGTCCTTTCATTACAATATTACATGTTGACAATCCTTTTCGGCCAACTTTAAATTCTGAACTCTCTAGATTCTGTTGTTTTACTTATCAAATTAGATTATTGTATGATGCAGTAAATAAGAACTAAAAGTATGTAGGATTAACAAGATTATGTTAAAACTTAGGTAACCACACTTACTGGAAAAGTAACTTACTGCACCTCTATATGGTCATTTTAAAATTAAATAGGACAAATAGATTAAATGAATATGCATGTGTGACCCTGTTACGTGTTAGTCTAGAGGAAAGGACCTTGAATAAAAGGTTTACCAAAATATACCATTGATATTATTCAAGACGCGCCAGTTCTTTTAGAAATATAATATATTAGCGAATACAAATGGACACAGAACAATACTGGTTAACAGTGATCATACAGACATTTAGAAAATAGACAGGCCATCTCTGCAGGGGTAAGAAAAATGCCAAAATAATAAACAAAACCAAACACTAACTCCTACCTTAGTTCTACCTTACCTAAACAAGAAAAAAAAGAACAAAAAGACAAAGTCTTTCCTACCTCCCTTACTAAACCCAGAACCAGGAGAAAATGACACAAAAATAAGAAAAAGGCCCTTACCCCCTTTTTGGCCAAGATAACATCATTTTCAGTTAGCCATTCACATTCTCACATTAGCTTACTCAAATTATGTTATGTTAGAGACATACAAGTTTGAAAACCACACAGGTTGGCACAATAATGGTGTTACCAGAATGAAGAGCCAAGATCAGAGAAAGACAGACCAAGAAAGAGAGAGAGAGAGCGTTAGCACACAGCCAACAAAAAAAAGGAAGTTCATTTCTTCTCCTTCTTGGTTAAATCCCCTCCATCAGGAAGTCATACCAGTGAACTTGTACCTTGAGGAGCACCACATAGAGGTGAGGAGTACACATAGCATACACACCATACAACAGTCAACAATACTTTCAGGGTCATCACACCTGTTGCACTCGAACCCGTAACAGACCCACCCTCACATTTAAATCAAATATGGAAAACACAATATTTTAATTATTAGACACACCCTGTCCTGATTAAAATGGTACGATCATCACACTATCACCAGTCATTTACTCACATGTTCAGCTTGGATTTCCTCAACAGGTTTATATTCATAGTAAAATTGCCATCAGTGATAGAGAAGTGATTGGCAGTGATAGAGAAAATATTAAAACAGTAATATAAAAACTGTGGTTTATGCAGGTTTAAGCTAGAATGGATCCACTATAATCTTCCTTCATGAGTAGCAGATGTGTAACACTATTGCAAAAAAAAAACTGGAGAGATGGAATGCCACTGTGTGGCACAAGGTGTGGATGATTAATGCCTCTCCTTCTGTGTCATAATTCGCAGTTTTGGCACCAGTGTGAAAAAGTTGTGAGTGTTGTCTATATGGTCAACACCACTTAAGACTAAAGCCTTTCAGGTGGATAATTGGTAACTTGATCATTAGGATGAAAAAAACTGTGCTACTGATTCCACAGATGCTCAATTAGATTGAAATGTGGGATATATGGATATGTATATATATATATAATTAAAGCAGCTTAAAAGTCTTGTGAGGACCAAGGCTCAGTGGGGTACTAATCCTCCTTAAATGACAAGGCAACATTAACATCAGTGCGGGACATCAATGTACAGTTTGTTAAATTAGGTTGTTAAATTGTTTAAAAAAAAGGTTGTTGCTGTAGTGCTCTGGCAGTGTTAAGAATGAAGAGCCAATATCTGGTGATTCTGTTCCTGTTAAAGTTTAAAGTAGGGTTTGTAAAGTTGGCTAAATATTTGGGCCAAATATGATTTATGATTGTTAAAGGGAAAAGGTTGCTTTTTCTTATCCCCTGTATATATTGGGTGAACAGTATTTGTGTGTCCTATTATTCATATTCATATTCATATTCATATTATTATTATTATTATGCATTCGTTCATTATCTTAATCCTCAACCAGGGTTGCGTGGGGGGACGGACTGTTTTTGGACTATGGGAGAAAACCGGAGACCCCACATGGACACAGGGAGAACATGATTGAGATTCCACCCATATTGGGATTTAAGCCTGGATCCCCAGCGCTGAGAGGTGAACGTGCTACCATAATAACAAATTGCTCATTATCTATGTTCATCTTAACCAATCAGAGATGGCAAAATTACTGCTGCTAATTTTAAAGTAGTGTGTGTAATCGCTGGGATGTTGCCTGAAACAGTAGTGTGCTGTGGTCCCCTAACAATTAGTCATGGCTGTGAGGCTCTTTATCTTCAATTAAAAATAAATAAAATTTAATCTTAAAAACTTATTACTGTATACCAACTCCCAGGCCCTTATACAGAATTTATTAGAGCTCTATCTAATTTATTACAGCTGAGTTTAGGCTTGCATTCAGCCCTTTTGTCTGAATAAGGTTTCCTTACAGTTGCAAAAATCGTATGATTTTTTTTATAATAAAATTAAAATCATAAGACTTAAATCACTTAAAAATCTGTGACCATGTTATTCAGTTAGGTGAGGGTGGAAAGTTCTCTCCGGGTTGGAGATGAGTTCCTTCTTCAAGTGGAGCAGTTTAAGTATCGGATTCATGAGTGAGGGAAAAATGGATGTTGACATGGATCAGTGCATCACAATACTTAGGAGAGTTCATTCAATTGTATAATATGATCTTAAATTACTTCGGATGAACATTTTTCCGACAAGGCTCATCATTTTTCAAATGCCCTTCCTGTTACTATTAGTGATTCAGAGTCGGTATTAATCTTTAAAAGCATGCTTTACAAGCATGAAGGTGTGATGGAGCCTGTAGACGGGAAGCTGTCTTAGGAGGCAGACTAGGTAAACAGTAACACCTGACTGTGATTAATGTCTGTGATTTAATTTTCCTCTGTGTGTGTGTGTGTAGTGGGAAGCACAGACAGAAGTGGAAGACGCAGACAGAGGTGCTACACAATCTGTTCCAGACAGCAGGGAATTCAAGCAGGCACTCCAAGGGCAGCCACTGGACCAACCCTCACACTGACTAAGCTAGGAACTCTAAATGATGCAGAGACACATATCATCTTATTCGAGTGGTCAGGAGAGCCATGGGTAAGCAAGTAGGCAGCCAGGCTAAAGCCACTGTTGTCTGGGGAGACGCAACCTGCCATGCAGGATCTTCCCCCAGTTAGCATGATGGAGTACCCGACCCACTTCGGCTAGTGTGCCGAGGAGAAAGCATAAGAAAGGGGTATGAGATTTGAATTGTGGTTAAGGTGGTAGGGAGGAAGACACTGAACAAACTGCTCTCCATCATGAATGATGATGGTCACCCACTGCATACCATCTTTATGGAACAAAGGAGCAAGTTCAGTGACAGACTACTGCCACAGAGCTGCTCTACAGACAGACTCAGGAGATCCTTTGTTCCTCTTTAATTCTTCCACTGAGGCCGGTAGAAGGAGGAGGACAAAATAAATAAGTACTTTGTTTTTTTGCACTATGAACACATTTACTGTACATCACCACTATTAGACACTTTACTACTGACACTTTACAGACTAATATATACACATGGTAACATTTTTCATTCTTTATTTGCACATTATTCATTCTTTTTTAGCCATTACTACACTAACATTTATGTTCCATAGGCTCAATTACCTTTTTTCCTTTTTAAAAAATGTTTTCCCTATTTTAAATTTTTGTATTATTACTGTACTCTGGTGGCACGGTGGCTTAGTGGTTAGCACGTTCTTCTCTCAGCGCTAGGAATTCCCGGTTCGAATCTCAATCTGGGTAGAGTTTCCATGTTCTCCCCGTGTCTGTGTGGGTTTCTTTCCACAGTCTAAAAACATGGATCAAATTAATTGAATTCTCCAAAGTGCCCCGCAAAGAGTGTGTCTGTGTGAGTAAGTGTGTGCCCAGCGATAGATTGGCGTTCTGTCCTGGATGTATCTGCCCAGCGCCCGAGACATTCTCCCATGGATGGGCATGGGGAACCCCCCCACCAACCCTAATAGAGGATAAAGCGGAAGATAATGGATGGAGTACTTATTTTGTGTTTATTTAATAAAGTGTATCGGCATTGATCTGTGAGTTGCACCTCCCTTTTCTATGCCGTTGACAGAACCAACGCCATTAACTATGGATCACCTCAAGCACTTCGTGAGCAAGGGTGCTTCCTCGGCGAACTTCGGCAAGAAATATTGGAACTATCAAAGGCCATGGGATCCATTTTAGAGCGTCAAGACCATTTAGAATGCGGATTTCATCAGCCCACTGGTACTGCTGCCTTTACGGCGTCTACTAATGCTTCCGGGTTTTCGGCCGCCACCGGTTCAACGACATCCTCACTTTTAGTAGTGGAGCCAGAGCGATACGACGGAAATCCAGAGTTCTGTGAGCTTTTTCTTCTACAATGATCCTTGTATTTCACCTATCGTCCGCCCGCTACTGATGAACAAAAGATTTTGTTCATAATTTAGCAAATGGGGGTCTGCTCTATGGAGCGCCAATGGAGACAAATCGCGCGTTTTAAAAGCATGTTTTTCCACCTGCGTCAGGGTCGTACTGTGGTAGAACTGCTATATGAACTTCGGCAGGGTTCTTGCTCTGAGGCAGATTATGCTATGGAGTTTCAAACCATGGCAGCACACAGTGGATGGAACGAACTGGCTCTCATTGTGGCACGTCATTCTAGTCTGCGGAGAGAAATTTCAGCAGAGCTGAGATACAAGGATGCTTAGATGTCCCTGTCCGAGCTCATTACAGCCTCCATCAAGCTAGATCAACACTGACAGACTCGAAAGAATACTCTATCTAGGTCCACATTGTTAAGGCCAGCAATTTCTACTGCTACTCCTCACTCTTCCTCTACGGACTCAGAGACACCCATGCAGGATTCTATCCGCCTTTCTGCCAGTGAGAAGAGCCATCGCAGCAGAGGGTGTTTGTGCCTGTATTGTGGTGCCAATAATCACTTTTTGGATGCTTGCCCCACTTGTCCCTCTAATCGCTTCTACTGCACAGATTAGGGATATCACGTCAGCTCAGGACTCCAGAGTAGTAAGCACTTCTAGCTTTGTTAAGCATAAACCCATGTTTTCTTTTATGGTATCATTTGCTAATCAGTCTGTGAACACTACGGCGCTCATTGATTCTGGAGCTGAGGGTAATTTTTTGGACACCACTCTGCCTGAACGGTGAGACATTCCCACAACCACCTTACAAAAGGCCATTCGGATCAGTTCAGCGGATGGTCGTCCCCTGCACCCGGCTTGCATCACACACTCCACTCTCTTGTACTCTTTCTATCGGCGCTTGGCATAACGAAACTTTGTTCTTTCTTCTTATTTCCTCTCCCTCTTTTCCCCTTGTTCTAGGATTGCCTTGGCTTCAGTGGCACGACCAAGTCATCTCATGGGCTTCTCAGGACATTATACATTGGTCTCCATTTTGTTCTGCTCATTGCCTACAGTAGAGAGTCTGTTGCCTCCCTGTGTACCAGAGGGAGTTCCTTCGGAATACGTTGAGTTTGCTCTGGTATTTAGTTAATCTAAGTCTGTTTCTCTACCTCCTCACCTAATTCCGATTGTGCTATTGATCTCTTTGAGGGTGTCAAGCTACCTAGGGTTGGTCCTTATCCGTTAATTGCCGCCGAGAGCCAGGTCATACATCATCACGATCATATTGCTGACTCACTTGCTAAGGGTATTATCCAGCCCTCTAAATCTCCTCTGTCTTCTCAGTTTTTTTGTTCTCAAGAAGGAATCGTCCCTTAGGCCTTGTATAGATTATCGAATGCTTAACCAGGCTACCCTCTTCCTCTCGTCCCTTCCGCCTTGGAGAGTCTTAATGCTGCCACCATATTTTCCAAATTAGACCTCACCCTGTCTCTGATCAACCATTTTTTTGTCGAGGTAGATGCTTCTGCTACTGGGGTGGGAGCTATTTTGTACAGGGCTCAACTCAGGTCGACGACCGGTTGCTTTCTTGTACTGTAAGTTGTTTCAGGCAGAAAGGAATTACAGCATTGGGGATTGTGAGTTACTTGCCATTAAGATTGCATTAGAGGAATGGCGTAATTGGCTTATGGGGCTAATCATCCCTTTGTGGTCATTACTGACCATAAGAATTTGGAATATCTTAAGGGAGCTAAGCAATTACATGCTCGTCAGTCGAGATGGTCATTGTTCTTCAACAACTTTAATTTTACCATTTCATTTCGGACTGGTAGTAATATTCTAGCGGATACTCTCTCTCGCCTTCACTCTAATTGCGAGGAGGACATACCTGTTGACTCCCCTATTCTCACGGATAGGTGCTTCATTAACTCATTCCATTGGGAGTTTGATCAAGAAATTGAGAGTTCTCTACAGTCTCTACCCGCTCTTCCTTTTTGTCCTCAGGGGCATTTGTATGTACCTGAGTCTTTTCGCACTTGCGCACTTCTTATTACTTGGGCTCATTCATCCCTATGTTCTGGTCAGCCAGGGGTGGAAAGTATAAATATTGCTGTAAAAAAGCCATAAATATTGGTGGGAGACATTACTCTCTGATGTACAACGATTTGTGCAGCTTGTAAGTCACCTAAAATTTTGCCTACTGGTAAACTACTACCCTTAACGGTTCCTTCGCTTCCCTGGTCTCATTTGGCTATAGACTTTGTATCAGATTTACCTTGTTCTGATGGTTTTACCACTGTTACTCTCATTGACCATTTTTCACGGGCTGTGCGTTTTTTTCCTTTGGCCTCTCTCCCTTCTGGTCTACAAACTGCCGAACTTCTATTTAGGAATATATTTCCTGTTTTTGGTATCCAGGAGGATATTCTCTGTGACCCCCAATTTACATCTGCCGTATGGAGGTCAGTAACGGTCAGTGTGAGATAGCTAACCAGGAACTCAAGTTCCAGCAAGTTCCTGCGTATTTTTGCCTTTAGCAATGCCACTGATTGGGCATGTTTTCTCCCTTGGGCAGAGATTGCTCAGAACTCCCTTTGCTACTGGCTTGAAACCTTTTCAATGCATCTTAGGGTTTCAACCACAACTTGCGTTATGGGACCCTGACACCACCAATTCTCTGGTCATTAACGAATGGTTTAAACATAGTGACAGGGTCTGGGAGAAGGTTCACCAGTGGGTAGAGACTGTGCTACATTGCAGTAAATCATTTGCTGACCATCATAGAAGTGTGACTCAAGTATATTCTCCTGGTGACAGAGTTTGGCTAAGTTCTCAGGATTTACATTGTCACTCTGGTACACATAAACTACTTCCTCGATTCTTAGGTCTGTTTACTATTTTGCATCAAGTCAACCCTGTTTCCTACCATCTCGAATTATCACCACAGTACCGGGTTCTTCCACACATCACTCCTTAAACCTTTTGTTTCTGGCCTTCTCAATTTAGTTCTCAAGGAGCAAACAGTTACTCAGGCTTCGTCTATTCCTAATGTATATTCAGTATACTCCCTGTTAGATTCTCGTCACCGGGGTTCCACCATTCAGTATTTGGTAGATTGGGAGGGATTAGGGCCCCAGGAGTGTAGCTGGGTGGCAGCCTCTGTTATTTTGGATCCCAATGTTATCACTGACTTCCATAATACTTATCCTGAGAAGCCTGCACCCCGTGTCAGGGGTCGTCCACGTCGTCAAGGTATTTATAGGTCTGTCTCTTTGGCTTCCCTACACCCTTTGGAACAGGGGGGTAATGTCACTCCTGCTCCCTCTTTTTTGCACTCGGGTAAGGGAATGTAACCTGATACCTCTAACCGCTGTCAATCACCTGAATTTTAATCACCTGTTCCTGGTTCTGTTATTTGTTAACTACTTCCGTTTTTCTGGCTTATAAGAGTTGTTTCCGACTTGCTTCCTTACATTGGTTCACGCTTACCTCTCGTTGTGTTCTTCCTTCAGGATTAACTTCTACTAGTGTACACTTCCTCGGAGGATTCTCTGCGTCGGCGATTGTCTACATCGCGGGTTACGCAGTTCGTTTTGTTCTTCGCAGCTTTGAGATCCATCGCATTTACTCTGCACAGTGTTTTGTTTTTGTTTCCTTTTTTCTTCCTTCTGGAATACTTATTTTGTGTTTATTCAATAAACTGTATCGGCATTGATCTGTGAGTTGCTCCATCCTTTTCTACGCCTTTGACAACTATAAATGAGTATAAATTTGGCACTTTGAAAAGCATCATTCTCTTATTAGTTTTTATAAGTGAACCTGATTCTTTTAGGCCATAGAGTGTCTTTGTGACGATCGTGGAACATAGGAACGGGACGGAGTCCAGAGTTCAAAACGTAGAGAGTTTATTCTCCAATATGCTCGGTACTGACAAAGGTACTAGACCGAAGATAGAAGCAGCGCGACCGCGATGAAGGCAATCGCTAGCGCCGCTGAGGAGAAGACTCAATCGCAAATCCAAATAATATAACAATCCAAAACACGAGAGCAGAAGGGTGAGTAATACACGAACCAACGCGAGGAGAAGAAGGAAACGGAAGCATTAAGTAGGGAGAAACCGGAAGTTAGAATTCTGGAGATGGAGGCCGGTCCTGAGCATGCGCGACGTGATCCCCAGGGTGGCCCACAGAGGGCACAGATGTGACAGTCTTATGTTTTGTAGACTCTAATCCCTTTAGCCTGGAGAGCACTTTTTGTTTAGTTAAGTCTATTTGAATTGCTGTATAACATGATAATGATAATATGTTAGTGACTAGATCAATAATTATGTTTTTTTTTCTCTTACTGTTCTATTTTATCATTACAAATCTGGTGTATATTGCAGTCTATTGTGCTAATGGCGGCAAATTGTCCTCATTAATTTTTTTTTTTAATTGTTAATCTGGGTGGTTAGCATGTTCGCCTCCTGGTTCGAATCCCAATCTGTGTAGAGTTTCCATGTTTTCCCCGTGTCCGCGTGGGTTTTGTCAAGGTTCTCCTGTTTCCTACCACAGTCCAAAAACATGGATCAAGGTCAAGTGAATTGTCCTGGGTGTATCTGCCCGGCGCCTGAAACGTTCTCCCCTGGATGGGCATGGGGAACCCCCCAACGACCCTAATATAGGATAAAGCGGAAGATAATGGATGGATGGATGGATACCCTTAAGTCATGTGACTTATGTTATCTTTATGTTATTTAAGCCAGCCCACTCTCTTTTCGGTGAGAGATGTTAACGATGTTACAACGATGTTACAACGATGCTTCAACGATGTTACAGGTTCGTTCGTGCTGTATGCTTTGTTTAAGTTACTAGTTATTATTAAATTGCTTGTTTCTGGAACCTGCTGCCTGTTTAGTGTGGTTATCGCTATACTTACCTGGACCTTGGAGTTAACGTGACAGAAGCTCTCTCCAATATCTGCCACCACTTTCAGGTAGCGTGTGTATCGCATTGCTTTCCTTTTCACCTTTGGACGTTCATTCAGTTCCTCTCACCCGTGCTCGTTCGGTTCCTCTCTTCAATGCTCGCTCGGCCTCCACATCGCTCTCAAGTGTCTGCTCAGCCTCCACAACGCTCTAAGTATCCGCATGGCCTCCACATCGCTCTCAAACGTCCAATTGACCCCCTACATAGACACGATTAACTATATTGGCCTTAGGGTATTTGTCTTCCTCTGCCTGCCGTTGTTACCCCACGCAATTAACATTTGCCCCGCAAGGCCCTGGACCACCTTTTCTTTTGGGTCACTTCCTTTCTTTTGTTCACCACTTGGAGGGGGGTACTGTCAGGATCCTCAGGATCCGATTGTCTGGACAGCGTTTGGTTTTGTGTTTGATTTGATATTGAGTTTCACTTTAGTTCCGTTTTTCCTTGTTTCGGTTTGTTTTCATTCATTCCGTGGCTGTGCCTCATTTTAGTTAATTACTCTTAAGTCATGTGACCTTATCTTTATGTTACATTTACAGTACGTTACATTTGGTCATTTAGCTGACGCTTTTATCCAAAGCGACTTACAAGGTAAGCACATGTAATGTAAGCAATGAGGGTTAATGTAAGCAATGAGGGTTAAGGGCCTTGCTCAAGGACCCACATTGATAACGTCAGTGGACCTAGGATTTGAACCCCCAACCTTCAGATTGATAGGCCAATTCCCTAACCACTGAGCTACCATGCTCTACATGTTATTTAAGCCAGCCCCACTCTCTCTTTGGTGTATGTTTTGTTTAAGTTACTAGTTATTATTAAATCGCTTGTTTCTGGAACCTGCTGCCTGTTTAGTGTGGTTATCACTATACTTACCCAGACCTTGGCATTAACGTGACAAATCGAATGAAAAAAATTTCAATTATGACATTTACACTTTGTCATATTTTTACTATTTTGAAATATGTTCAATTTAGTAATTAGAATGACGTCGATTAAAATAAGTTTAAAAAAAAGCTTAAATTCTGTATGCTCTACAATGCTTCATAGGTTGTGTTCTAAATCAAATTGTCATCAAAATTTGACTTTTGTACTTTGATCCATTACTTATAGTATATGAGTTTAAATGTCTTTGAAAAACTATTTCATGATGTCACACAGAAAAAAAACCCTTAGTGCATTCCACTGAAATGAAACAGTGCTCCCACATTGTCAGAGCAGATTGAATAGGGTGTAAAAAAGGGACCAAATATAAAAAAAAGCCAGGATGAGACTAACCCACCCACCTCAAAAGAGAGCTATTTTTAAAGAAAGCTATGAATTAAAAGTAACAAAAGTTCTTTAACTTCCCAGTCAAAAGTGCAATATTTGTTGTTTTTCTAGTTTTTGGTGATTTAATAAAAAAATAAATTCACCAACTAGGGCATAGGTAAGCACAGTATTAACTCATACTGAAAAATGGAAGCAAGGGGTGGAGTTTCACAAGATTTACTGGTTAAAGTAGTGAGTTAAATGCAAATCATTTGTCCATGGCTAGGTAAAGGGCTTTTGTTCTGTGAGTATTTGTGTGTTATTTAAAAAAAAAAATATGAACAGTTGTCTAACAAAAGGTGTGTGAAGAGATTAATTATCCCGTGTAAACCATATCTCATGCACTCTCTCATAGCAGCTACTCTTGACATTCAATTTGGCTAAGAGCTGCTGGAGAGTGTAAACAGCTGGGTGAGGATTTCACAACATGACAAATATATACCAGTGTTCAGTCTGTTATGAGGTCACTCTGGAGGAATCCATTGGCAAGTCTATGTAGTTCCATCAGAATGTGTCAGCTATTTATTCTCCAGTTGACAGAGACAGGAGCCAAGCATAAAGTATAAAAATCTTGGAGCGTGAAGAATGGCCTAAGAAAATAGAACCAGCATAAAGTGCAAGTGTACATTATGTCAAAAATAAACAGAGGTTCATATTATTATTTTTTACATTAAATTGAGCAATTTAATTCAATTAAATTTTACCGCACTGCAAGAAGGCCATTGTCAGGCAGGGTGGGCAAGGTCCTTTATGTGTATTAAATGTGCTTGGCTACAGGAGTTACTTCCAGGAGTCCCTTTTACAGTTTACAAACCTCAAATTAGGTGAATTTGTGATAATATATTGACAGTGATGTAAATTTGTTTGAGTGCATATGATAGACTGGCAGCAGTATATTTTTCTTTCGTTTGCTTTGATTACAGCACCTCCTGCAACCCTAATTAGAGTGGCTTACAAAATAAATAAATTCCATCCATCCATTATCTTCTGCTTTATCCTATATCTGGGTCGCGGGGGGGTTCCCCATGCCCATCCAGGAGCGAACGTTTTGGGCGCTGGGCAGATACACCCAGGACAGGGTGGCAATCTATCGCTGGGCAAAATAAAGAAATTAATTTTATTAAAATAGGTGGTACAGTTCAAGAATTGTCCTCTTAATGTAAGGTTTGTGCTCCAGGTTTTGAGGCAGAGAGGCATCTTACCTGGTCTGGAAAAACAAAGGGTCTAGACAGGTCACTAAAATGGAACAAAGGATGCTGGTTGCAGTGTTATTATGAAGCGTTGAGAAGTCACTTTTGCAGGGGAAAGAATCAGCAGGTTTTGAAAACAGTCCTGAAAGGTGGATGAACTAAAAGATAAAAGTGGTTGGAGGCATTAATCAAAGTAATCTGGAGTTCAAAAGTGACACAAGAACATGTCATTATGAGGTTAAATTTGGTTGGAAGTTCTGTGTGTGAAAATTTGTAAAGTGTGGAGTTGGTGTAAGCCAAGGCTGGAGAAATGTTTTTATGGTTCCATACAGGTTGAGGCATTCTTATGGCACTGGAAAGGTTCAAAAATGCCTTTGTGGCACCCAGACTTGACCACAGACAGTTTTAGTAAATTTACAAATTCAGCGAGTGTTATGAGCCTAAACCCCCAAAGAGCAAGCTGAAATAACATTGGCAAGAGAAAACACCCTGTTATGATGTTTCTTTTAAAGAAGAAACCTTGGGAAGACCAAGGCTCAGTGGGGGACTCATCCTCCTTCAGCAGCCAGGCAGCATCAACAGTGTAGAACAGCCATGTACAGATTGTGTAGTGATCTGGTGTCCATTTTAAAACATTAAAAAAATATAAGACTACTTGAAAAACAATCAGTACCGACAAGTCAACCATCAACCACAAACTCGTCCATCAGATTGCCAGATGGAAAAGAACCATTCGTCAATCCAGAGAACGTGTCTCTACTGCTCCTTGAGTCCAGTGGCAGTGTGCTTTACACCACTGCATCAGACGCTTTGCATTGCACTTGGTGATGTATGGCCTCCAGCTGCTAGACCATGGAAACCCATTCCATCAAGCTCTCTGCGTGGGATCCTATTACAGTTCCACAGTGGAATTCACTGAGCTTCTGAGAGCGAGCCATTCTTCCACAAATGTTTGTAAAAACAGTCTGCATGCCTAGGTGCTTGATTTTATACACCTGTGGCCATGGAAGTGACTGGAACAACTTATTCTGATCATTTGGATGAGTAAGCAAATACTTTTGGCACTATAGTGTATAAACACATACTTATATAATATACAGTCACGCCCAAAATTATTCATACCCCTGGCAAATTTTGACTTAAATTTACTTTTATTCAACCAGCAATTTTATTTTTGACTGGAAACGACACAGGCATCTCCAGGAGATAATATGATGATGTACAAGAGGCATCATTGTGGTAAAATATATTTCTCAGCATTTATTCACATTTGAACAAAAACTGGCACGTCCAAAATTATTCATACCCTTCTCAATAATTAATAGAAAAGCATTTATTGGCTATTACAGCAATCAAACGGCTCCCTGTAATTGCTGACCAGCTTTTTGCATGTCTCCACCGGTATTTTTCCCATTCATCTTTAGCGATGAGCTCCAACTCTTTGAGGTTGGAGGGTCTCCTTGCCATCACCCTGATCTTTAGCTCCCTCCACAGATTCTCAATTGGATTCAAGTGGCATACTCCTTGGTCTGCGTCCGTGGAACACAGCAGTGTGCAGTGTTCGTTGGACTGTCTGCCTTGAGAAGTTGCCACCAGCTGGTCCCAGATTCACCAGAATGGCCTTGGTGGTGATCCTTGGTATTTATAATGATTTATCTTAAATGAATTCAAATAGATAATTCTATTGCTCGCCACATCATATTTTTTTTTAAATAAACTGAAACTAAATGATTTATTGTACTTATATACTTTTATTGCATTTGTCACACCCACTTCAGTTCTATGCTTACACTCGCTGAATACTGTGCACCTGCACCTCATTTATACTAAGGTGCTCCCTTTAAGGCTCACTGGATTTAGGCTTGGTACATAGTTATTTATTTACCAGCTCAGACTGTGGAGTCACACCTCCATGCCTCTTTCTCTCTAATGTTCCTGATGGGCTGCTACCAAGATACCACTTCACATTTTTGCTTAGGGGGAATTGACTCTTGCAAATGACACTGTGGAGTCGGTTCACCTCTCTGCTGAGGGATGTGAACAGAGAGCTTTGTATGTACTGCAGTTTAGGTTTACATATCAGTTTTCGTCCTTTGCGTCTTACGTCCTATGGTTGATTGAAGCAAGAAACTTTTGCATCCTCAATTATTGTTGAGTATCTTCAGACTTTCTATTACTGAAACTTTTGTTTTGACAGTTAGTAAGAAAAATTGCACTAGCTACATCAAAGTGCTTATTGATACGGAAGCTGAGGGTAATTTCTTTGGCTCACAACTAGCCGCCCTCTGGAAAATAACTACCAGGGTTCAGAAACCGGCCATCTTGGCCAAATTTGCCCAAGTAAGGCTAAGGCCATTATAGATTGGCCCATGTCCAATACAGTTTGAGAACTGTGGAGATATCTGGGGTTTGCATCATTTCTTTAAGTCTTTAGCACTATAACCATACTACTTACCAGCCTTCTTCATGGGAACTCCATTAAACTACCCTGATCCCCAGTGTAGTTTTTTATCTCTGGCCCTATTTTGAGTTTTCCTGTTCCCAACAAACCGTTTTTGATGGAAGTGGATGCCTTGTCTCACAGGGTAGGTGCTGTGTAAATTCCCATATTGTATCTCTCTCAGACTTTTGTCAGCTGAATCACGGTGGTCATTATCCTTTAATAACTTTTGGTTTAACATCTTGTATAAACCAGGTGAGACCAACAAGGCTGAGGCACTGTCTCACATCCATGCTGAGGTAGAGGCGAATTCTGAACCATCCGACATCCCTTCAGTTGATGCGCGATTCAAGCGCAGCAAGAAGTTCTGGACTGTCCACAAGCGCAATTAAAAACACGCTATGACACAATAATATAGTCGCCGATTTTTCACTCCACTTTCATTATACATGCACACCTGGGGAATGTGTGTGGTTAAGCTCTCGGGTCTACTTCTGTCACATGGGGACACAAACGTTTGCCACGGTACCTAGGACAATTTAAAATCGTTGAAAAGTTTAACTGGGTCACCTACTGGCTCCCAATCTTCTCATCCACCCCGTATTCCACATCTCCCTGCTAAAACTTATTTTGGGGCCTCTCGATTTCACGTGACAGGAGAGGATGGGTATGTCTTCCACTTCTACTCCTTCCAATATTTACAATGTCTCCTCGCTACTGGACTCGCGTTGGAATAGTTCCATAATACAGTACCAGGCCTTTATTTGTCTGCTTTATTTGTCCTAAGACCTGCATATAATAAATATGGACTGTATTTACTTTGACATTTGCTATATGTTCTGTACCATGAGGCCATGGTCGATATTCAAATAAAGCCAGCATAACCATATGCATAACCATATGCATAACCAACCTGCTCTGATCGCATCCTTCAAGCAGAATGTGACAGCATGTAATGTGTCATGTCTCAAAATGCTTTAAAATTATAATCACAAATCAGAGACTAGTTACATAGTTTTAAAAATGAAAGAAATATATGTGGAAACAAAAGTGGAAAAACAATTTTGGCAGGTCTTTCTGTTTTTTGTCAAAAGGTTTAATTATTTTGTATATCAATACTTTGTTGACACTGAAAACTAATAAAATAACATAAGTTTATCTAGTATTGTCATATTTAGGGAAATAAGTTAATCATATCATAAGTTATTCATAAATTTAGGGAGTTACAAAAAGCAACAGATTTATCAAAGCAAAAATATTTCAAACAATGTCTCATTTTTTAATGATGAGTCATTGTTAAGACCATTTTCTAATTTCATTTTATCTCAGAAAAGAATTCTTGAGCTTTCTGACATTATTTTAATAAATAGAATATTATTAAACAGATGGGAAGGAACAGGGATTCAAAATAAATGGTATAAATAAATATTAATGCATTTAAATAAATAAATTAAAAGGAAGAACAACTATGTACACATTTGTCAACATAGAAATCATTTTACAATATAAATAGGTCTTCTAAAAATACATTTTCAGATTGTCCTCAAACATACTGGGCAGAGTATAGTCAGGGAATTTTGCTTGCTTGGTGCTTGAGTTCTCTGGATCCACAGTGCCAAGAAGTGTTTATACTAGAATGGAGAGGCAAACTGGAACTCTTCTGGTAGCATGACCTAACAAACCTCTCTAGATCTGCTGAACTCTGCCCTTGGCATTCCACTTCTGTTTTATTCTGAGGTAGAATTTCCACTTGGACTTAATCTAAAAATAAAACAGGTATAAAAATTTTAAAAATAAGATATCAGAGAACAAACAATGTCATCAGATCTGGCAAGATACAGTTTAAAGGTCTTATGGGTTAGAATAGAAGTTGGGTTTAGAGTTTGGGCATTCAATAAATTAATGAATGTCTATGCCAAAAAACAAAACAGTGCATGTGTGGTTGTGTTTGCGTATGTGTAAGATTTGCTCACCAAGTGTCTTTCTTAGCGGTGTGCACTGTCACCAAGCTTAAACTTCTCTGCATTTTTAACCTCATATGTACCTCGTTTATAAAATCTGAGGAAAAAATGCAAAAAAGTACATTAGTTACTTTGAGAAACAGCATTTTAGGCCCAATGCAGCTCCCTTATGTCTTAACAGACAAGTATAATTCAATATTCAGTTGAATTCACATTCAGTAGTTTTGCTAGTATTGTTCAGATGAACAGATGAGGGATACTAAGGCCATATTTCAAAACTGATTAACCTGAGTGACAGCAGGAGGCCGATGATGGTGAGGCAAAGGGAGGAGAGCACCACAGCCACCACAGCTAGGGCAGTGGTGCGATTGTAACCTTCTCCAGGAGTCCAAACGGGCAGTGAGAAGAATTGACATCTTTCTCCCGAGTAACCTGGATTACATCTACAAATACAGAGAATTTTTAGATATTTAGATTAGAGATTAAAAATTGACTTGTATCAAATGTGGGTGACAGCAAGCAACTAAATTTTCACTTAAACTAATAATGCTGCTAATACTTACATGCATGAGGGTCCAATTTTTCTCAGATGTTGGCATGTCCCGTGGATACAGAATTCTTTATATTTCTTTAGACATGGGTTCCTCTTCTTTCCTTTTCCTTTTTTTTTTTCTCGTCTGGCATTTTTTTCATTATCTTCAAGTCTTTCTGTATTTATCACTGTTACGTGATCCTTAGGCTTGCGTGAAAATGCAACTGCAGGAAGTAATTAAGGTAAAAAAAAAATATTTCAATCTGTGATTTTTTTTATCTACATACAAATAGTTTTTTTTATTGATACCAATGTTACTTAGTTACCTTGGGGCATCTCAAAATCCTCAGACAGCTGATAATCATATCCCTCATCCTCGCCATAGTAATACTCCTCCTCTTCATCCTGTTGGTGGACCACATTCTTTCCGTCCCCAAGAGAACTTTTATCATTCAGCACCTCTGATGTTTGTTGCAGATGAATTGCAGTTGTTTGCATAGGTTTCTCACTTTCATACCTGTCTATAGATGCACCCTTCACCAGTGTAAAAATCCCTGAAAAAAGAAAATAAGGTAATTAAGACTTTTTAATTTGTACTCATAATCATAAATATCCTATAGGACTTAAGTATATAATTTCATTAATGATGATTTAAAATGTGTCCTTAAGCAGAGATAGGACTAAGAGGACTTTGGAATTTGGCAGTGTGTCAAAAGAATTGAACTTAACAGTCTTTCCCAGCCCAAGGTTTCTATTTTCCCTAGATGTTGACGAGGTCACGGCAGATCTAGGCCATTTTCTAACATTATCTAACATTTCTACACATTATCATGAGCTTCAAGACATCATTTAACCAATAAGAACATAAACGATTCTTTTCTTAAAATAACTTACACATCACTCCCCTAGAGGGTGCCAGACTTACAGATTTACAGAAGCCGCGTGCGCAGACACTGATCTAACCCATGAGCACATAGTTCAAAAATAAACATTCTGTATCATGTTACTTAAAGATTACTCTTAAAACACTTTTTTGCCTTCCAAGAAAAAATGACTTGGCATATCAGTCTAGTTTTGGCAGTCTGATTCGGTTGTTAACAAATCTTAATACGGTTTAAATCTGTTTCTGTTTTTTTTTTTTTTTTAAAGTTTGACTATAACATGTAACTTATAGGCTATGTTAAATCTACCAAACCTTAAATCTACCTCATACTTAAAAAGTATTCAACACCTACTTACCAAGTACATGGACAAAAATGGCCACTAAAAAGAACTTCATAGTTTCCGCGTGAAAAAAAAAAACGGGAAAATTTCACTTTTAAAACAGATGTCCAAATTTAGAATTAAATGTATTCCAACAAATCCGGAGTGCTGTGTTATCCTGAGTTAGGTTAGGCGAGATGAAGTGTAAAAAACTGGGGCTTCAGAAGAGCAAGCATTGAAATAAGAGCACAAGGCAAAGAAAAGACCACGCCTGAACTCTCTCTCTCTCTCTCTCTCTCTCTCTCTCTCTCTCTCTCTCTCTCTCTCTCTCTCTCTCTCAGGCTTTATTATATCAGAGGTTTACAAGTAGCAGCCTACATAATTACATTAGCAAAACAGGTTAGCAAATAAACGTGTTAATATTTTCGTATATTTATTTTTAAAAATGTTAGCTATAATAATTGATTATTTTTTGGGTAAAACATGACTTCTCCTGGAAACAATAGAGAAGATCAGTCTATAACTCATTCATTATCCTCCTCTTAATACTCTATTAGGGGGGTGGGGGGTGGGGGGTCTCGTTATCCAGGGGAGAACGTTTCGGGCGCTGAACAGATATACACCCAGGACAGGGCATCAATCTTGCTGTGCACACACTCACACAAAAAAAAAAACACATTCTTAATGGGGCAATTGGAACATTCAGTTTAGTTTCAATCCATGTTTGAACTGTGGGAGGAAACCAGAGGAAACCCATGCAGGTACGGCGAGAACATGGAAACACACCCAGATTGGAATTCCAGGGCTGAGAGGCCACGGTGTTAAACACTAAGCCACCGTGTGCCTCAAACTGGAATTTAATAAACCTATAATATGTATAATTCAGATTATAGCTCTAGTTAAGATACTGTAATTTGTAATTGTTGTAAATTGTAATTGTTTTATTTTATTATTATAATTATTATTTTAATTTTTATTTATTTATTTATTATTATTATTATTATTATTATTATTATTATTATTATTATTATATATATATATTTTTTTACATATTATAGCTCTAGTTAAGGTACTGTAATTTGTAAAACTTCCTTAATTTTTTTTTTTTTTTTTTTTTTTTTTTTTTGCGAAATGTGATTATAGGCATATTATTATTTTGGTGTGGATTAAATATTTTAGCTCAATGTTCTATTACATTATACTCAAGGCCTTACTTACCAATGCCACAAAAGTAGTATTCTTAACCTAAATTGTGAATGAAATATGTGAATGAATAAATAAATAAATACATTTAAGCTAACATGTGAAAAAACATGTGAAAATAATTTCCTACTGTGTACACTCTTACATATACACCAATAAATATACTACATTTAGACTATCCATGTAGTCTGTATATGTTAATGTGTTAAGCAATTTTACTAAACATTTTATTTTGGAGCAGGCTTTAGGACATCACTTTCGGTCTGCAAGTATTGAAGTAGGATATCTCTGTGCCCCGTGAACAATGTAGAACTACTGCCACCTAGTGACAAATAATCTCTAAATTCTACAAACCTGTTCCCCCCACTGAATTGTTCCTGAATTATGACTTTAGTCCTTTATCTTGCAAACGCAGATTTAACTGGGAAGTTATTTTCTTTTCAATTCTCATAGCAAATCCAACAAGCTGCTTTTTTTAGAGCTGCTTTTTAGAAAATGAGAGATTTCTGTAACATAGGTATACAATTCTGAAAGTACTGACCACACACTCGTTGACAAATTTTATGCATGGCTATGTTGTGAAATCAAGCTATAATCCTAAATAAACTATAGCTTTATAGTATAGTAATACTATACTTTTAGGTATAGTATAGTAATACTATTGTAAACTATAGTTTTATAGTAATCAATTTAATTCTGACAATGTGGTCAGAATCTGAAACAAAGTTTTTAAAAAGATCACAATATCCAAATCTTGCCTGCTCCAATATCACTAAAGCAAGTCTAATATTTATATCTCATGCAAAAGAAAAAAATCCTTCCCACACTCTCCTACGTTTTCTTTTCAAAATCATGTTGAGAAAGGGGGCTTAGTGGTTAGCACGTTCGCCTCTCAGCGCTAGGGATTCCCGGTTCGAATCCTCTTCTGGGTGGAATTTCCATGTTCTCCCCATGTCCGCGTGGGTTTCCTCCGGGTTCTCCGTTTTCCTCCCACAGTCCAAAAACATGGATCAAGTCAATTGAGTTCTCCAAATTGCCCCATATAGATTGTGTATGTGTGCGCGTTTGAGTGAGTGTGTGCCCAGCAATAGATTGGCGCCCTGAGAAAGTTTTTTTTTTTAAAGGTGTTACCCATGGTGCACTGCTCATAGAACTCATGCCAGAATTCAGAAAGGCAATCTCTCAGAGCCCCTCCTTTATCTATTTCTATCTCATATTGTCCATTTCAAAGTAAAAGCTTTATTTGAATTTCAGCTTGATTCTCATCTCTAAAATGTGCAATAAGCACAGAAAATACCTCTCCATGATGCATGACAAGAGATGGCAATGGTGGCATTAGCAATGTGTCCTCCAGGCTTTGCTCTTCAACTGGATCGCCTTTATTTTGGGTCATCTCAAAGGCAAATTGAGTGAGAAGGGAACGTCTGTATGGACTCACCGGTTGGGATATTGAAAACTCCCTTAAATCCATCAGCCACCCAAAGAACACCAGCTATCTAGTTGGACTATTTCCTTTTCCTGCATGTCGAATTTTTAGTGCAAAACAGGCCAATACGGTGCCTTTATCATGAGTATGACTGCACGATCAATTTTATTCATAATGTTAACCAGGGGATTATATATTATATAGCCTTTTAACTCACCGGTCATGTCCAGTTTCTTTCTTTGTCCCCAAAAGCAATTTAGAATTACAACTTTGTATCAATTATTGGGGTCTAAACTGGTCTAATTTTTTCAGGTAGAAAAGGTCACCTTCACGCAGGTGATGGCGGTGCTGGTGCCTCAAAACCAACTCTATGTGAAGAGGGAAAATGTGATCTAATCACACACAATTATGGAATCCTTGGGGTATGTCATCTCATCATTGGGGATGCAGAACGATGTCATTCTAACTACACTCAAACTGGTTCTAACCCATCTAGAAAAAAAACTTTTATGTTAGAATGCTGTTGATTGATTTCAGTTCAGCATTTAACACCATTATTATCCCTCAACACCAGATTGAGAAACTGAGGCTGCTTGGCCTGTCTCATCCCACTGCAACTGTGTGCTGGATTTCCTGACTGACAGACCTCGATCAAACAGGATTGTGGACAACACCACTATACTGCACACCTGTGTTTCCGTGTAGCTAAACATGCAGAATACAACAACCTAAATGACGATCAGTGGCTGTTAGACTTAGCATTTGAACCAATCTAACCAACATGTTAAATTACCTCAGTGCTGCAAGGAAAAGATAAATTTGTGATCAATATGATCAACCACTTTGCAACATCTCTCATATATTCGCAACATCTCTAAGTCATTTTATATGTAGCTTGCATACTGAAAAGTATGTGCACCTCTGATCTTTGCATTCATTGTAATGATTCAGACTTTAGCTTTTTCTGCCTCTCCCCACTATTAATCCTTTTCAGAATGCTATGAGCAAGGAAACGTGTTTACACCGTGAATGACATTTTTGAACTCGTTCAAACCGGAGAGAGTGACTTTTAAATGGAATAAGACACCAGTGAATCAGGTCATAAGAAGGTGGATGAGTATGCAGGTTCAGTGGATGATCAGAATCAGACACCCTTTCCATTTTCATGATGCTAATGATGAATGAAACTCATTGGACTTATGCCCCAGGACCAATATCACTAGTTGAAAAAGGATTTCACTGGTCCATGTCCATTTCTCTGGTCTAGATGTCACCATTGATGCAATTTTCTTCCAGATACCACTAGAGTACTTTCTTTGTCAGCAGACATGATCTACATTAGGGGTGTGCAAACCTTTTTACTCGTGAGCCACAGTGGGAACTAAATTTTGACAGAGGGGCCAGAACAAGATAAGATAAATAGCGCTGTAGTGCTGGAGTGTAAATTAATACAATTACATCATGAATAAACATAAATACTGTATGTAAGGTTTATTGTGCAAACATCTTTCCAGATACATTTTTATTACATCAGTATCCAGTACCAGTGATTAATACTTAAAGGACTACGCCATATTCTTTATCTTGCTGAATATATATCTTCCACATGGCAAGTTACTGTCCTGTGCAGAAGTCCGGAGAGGAAGTATGTTACATTGTTATCACAACATAACAAAACTTGCTTTCTCGTGATCAAGACAGGGTGGAACTGGTAATAAACTGGACACAGGGACTGTTTTTTTTTAAATTGTAGATGTGATTCTATTTATTTCAACACAATAAATAAAATGCAGTGTTTTTGATGTCAGTAGAGATTGTAATATGTATATAACAATTAAAGAACCTTGAACCATAAAAACCATTATTAATATATTTCTAAATGTAATTCGATTCAGAAATTGAATATTTATGTGAATGAAATAAATCATAATTCCATGTTGTCAGGATCCTCGGACTCGGTTATCTGGACTTTGTTTGGTTTTGTGTTTGATTTGGTTTTGAGTTTCACTTTAGTTCCGTTTTTTTTTGTTTCGGTTTGTTTTCCTTCATTTCGTGGCTGTGCCTCATTTAAGTTATTTAAGTTAAACTCATTTAAGTTAATTACCCTTTAGTCATGTGACCTTATCTTGTTTGTTATTTAAGCCAGCCCCACTCTCTCTTCTATGAGAGGGCTTCAATTACGTACAGGGTCGTTCATGCTGTAGGATTTGTTTGGTGATTTTTATTACATTAAATTGCTGTTTTTGGAACCTGCTGCTTGTTTGGTGTTATTATCGCTATTCTTACCCGGATCTAGGAGCATACGTGACACGTGCATAAACATTTAAATACACATGAAAATTACAAAAAGCAAAAGGACTGATTTGTGTTTTACATTGTGTGATTTAAAGACATTTAAATTTAAAGTCTCATTGTAGACATTCTATATTTATTTACATCAGTAAAAAATATATATTTTTTGGGGGAAGTCGATCAGTAGCAGCATCAGTGAACACACAGCTCAAGGAAACTGAAATATTAAGTGACGTTGTAGCTCCCTCAGATTCAAAGTCGACAGCACAAATATTCTTGCCAATACTGATTAGGTTTATTCTTGAGTTTGCACCTTGACTTTGCACATAACTTTACAATGAGCGATTTCACATTGTAAACTATTAATCTTAAGAATGATCCTTTGTTGGTTTTACCACACAAATTTACATCTTGATTTAGAACCGTAATTACATATCAATTCACTCTAATGCTAGAAAAGGTAATAAACTTTACGCAAACATAATTGGTATACTAACAGATCACAAACCTCATTGGCTGCATAAGTATCAGGAGAGCTACTGTATATTATCACGTTGCGACTTGTTGCTCTACAGCTTCCGAATAACTCTTAATGTTAACTTTGGAACTTTTACAAACATAGTAACCGTGGTAATTAGCAGTGTAACCATGGAAATTAACGTTACCTCGATCAGAACGGCTGCTCAACCAAAGTGCAGATCCGAAGCGCTTTAACGTGCTGAAGGGATCCAGGGAAATGCAAGTAGTGGAGAAAATGGGTTTTAATAAAGGTGACGGAACACCAGAACACAAAGAAGTAACCAAACACAAGCGGACATAAAAGTAACGATCACGACCACGTGCACCCGACCACGTGCACAAAACATCCCAATGAACAAACCCGGTTAATTAACTAAAATGCAAATGCAAACACAAGTTAATTAACCTAAATAATAAGGACCAGGTGCCCTAGGCACCTGTTACAAAAACAAGTTGATTATTATGCAACTGTAAATATAACCCCAATTGTCATAAACCAACCCCTTTATATTATATTTTAGTAACCTACGTGTGGCCACATTTTAGGTTGCACGTGGGTGTACGTGGGACCCGCCATTTTGGCGTGCAATCACAGCTTTGCAGGTTGCCCTGCCAATGGGAAGTTGCCTCGTATGTTTTCCCCTCGAAGCACCGTGGGTTACAGATATAAAAGAGAGGGGGTTCGCATGTCTGTGTTGTTGGAGTTGTGGAGTTCTATAAGGTTACGTACACATTAATAAACCCAGTTGGTTAAGAATGGCATCTCAACTCCGCGTGAGTTCTTTGTCCACGCCACATTTGGTGTCACAAGTGGGATCCAATCGCCTGGATCATGTACGGGAGGTGATCGATGGAGAACTGGGGTCCCTCGAACGTGGAACCCTTGACGCGAGACGAAAAACGTCGGGACTGGAGATGGATTTGGAAAACATCCGGCATGGGCGCTGCATGGGCAAGCGTTAAGTGTATTAGGGGAGCTGCCACTGGAGTGTAGGGGTAACCTGGCAGATCTCACCGGAGCGCTAAGAGGGCGGTGTAGCTGACAACCCAAAGAACCAGCTGCCAAACAGGTTCTTACGGCTAGACGACACAAAAAGGGCAAGAAAATCAGTACGCTGGCAGCGGAAATATAGAATGTCGGGCTGGAAGTGACATGACCACCCACGAAGCGGCGTCTACACAGCGACATTGCGCGACAAAAGACCCGATCCCAGCAGCACCGATCTAGACAAGATCCAGCGGCAGCAGGTGTGGGACCTATTACTTCGTTTTGCAGATGTGTTCGCGGCGACAGAGCAGGAATATACCAGAACTAGCATGGCGCTGCACGAAATCAACACGGGAGATGCTGCGCCGATCCGTCTGTGACCCCCTCCCCCTCGCTAAGCAGCAGGCAGCGGAACAACACATCAGTGAGATGGCGGCAGGCATCATCGAGCCTTCACATAACCCCTGGACGTCACCTGTGGTACTGGCGAAAAAGAAGGATGGCACTTGGCGTTTTTGCGTGGACTAACGGAAGTTGAATGCCATGACAAAACTGGACTCGTACCCGATTCCACGCATCAACAATGCGCTGGATCGCTTGCCAGGTTTGGCGTGGTTCAGCTCACTGGATCGCCGCAGTAGATATTGGCAGGTACCAGTCTCAGTTTCAGCTAGAGTAAAAAACTGCATTTTCGTTGGGGAATGGGCTGTGGCAGTTTAAAGTGCTACCGTTGGAACTGTGTAATGCGCCCGCAACTTTCGAGAGACTCATGGACCGCGTGGTAGAACATATTCCAAAAAACAAGTTTGTGGTTTATTTGGATAACATACTGGTCCATGCTAGTGAATTCAATGTGGCACTGTCCAACTTGGAGATGGTACTTAATGCGGTGAGGAAGGCAAATCTTAAGCTGAACCCTGCAAAGTGCTTGTTTTTACAGCGACGGGTGAACTTTTTAGGTCACATTACGGGGCGAGCGTTGAGGAAGACCGACGCTGTGCGGGGCTGGCCGAAACCGTGGAATTTAAAGGCGCTACAGAGCTTCCTGGGTCTAGTGTTGTATTACTGCCGGTTTGTGCGAGGTTTCTCGGACATTGCTGCCCCATTACACCGCATGACAGAGCGGGGTGTTAAGTTCGAGTGGTCTGATGAAGCAGATCGGGCATTCGTATTGTTGAAGGAAAAACTGTGCAGCGCTCCGGTGTTGGCTTACCCAAGGTTTGGGGAGAGATTCATCATTGACACCAATGCAAGCAATCACGGTTTGGGGGCGGTCCTGTCCCAGGTACAGGACAGGGCCGAATGGGTGATCGCTTATTTCAGTCGGCGGCTTAGCCACCCTGAGCGGAATTATTGCATGACGCGGCAAGAACTGTTGGCGGTAGTAGCTGGACTGGGGCATTTCCGGCCGTACTTATACGGTGCTAGGTTTACACGAACTGACCATGCATCACTGACCTGGCTGATGCAGTTTAAGGAAACGGAGGGTCAGTTGGCAAGGTGGATCACTAAGTTACAGGAGTACCAGTTTGAAATCAAGCACCGGGTGGGGCAACGACATGGGAATGCTGATGCCTTGTCACGCCGACCATACTGCCATACAACGCATACTGCCAGCGCGTTAAGGTGAAGGCTGCGGAAGTCATTGGGTAGTGTGCTGCTGTTAACTCCAACGAACGGACGAGTTGTTCCAGGGCTGATTTCAAACTGGCGCAGGAGGCGAATCCAGAGATTGCGTGGGCCATCGAGGCACTGCGAGCTGTCTGGACTGGCAGGTGGTGTTGACCCGGGGACCTGTGGCTAAGGGGCTGAGGTCGAACTTGGGGTGCTGTGCTGGACAATGGGGTGCTGTGCCAGGTGTGGGAAAACCCGATGCCAGGCAGCCGAGTGATTCCACGGGGCATGAGATCTGCAGTGCTGAGGGCAGTTCATGGTGCAGCGGGCTCCGGTCACTTTGGCGTGACCAAGACTCTGAAACACCTGCGACAACGATTCTACTGGCCTGGCTGTTGCAACGACGTGGAGCTGTTTGTCCACTACTGTGACACCTGTATTGCGAAGAAAGGCCCTACACTACAGCCGATGCAATCTGGGGTGCCGATGGAGAGGGTGGCTGTCGATGTGCTGGGCCCTTTCCCGGTGACGGACTCTGGTAACCGATACGTGATCGTGGCTATGGATTATTTCACGAAATGGCGTATGCAGTACCAGACCAGAGTGCCTCCACGACGGCGGAGCCGCTGGTGGAGGAGTTCTTTTGCTGGTTCGGAGTCCCCGAGATACTGCAAAGTGACCAAGGATGGAACTTCGAGTCCGAAGTGATGAGGGAGGTGTGCCGGCGTATGGGTGTGCAGAAGACGCGTACAACACCCCTACACCCCCAGAGCGACGGATTAGTCGAGAGATTTAACAAAACCCTGGTGACGCAACTGGTTGTTGTCATGGTGAAAAACCAGAAGGACTGGGACAAGCACCTGCCCATCATTTTGCTGGCCTGTCGCTCGGTGGTGCAGGAGTCCACCGGATTCACTCCTGCAATGGTAATGTTCGGGCGTGAGCTACGGACGCCCGTCGATTTAATGTTTGGAGCGCCACCGGAGGAAGGTGTGAGGGGTCCACCTGGCCCGGCATATGTGTCGGGATTACTTGAACGATTACACCAGGTCCATGGACTGACGAGATCACATCAGGCTGATGCTGGGGCAAGGCAGAAAAGGGCGAATAACGCACGGTGTTTTGGAAAGCCCATGGAACTTGACTCGAAGGTCTGGTTTTATAATCCACGACGGAATACGGGACTGTGCCCTAAGCTCCAGTCTGTGTGGGTAGGACCCTGCGTAGTTAAGTCATGACTAGGCGAGGTGGTGTATCGCATCGTCTTGGGGCGTCGCCGCCTTGTTGTCCACAGAGACAGATTGGCCCCTTACGGTCCTAAAGTTTTTGGGAGCGAACCGCCGGTTGTTTTGGGGGGTGACTCACCTCTGGCATTGGGAGGGGGTCCAACGATGTTATGAGTGTGTGTTCGGGACCGGGTGTGGGGCGCCCGCAACACGAACGCCGATTACCTGCTCGACTCATGGACTAATGTCAACCGGGACATTTGACGGTAAGGAGGGGGGCTGTGTAGCGACCCACGTGTGGCCACATTTTAGGCTGCATGTGGGTGTACGTGGGACTCGCAATTTTGGCGTGCAGTCACAGCTTGCTTCACAGCAGTATGTTTTCCCGGGATGCGCGCGGGTTACAGATATAAAGGGAGGGGGTTTGCGTGTCTTCTCTAGTCCTTCAAAAGTAAGTTGTGATCATGTTGGAATTTATTGAATGTAAAAAGACATGAATTGCATTATTTGTAAGGTTTTGTTCAATTTTGTAATGCTTTTTACATTTGATATTTAGTAATTCACATAGTTTAAACAACTGCTGAATGGCTGCAAGGAACAGAGGAAATGACCAGGTGTGGTATGAGCATGTGTAATTGTAGGAATGACCATTTGTTGAATGTGCGTGAGAAGGAGTCAGATGTCTGGTCGCAGGTTGACCTGTCAAAATATAGACTTAGGGGCAAGTAACATTTGTTAAATGTATTAGTGAGACTGGGGGCTCAGGAAGTCCCCACCATATATGAAAGGTCCATTCACACTCACCCACACAGAAGAAGGACAGCCCACCTAAGGATTATATACTTAGGTGGGCTGAGGGATCTTTGAGACTTCAGAACTCTCTCATCCAATCGTGGTTGCCTGTTATTGATGTTTTTTCTGTACACTGTTCTTTTACTATTCAGTAAAACACATTAAATCCTTTTGGAATGAAACCGCTGACTTTTAACCGTTTATTGGAACATAACAATCACGAGATACCAAGTTTTGTTATATTATGATAACGACTTAAAAAATAAATAACACTTCATCATTAGACTTCTGTAGTCCTGTGTTGTAAAGTAACTTTTTAAAATTTGCCTTTACTCTCCGGACTCAACATATGCTATATTGCCAAAAGTATTCACTCACCTGCCTTTACTCACTTAAGTGACATAACATTCCTAATCCATAGGGTTCAATATGACATGAATCCACCCTTTGCAGCTAGAACAGCTTCAACTCTTCTGGGGAGGCTGTCCACAAGGTTTACAAGTGTGTTCATGGGAATTTCCTACTATTCTTTGAGAATGCATTTGTGCATTTGTGAGGTCACACACTGATGTTGGACGAGAAGGCCTGGCTCTTAGGCTCCGCTCTAATTCATCACAATGATGTTCTATCAGGTTAAGGTCATGACTCTGTGCAGGCCAGTCAAGTTCATCCACACCAGACTGTCCTCCATGTCTTTATTGACCTTGCATTGTGCACTGGTGTACAGTAATGTTGGAAGAGGAAGGGGCCAGCTCTAAACTGTTTCCACAAATTTGGGAGCATGAAATTGTCCAAAATGTCTTGGTATGCTGAAGCATTTAGAGTTCCTTTCACTGAAACTATGGGGCCAAGAACCAGCTCCTGAAAAACAACCCCGCACCATAATTCTTCCTCCACCAAACTTTACAGTTGGCACAATGCAGTCAGACAAGTACTGGTCTCTCGGCAACCGCCAAACCCAGACTTGTCCATCAGATAGCCAGATGAAGAAGTGCGAGTCGTTCAAAGTAGTTTAAGTTCAAGTAATTTATTTATAGAGCGCTTTTTACAATGGTAAATTGTCACAAAGCAGCTTTACAGTGTTATAAGCCCAAAGTGTTTACACTCTCAAAGAGCAAGCCAAAGCAACAGTGGCAAGAAAAAAACTGTATTTTTAAAAGTTTGAAGAAACCTTGGGTGGACGAACTCTCGGTGGGGGACTCAGCATCAACAGCATAGGACAGCCATGTACGGATTGCGTAGTGAGGTGTTTTACAATTGGAAAAATTCTATAGAAGTCCATTAAGGACATCTCGCAAGAATGCCAGTTCAATAAAAATCCCGGATCAATCCAGTAATAGCCACATTCATCACAACGCTTCTTCTCTGCTCTAGAGTATAGTGGCAGCTTGCATTACAGCACTGCATCCAATGCTTTGCATTGCACTTGATGATGTATGGCTTTCAGCTGCTTGACCATGGGAACCATTCCATGAAGCTCTATGTGTTCTTAATCTCACCTGAAGGCCACATGATATTTGGAGTTCTGTATTGATTGACTGCAGAAATTTGGTGACCTCTTCGGCACAAAAGAGTTGCTGTTGTTCCCAAACACTTCTATTTTCTTATAATCCATCTGATATTTGACTGAATATTTAGGAGTGAGGAAAATTCACAACTGGAATTTTAAAACCTCTCCTCCAGTGAAAAGATTGCCAGGCTTTGTTAATTGAAACGACAGTATAAGCCTTACCTTGGTACTTAATTCTGAATTGCAGAATTTGTCTGCATTTTTTTCTGAGTCTGATAAATTAGTCGTTAACACCTGTGCAGTAGATGCCGGTTTTTGTGTTGACTTCTTGCCAGCATGGTTCACATGCTTCGTGGTAAATTGAAAACTGTTTTATAATCTTTGAAAATCACAACAAATACTTATCATATTAGACTGTTATGAGGAGTGGGGGGTACCCACCTCTAATACAATTATCGGAGCGGATCCCTCTCTCTCTCTGTCTATGGAGAGGAGAAACTATATCTTAATACTTTGTATGTCCTAGATATTTGTTGGAATTGAAAGTATCTTTGTATGAGTATAGCTTTTGTCTAAACGCCAATAACAAGAAAATTGAACAATTTGAACAACACGTATCTGAAGTTGGGTCTGGTACAAATGTCCACTGACTATTCTTAATATTCATTCATTCATTCATTCATTATCTCCCGCTTTATCCTCTATTAGGGTCGCGGTGGGGTTCCCCATGCCCATCCAGGGGAGAACGTCTCGGGCGCTGGGCAGATAGACCCAGGACAGGCCGCCAATCCATCGCTGGGTACACACTCACACACTCAAACACACTCTATATGGGGCAATTTAGAGAACTCAATTAACTTGATCCATGTTTTTGGACTGTGGGAGGAAACCGGAGAACCCGGAGGAAACCCACGCGGACACGGGGAGAACATGGAAACTCCACCCAGATGGGGATTCGAACCGGGAATCCCTAGCGCTGAGAGGCGAACGTGCTAACCACTAAGCCACCGTGCCGCCTCTTATTCTTAATATTCATTCATTCATTATCTTCTGCTTAATCCTCTATTAGGGTCGGGAGCTGTTCCCCATGCCCAATATTTAGGCCCAATATTTATTGCTGGGCACACTTTCTCTCTCTCACACACACACATACACTATATGACGCAATTTAGAGCATTCTATTTACCTTGGATCCATGTTTTGGGACTATGGGAGGAAACCAGAGAACCTGGAGGAAACTCACCCAAAACCTGGATTCCCAGAGCTGACAGGCGAAGATGAGACTCACTAAGCAACCATGCAACCCTACTATTATTATTTACAAGTTTAACTTAAATATTGTTCGCTCATGAAAATATATTAAATATTTGCAGAAACGTGATGTTTGGACTGTAGTTTTACACCTTATGGTTTCTTTCTTGTTTCCTATACAGAATAAATCAAATAGAGTGTTTACATATTTACACTGTACAAACACTTGCTACTTTTTTTTTTTTTTTTTTTTTTTACTGCTGCCCTTTTTATATTTAAATAACTAGAGGGGTTTGAAATGTTTTTCAACAGGCACCAAAACCTAAGTAGTTTTTTTGGGATGGCTCCTGAAGCGAAATCTACCAATTCATCATCAAATAAATATCTGATAAAACCTTTAAGTTAACAATAGATAGATAAATTAGATGCTTGTAATTACCGAAAGGTTGTTTTGTTATCTTTATTGATTATTTTAGCCTGTCTTCAGTCGATTAGGTAGGTCTTGAATCACGTGACAACGCAAGCTTCTGAAAATGGCGGATAGAGACACAAACAGAGAAGTTGATAATCGCAACGTCAAAGAAGTAAAACAAACGGAAGACGAAAAGGACGCGGGAGGTCAACAAATCAACCAACATCCTGACAGCTCATGGTCAGCATCATTATTTTCTTTGGCTCGGAAAGCGACAGACACGATGAGCAGTGCCGGACTAAGAAACTCTTTCTCAGAAGCTGCTGACAGCTCAAGTCCTGAGACTGGCGACTCAATAAAACCTGGTACCTAATAATTTTAATTTAACCAATGATGCCATGATTAATTTTATGAATGTTATGAACGTTTTGAACTCATTTGAAACTGATCTTGATTGAACGGTCATTCACAGCACAACATCAAAACTCTACACTTTATATTTACTTTATAGTATGTATGTTATGTCTGTTTTCTGAGGCTAAAGTGACGAGGCCTCATATTCGCCAGCTTTTTATTGTTTTTTTTTTTATTCGGTCCACCTTAAAAGACCGCAATATCTACAATATACAGATGGATGGCGAAATTTCACTCACTCTCAGTGTAACAACATTTTCAGAAAATCTAATAAATAAACAGTTAAAGTGAAAAATTAAATAAAAGAAATCACTTGAAAGGTTGCAAATATTCTTTAGTAGCATGTCATGAAATATTGCTGTTTATTATTAATGACCCTTTTAACGTGGCGTTTAAGCAGAAACACTCTTAATTTTTCATTTCTGCATATTTGCATTGAAAATTATGCAAGCCCATACCCGCCAATATATTTTTTTTTCTATCTCGTTATTTTGAGATACTGAGTAACTATTTGAGTTACTACGTTGATATTTTAAGATACTAAGTCATTACTTTTAGTTAAATTCTGGGACTGGCGACTCAATAAGACCTGTCAACTAATCATTTTAGTTCAAAAAAAGGATGTTCGATTGAGTGCATGAATGTAATGAACGTTTGCTGCTAGGTTTTTACAATTTAAAATGATCTTGGTGATTAAGGGTCATTCACAGCACAACACTAAAACCATCTGCTTGTTTCTACACTTTAAATTTACTTTACAGTATGGTTATGTCTGTTTCTTGACGCTAAAATTACGATACCTCATATTCGCCAGTTTTTTTTTATTGTTTTTTTTTCCGGTCCACCTTAAAAGGCCGTAATATCTATAATTTACCGATGGATGGCGAAATTTCTCCATTTCTCCAGTATACTCCATTTAGCCCACCTCCAGTTGATGGAACCACTGTCATTAAGATGTCATTGTGCTTAGATGTGAATGGGCCACTTGGCAGAGAATTCTGTGATGTTCAGATGTTCATCTACATTCACTGTTAACAGAATTTCTGCTGTTGCGCTTGACAAGTTATGAAAACAGAAATTCATGATGGACTTCCGTGAGGGTAGCCATAATGAGCAGCTGGGGCTATTCAAGGAGACTATATTGTCATTTGCATCACATGTGGTACTTGAAATTAAAAGAAATTGTGGTTCACGGAGCCAGTTTCACACTAAATAATTTATTTTAAAATATTTGCATTTTTATTAAGATGAACAGTTATTCATTCAGTGCCCAGCGATGGATTGGCGCCCTGTCCTGGGTGTATCTGTCCAGTGCCCGAGACATTCTCCCCTGGATGGGCATGGGGAACCCCACCACGACCCTAATAGAGGATAAAGCGGGAGATAATGAATGAATGAAAAGTTATTCATTCATTCATTCATTATCTTCCGCTTTATCCTATATTATGGTCGCGGTGGGCTTCCCCATGCCCATCCAGGTGAGAACGTTTCGGGCGCTGGGCAGATACACCCAGGACAGGGCGCCAATCTATTGCTGGGCACACACTCACTCACACAGACACGCACACAGACACACTCTATATGGGGCAATTTGGAGAACTCAATTGACTTGATCCATGTTTTTGGACTGTGGGAGGAAACCGGAGAACCCGGAGGAAACCCACGCAGACACGGGGAGAACATGGAAACTCCACCCAGGTGGGGATGCGAACCGGGAATCCCTAGTGCTGAGAGGCGAACATGCCACTAACATGAACACTAAGCCACCGTGCCGCTTACTGAACAGTTATTTTACATACAAACCTAAAATATAAATTTTAAGATTTTATTATTTTCCAAAAATAATAAGTTCTTCAGTTTTGGGAACAGGGAGAGAGAGCAGAGGTCACTTGCACGGGAAAAGATATCATGATTCAAAATGACTCACAGGGGGTGCGCACATGTGTGTATAAGTGCTTCCGATACTGTGCATTAAAGTGCTGATAAGTAATTTTTCTCAAACCTGTGGGGTGATCCATGGCAGTTTACCAACATGCACTATATTTGGCAGGCCTGATATGGGTCATGTCCAGAACATGGGTTAAATCATCTCTCGCTGTATGACAATGATCACATGTATCGCAGACATTTCTTCATATCCAGCTCCCCCTCACACCCAGCAGCTTTCCTGAAGACATGCCAGTCTGTGCAGCTGAAGCAATTCTGTAGCACAGTATCACTGGGCCACACAGTAATGATCTTCTGTGTATATCTAGAGCGTCTGGTATCACCATCATTGTGAAGATCATCATTATGGAGATGTGGTCAGAGAGCCCAAGGTGGGGACTGTTGATGTAAACTGCTCTACACCATGGTCTAGTGTAACCCACGTTGGTTGCACTTTCTTCCTCCTTATGTATTGGCTTGGTAAAATAATTTATAAATATTTAATTAAAGTGTGTTTTATTTGTGTTAGTTATTTCTTAAAAAGAATTCCAATTAAGTTCTAAACTGAAATATAATTGTGATCTTGGCATCAATAATATAAGGTGCTTTGTGTGAGTGTGAACTCATAACAATTAGCGAGCAGGATTGTGAATGGGATGACGTGGGGTGCTTGGCATGTGAACTGGTGCTATGTAAACACCAATTACACCATTGTAATCTCGCAAGGCCAATAGTGTGGATGACATTTCACAGTCAGCTGTTGTGTAGCTTCAGAGCAATGGCTGTTTACCAACATACAGTTTGTGCATTAACCTTTGATGTGGACACATGAGCCACTTTTCCGGACAGCTGCCTGCCGGCGAGCTGGAACGCTGACAAATCACAGCGTGGTTCCTCATCAGCACAAGAGATGTTATCTGGGGTCTGTTGGCATAAGCCTGGCTAGTTCATCACAATGCTTTCACCCTCTTCTGCCTTCGCTCACACTGCTTTCTCTTGGCCTTTGTCTGCTGATCTCTGCTCCACAATGCCGGTGTCAGAAAGAGCTGTTGGCTTCCAAGCGTAGCTCTGAAATTATTGTCAAATTATTATGAGATTATTGTCATCATCAAAGGAAGATTCCAAGTTCTTGAAGCTGGCCAGTGAGACAGTAACGCTGATGTTGGGCACTACAGTGACATCACTGACAATGACTGACAACTGTGTGATTGTTGGCAATAAACCTGTTGTTAGTGGTTAGGGTGTTGGCTTATTAATCAGAATTTTGCTCCAACCATTAAATTGGGGTACTTGTAAGAGATTTTGTATAAAAGTGACTGCAAAACCAACTCATGGTATGACTATTATGATTCATTATGTAAAGTCTGTCTTGTTTTGACATAAAAATATAGGATTCAATCAATTAGGCAAAGAAGAGGGATGAATTCTCTATATCATTCAAGGGGCCAGAAATCCAGTGTTTTTTTTTTATTTCAATGATATTTTTAATTGTTTATTGCAATACATGCTACTGCTGGTCAGTTTTGATCAACTCTTCTAAAAAATAACAGACAACAGAGAATTCAGATGACTTGATCCATGTTTTGTGGACTGTGGGAGGAAACCGGAGAACCTGGAGTAAACCCACGCAGACACAGGGAGAACATGGAAACTCCACCCATATTGGGATTCGAACCAGAAATCCCTAGCGTTGAGAGGCGAACGTGCTAACCACTAAGCCACTGTGCTGCCAACTTTCCTTATATGTGATGTTTTATTTTTTAATGGTATTGGAACTATGCAGAAATGACAGTTAACTCGTTGCATCTGCTGTTAGGCCAACTGCAGAGTGTAATAATTCAAATAAACTTATTTCTTTTGAACTAGTGACTAAATTCTGTTATCAAATTTTAAGGTTTTGTCAGCCCTTAAACTTACTGATTGAGTAACATTAGTTGATAATGTGCTCATCGGTGTCCTCTACATAAGAGTAAAGTACTGGGTTGGATCTCTGATTTTTCAGAACTGCCTACTGCCTGCCTATTCTTCAGAACATCCATTTTTGTGGCATAAATTCAACATGGTGCTGGAACCGTATTCTTACAGATTTTGGTCCATATTAACATTAAGCAGTCACTTGTTATTTTCATGAGACTGGTTTAAGAGCTTAGTGACATGGTCCTTAATCTTGTCAGTAAAATGAAGCTTTATAAAAATGCTAGATGCAGCATTGGACTTGCTTATATAATTAAATAACATTTTGTACTACATGAACATTGGGTTAAAACCATGTTTGAATGATATAAAGTAAAAAAATATCTTCTCAAAATTTAAAATGTCTGAGTTTTATTTCTTTCCACTGTCTCTTTATTTCAAGCTTTTAAATTATAAATCTGTTTCAAAATCCATCCATTATCTTCCGCTTGTCCGGCGTTCGGGTCGCAAGGGCAGCAACCGAAGTAGGGAGACCCAGACCTCCCTCGTCCCAGCCACCTCCACCAGCTCGACTGGGGGAACCCCGAGGCGTTCCCAGACCAGCTGAGAGATATAATCCCTCCAGCATGTCCCTCCAGCATGTCCTAGGAAGGTGCCCAGGAAGCATCCTTACCAGATGCCCGAACCACCTCAACTGGCTCCTTTCGACGCGGAGGAGTAGCGGCTCCACTCCGAGTCTCTCCCGGATGACCGAGCTTCTCACCCTATCTCTAAGGGAGAGCCCAGCCACCCTGCGGAGAAAACCCATTTCGGCTGCTTGTATTCGCGATCTTGTTCTTTCGGTCATTACCCTAAGCTCATGACCATAGGTGAGGGTCGGAACGTAGATCGACTGGTAAATCAAGAGCCTTGCTTTGTGGCTCAGCTCCTTCTTTACCACAACAGACCAGTATAGGGTCCGCATCACTGCTGACCCTGCGCTGATCCGTCAGTCAATCTCACGCTCCATCTTCCCATCACTCGTGAACAAGACTCCGAGATACTTAAACTCCTCCACTTGAGGCAAGATCTGATCCCTGATCCAGAGAGGACTCTCTACCCTTTTCCGACTGAGAACCATGGCCTCAGATTTGGAGGTGCTGATTCTCATCCCGGCCGCTTCACAATGTACAGTCGAAAGCCCTCTCCAGATCCACAAAACGCATGTAGACTGGTTGGGCAAACTCCCATGAACCCTCGAGGATCCTGGAGAGAGTGAAGAGCTGGTCCAGTGTTCCACGACCAGGACGAAAACCACACTGCTCCTCCTGGATCCGAGGTTTGATTATCAGTCGGACTCTCTTCTCCAGTACCCCTGCATAGACTTTGCCGGGGAGGCTGAGGAGTGTAATTCCCCTGTAGTTGGAACACACCCTCCGGTCCCCCTTTTTAAAAAGAGGCACTGCCCCTGATGACCATGCAATGTTGAAAAGGCGCGTCAGCCAAGACTGCCCCACAACATCCAGAGCTTTGAGGAACTCCGGGCGGATCTCATCCACCCCTGAACCCCTGCCACCAAGGAGCCCTCTGACTACCTTAGCGACTTCAGCCACAGTGATGGACAAGCCTCCTCCCGGGTCCTCTGACTCTGCCTCCTCTCTGGAGGGCATATTGGTGGGATTGAGAAGGTCCTTGAAGTATTCCTTCCACCGCCTAATGACGTCCCCAGTCGAAGTCAACAGTGCACCACCTCCACTATATACTGTGTTAGTGGCACACTGTTTTCCCTTCCTGAGGCGCCTGACAGTTTGCCAGAATCTTCTAGGAGCTGACCAAAAGGCACTTTCCAAGGTCTCACCGAACTCCTCCCACACCCGGGTTTTTTCCTTCGTGACGCACAAAGCTGAAAATCACTTGGCCTTTCGGTACCGGTCAGCTGCTTCTGGAGTCCCACAAGCCAACCATGCCTGATATGACTCCTTCTTCTGCTTGACGGCATCCCTTACACGGGTGACCAACACCGTGTTCGAGGGTTACCGCCACGACAGGCACCGACTACCTTGCGACCACAGCTCCTGTCCGCCGCTTCAACAATGGTGGAATGGAACATGGCCCATTCAGACTCTATGTCCCCCACCTCCCCCGGAATGCGGTTGAAGCTCTGACGGAGGTGAGAATTGAACATCCGTCTGACGGGTTCTTCTGCCAGACGTTCCCAGCAAACCCTCACTATACGTTTAGGTCTGCCTGGTCTGACCGGCATCTTCTCCCGCCATCTGATCCATCTCACCACCTTCACCCGAGTGTGTCCAAGACACATGGCTGCAAGTCCAATGACACTACTACAAAGTCGATCATTGAACTGCAGCCTAGGGCATCCTGGCGCCATGTGCACTTATGGACACCCTTGTGCTCGAACATGGTGTTCGTGATGGACAAACCGTGATTTGCATAGAAGTCATAGAAGAACACCGCTCGGGTTCAGATCAGAGAAGGCCGTTCCTCCCAATCACACCTCTCCATGTCTCACTGTCATTGCCCATGTGAGCGTTGAAGTCCCCCAGTAAGACTACAGAGTCTCTTTCCAGTACCCCCCCCTCCCCACAGACTCCAAGAAGGCTGGGTACTCTGAACTGCCGTTCGGCTCATAAGCGCAGACAACAGTCAGTACCTGTTCCCCAACCCGAAGGCGTAGGGAAGCTACCCTCTCGTCCACCGGAGAAAACTCCAAAATGCACGCGTCAAGCTGGGGGGCTACGAGAAAGCCCACACTTGCCTGATGCCACTCACCATGGGCAACTCCAGAAAAGAACAGAGCCCAGTCCCTCTCAAAGAGATTGGACCCAGAACCTGAGCTGTGCGTTGAGGTGAGCCCGACTATATCTAGCCGGTATCTCTCAACCTCCCGCACCCGCTCAGGCTCCTTCCCTGCCAGTGAAGAGACGTTCAATGATCCGAAAGACAATTTCAGCAACCAAGGATCACGGCGCCTAGGCCCACGCCTCCGGCCACCGCCCGATCCACACTGCACCGAACCCCTATTACTACTCCCCCACAGGTGGTGAACCCATTTGAGGGGGAACCCATGTAACTCCTTCGGGCTGGGCCCGGCCAGGCACCATGGAATGTGCCCTACCACTTTTCAAAATAATCGTTTATAAAAATAATGTTTTTATACATAAATAATAATTGTAACAAGCACAATATAAATGAAATAGCAACTTGTGCCTGCTAAATTGTAACAAAAATATTTGTGTGGCAACTACAATAGAGGTGGATTTTGATTGTACGATTTAGGGCTGCAACTAACGATTATTTTGATAATCGATTAATCGGTCGATTATTTTATCGATGAATCGGATAAATTAAAAAAAAATAAAAATTCCATGTCTTTACATTTAATCATTTAGCAGACACTTTTATCCAAAGATGTATGTTTTTCAGTAAAATTATTCTATAGTATTATATATAGTAATTGTATTCAAAATGTTTAAGTTAACATTTCCTGTAATGAATGAAAAGCACAATGAAAGAAATAATGCATCATCTAAACATCCCTCACTTAACAACAAAAGTCAATTCCAAATAACACATGACACTCAGTTGCCCTCAGTAATGAACCAAATATTGTCTGTTCTGTAGCCTATTGGAAAAAAAAAAACAAATGAATTAATCAGCTATGGAAAAAAAATAAATTAACAAATTAGCCAGTTAACAAAAAAAATACCTCTTGTGTGAAATGTTAATTGGACACCGGGACATATGGCTGCTTTGCACACCGTGTACAAGGCTTCCCCTGTTTGTCTCGACGCGGTCTGAAAGCGGGGAGGGGGGGTTGCGCCGCGCGCAGTCTCCCAGTGCCGGGACATTTAAAGCCGTGTACTTTTACGCCGTGCGCGTGTGCGCGTCAATCCCGCGTGCTGCTATTGCTCCGCTAAAAACCAGGACATGTCCTCACTTTAAAAAAATAAACCGGGACGCCCGGGACAGGACGTGACATACGGACGGGTATTCGTATAACAGACGTTAAGACACGTTCTCTGTCGCTGTTATTATCCAGTTAACAACCAAATACAGCATGACGCTGCTCTGCCGGTCTCACAGTGTTACGATTTACTTCAGAACTAAAGAAGCTCGGGATGTTGTAGTGATTTATCTGCTGTTCAGCTTCATCCTCATCAGTGTTTATTTCAGGAGCTGTATCATCACCATGCTGCTGCGCATGTTCGCGGAGCTGCATGTTCCACGTTCTTTAGTTTCTGCGTTGGCTGTGTTTCATTTGTAGATTTATCAACTTGTTTTGCAGACTCCGCCTCGTTCTGTTTAACCCGCTATTATTTTCCAGCGTTATTGAAGCGCTACATGTGACGTAAGCGGTTGCGACATCGCGAGTAACGCGGAAATCGCGCGACCCAACGAATCGATAATGGAAATTCATTATCGATACTTTGGATAATCGATTTTTATCGATTTTATCGATTCGTTGTTGCAGCCCTAGTACGATTATTGTCCAAGAAATAATTTTGATTATTATGCAATATTTAACTTTACGGAAAATGCCAGAAATCACAGGAACTATGCACACCAAATGACCATTTTTTAGTCTTTACAACCTATCAAATGTTTTGAAACTGTTGTGAAGCCTGGTCATTGAGGTCTCGCGGGCAATGAAAGGGCTGACCAGGCTGCGAAGGAGGCTACTGCACTACTAGCTATTGTGTGCAAGACCCCACCAACTGATGCTAGACCATTATTGGTTTCCAAAGTAATGAACAAATGGTAGGCCGAATGGGACAGACAGACCATTAATAAACTACATGAGATCAACCCAAATATACTTAGCAGACTGACCAGGACTTTTGAGAACAGGTGGAATCCTGGCATGGAGCAGGGGGAGAGCGTGATTCGACCCGCCCCGCAGTCGTTAAAAGCCAGTGTTTGGGCACACTTTGGATTCTACAACATCCCGGGGAAGAGAGAGCATGACATGAGCACAATTGTTTGCAAGGAGTGTAAAATTAAATTGAGGTACTTTGGAAATACAACAAATGCGTGAGCCCATTTGGCACGACATTACCCTAAGCTAAAAGAAGTTCAAAAGTTGAAAAATATATTTAATACGTAAGGTTTTAAATAAATGTTCTGTTTGTTTGCATAGTCGTTTCATCACATAATTTAAACACAATTTATAGACCATTTGAACTGAAAAATTGTTTCTGAATCGAATCGCCAGACACTAACCCGCACCCCTAATTTGAACACTCCTTTACCCCCCTCAAAGACTGTTACTAAAATAACCGCTCTTGCCAGGATAATAGCCTATGAGCTGTCTTCAAACATTAAACTTCCATTAAAAGAAAGAAAATAAACTGTTGTGAATAATAACTTTAACAAGTACATTTTGAGTCTTTTTAATTTATGAAGAATATACTGTTGTCTTTTGGGGGTTTGTTTAATAAAATTAGATTTATTCTCAAACGGTTGATGTCTTGTGTGATACCAACTGTCATTTGCCTCGACCATTTAGAAAAACGTAATTTGCATAATAATTAGGAACACTGTCTACTAGGGAAGTGTTAGAAGTATCAGTTGGTGATAATGAATATATATTTTTTGTGTCTTTTACAGCTGTGAAGAATTTCATGTCTGTGGAAAGGTCTAATCTGCTAAGCATGATGAAGCTAAGTATCAAAGTTCTCATCCAGTCTTCCCTCGCCTTGGGGCGGACTCTGGATTCTTCCGATCAGCCTTTGCAACAGTTTTTTGTTGTTTTGGAGCACTGTCTTAAGCATGGTCTAAAAGGTGATAAAAGTGGTAAAGTTAATGTAGGAACCTGTGTATACACATAATATTACATTGCATAATTTTATTGTTCTGTACAGTAAAGAAAACCTTCATTGGTCAAAACAAATCAATCTGGGCCCCATTGGAACTTGTGGAGAAACTAAGTCCTGAGTCTGCTGAACTTGCCATAAGTGTACGTGATATGCCTGGACTTAAGTGAGTGTGCAAAAATATTATATGTAGGGCTGTGCATATTATATGCATATTAATCGATTTCAATAGATGCATCGATGTGTCCACAAGGCTTTTTGTTAGCCTGTTTTTTTTTTTAACTTTTTTAGATTAGATTAGATTAGATTAGATTCAACTTTATTGTCATTGTGCAGAAAACAAGTACAGGGCCAATGAAATGTAGTTAGCATCTAACCAGAAGTGCAATATATAAATTATTTACATAAAGTGCAGTAGTAACAGTGACTGGTGCATGGAAAGGTGAAGTATTTACATGTAGATGAACACGAATTTCTGTTCTGATGTGAATTTACATCTGATTATACTTCACACACATTACTTTGACCTTTGAGAGTGATTTGGTTGCAAATGGAGAAGGCAAACAAAGTGAAGTGTTTACATCAGCGCTTCTCACAAAACTCGCAAAAATGTCTGGAGAATTCTTTAGTATTGAAAATGATTGAATCGTTGGCTTGAAAAGTCTTTGATTTACACCCCTGATTATTAGTCTCTGCACTCATATAAACATACTCAAAATTAATACATTTATTTAGTTATTTACTTTATCAGCAGTCAAATAATTTTTCTTTATCTGTCCCATAGAACTGGAGTTGGCCGAGCTCGAGCCTGGATGCATTTGGCGCTTATGCAGAAAAAAATTGCAGATTACATGAAAAAGCTCATAAACAGAAAAGACCTACTGGAGTAAAATAATCTTCCCAACCTTATTTTAATATTCTCTTTGTGACCACAGGCTTTTTGGAACCAAATTTGTATTGGTTTTCTTTGACATTTTTCTGCATGCCAGGGAATTTTATGAGCCAGGAGCTCTGATGTTGGAAGAAGAAGGATCTGTAATTGTTGGTATGCTGGTCGGGCTGAATGTTATTGATGCCAACCTGTGTGTGAAAGGAGAAGACCTGGATTCACAGGTAAAAAGTAAGGCGGCATATTATGCTGTTTAAATCTTAAAAGTGTACTTCATAATCAGTTTAATTTTCTAAATACAGGTGGGCATTATCGACTTTTCACTTTACTTAAAGGACCCACAGATAACGGAGACACCACAAGAGTAAGTGCAGTCCCTTGTGCCCAGTTTTTGAATGTTCATAGGCCTGTACAAGTGTATCCCTGGTGAAATGATTTTGTAGAGTAATATCTAAAATATAGTTGCCTTAATCAGTAGTTCTCATCCGATCTCAGCACGAGACCCACATTTGCTCATGGTCATTAAGTCGTGACCTAATTTTATAGAATTCAAACTTAACAATTTTTTTTTTGGCAAAATAGCCCTAAAACACATTTTAACATACAAATGGTTTAGATAATCATTATATGAGCCAATTATTTAGATTTTTGAATAAAAAAAAAAAGGTGTCCGAAAATGCATCTATTTATTCTATGTAGGGCTGCAACAACAAATCGATAAAAATCAATTATCAAAAGTGTCGATAACGAATTTCATTATCGATTCGTTGGGTCACACTATTTCCGCGTTACTCGCAATGTCGTAACCGCTTACTTCACCTGCAGCGCTTCAATAACGCTGGGAAAAAATAGCAGGTTGAAAAGAACGAGGCGGTATCTGCAAAACAAGTTGATAAATCGTACAAATGAAACACAGCCCCAACGCAGAAAAAAAGCTTCCGTTTAAATCATGCAAACATGTGAGCTCTGCGAAAATGATTTGACCTGCACAGAGCACCACGGTGATGATACACCACCTGAAACTAAACGTGTTGGACACCGATGACGATAAAGCTCAACAGCAGAATAAATCACTACAACATACCGAGGTTCTTTAGTTTTGAAGTGAATCAACTTAATGGTGCAACATAACACTATTAGACCGGCAGAGCACGTTTCATGCTTTTTTTTGGTTGTTAACTGGATAATAACAGTGATGGAGAACGTGTCATACTTTATATTTTCATTTAATTAGCTAGGGTGACCAAACGTCCGTATTTCACGTCCTGTTCCGGGTGTCCCAGGGTTTTTTTAAAGTGAGGAAATGTCCTAGGGCGCTGCGTATCAGTCTTCAAGCAACATGCGGAAGCGCAATTGTATGTTTACCGATTTACAAAAGAGTTTCCCCGCTTTCAGACCGGGTCGAGACAAATGGGAAGCCTTGTGCACGGTGTTCAAAGCAGGCACATATGTCCTGGTGTCCAATTGACATTTCACACGAGGTATTTTTTTTGTTAATTGGCTACTTTTTTCATTTAATTTTTTCAGTAGCTGATTGTTAATTAGTACAATTGTTAATTAATTTTTTTCCAATAGGCTACAGAACAGACAATATTTGGTTCATTACTGAGGGCAACTGAGTATCATGTGTTATTTGGAGTTGACTTTTGTTGTTAAGTGAGGGATGTTTAGATGATACACTTTCAATTTCTTTCATTGTGCTTTTCATTCATTACAGGAAATGTTAATTTAAAAATGTTGAATAAAATTACTGTATATAATAATATACTACATAATAATTTTAATGAGAAACAATTAAAGAAATAAATAATCTGATTTAGGTTTTACATGCGTAACTTTTTGTAGACATTTATAAATAGAAATTGAATAGATATACAATATATACTGAACACAACTACCATAGATAACCAAAACTTTCTGTTAAATGTTTTTTGGAATATGCTGATAAAGACTTTGTTTTAATTCTGTTACTATAAGTCCTTAAACAATGTTCTTGTAATTCCAGATGGAAGTAAATTATTGATCCAAGTAGTGATCATAGAGCAATATATACAGACAAGTTTCTTAATATGTTTTACATGAAATTGACCAGTAAACTTCAAATAAGACATTTGAGGAGTCAAAATTTTAGTTCAAGTAGCCATAGAGCGCTAACAAAGTTCACATTCCACCTCATATGACACTACTTTAAATCTCCTTTAGAAAGTAAATTATGTGCTACTTCGATGTCTATCATTCTATCATACTAACAAATGAGAGAACAACACAATAGAAATTAAGGTGGAGCCAGTTATACTGTTTTATTATCAATTCTCATCATTGTCCAGTCTGGTTTTAATGCCTTTAATGACTCCCAAATTTATTTTTACTTATTTATTTATTTATTTATTTATTTAGTAAAAATTTATGTATATATTTTATAGCAAGTGCCTCTAAACGAGCTGTGTTTTGAGTGATTGCTTGAGTTGGGAAGAGCATTCCACCATGTAGTGGTTTGGGATCTGAAGTGAGAATTAGCACAAAGTTTGAAGCAGCAAGCGACATCACTAGAGGGCAGTGAACAAGTCAATGTGTATATTTGGAAAATAAAGTTGAGAGGGAGTGGATCCAGAGATTGTCCTGTAGGCCAGAGTCAGTGCATTGTTTTGAGTGCAGTCTGAGTGATGAGTAATGGACGTGACATGAGCTTGTCTGAGTTGGTTGAACACAAGTCAAGCTGCTGAGTTTTGGTTAATGAAACACTGTGAAAACATTTTTTGTGGTTTTAACCTACAGTTTTCTTTTTGGTGCATCACTTGTCTCAATAAAGGTTTGAAGGCAGCCCAAACTAATAATTGTCTTCAACTTATAAGTTAATCTTTTTTTAACTTACATGTTTATCATGTCCAGGTGGTGTGTGTTATTCTAAAGTGGATGCATGTGCTTAAAAAAGCTTTATGCATTGCCAGGATTTTACCTGAAAAATAACATTGGCTAAAAAAACAATTAACCATGTGTTTTAGTTTTTTTTAAACTGCTGCAGTGTTTAGTTCTTAATCAGTATCATCTACTTCAGAATCTGTATTACTGTTTTAGATAGTGATGTATTAGGTTTTCTGATTTGTAATTACTGTTTTACTTCTCAGTGATTCCAAAATTACAGCTGTTTTGGATCAGAAGCATTACATAGAAGAGTTAAATCGTCACCTAAGCTGCACCCTGACAGACCTCCAGGTTAAGATGGACTCATTGGAGAAAACCAACTGTAAACTCGTAGAAGAGGTTAGAGCTTTTAGCACCTTTTAATGAAACTGAAGGAATCATTAGATATTTATAAGACCTTTTTTAATGTCATAAAATATTATGCATTATATTTTTCACTGGATACTTAATATTATTCAAAGCAAAAATATCTACACTTAATGTTGCCAAAACACTTGACAGTAGATAGTTTAATTTTAATTCCTTTCTTGATGTGTTTATTGGTTTCCCCACAATAAGTTTGCACTAAGTTTAGGATGGCTGTGACTATACATTTTATTTTAGTAGGGGTTTGAACACGAAGTGCTAGAAAAGCCATCTTTTCTTTTTCTTCGGCAAAACACATTTGACAGACAATACCCTATATGAAATAATAAGAGCGGGTTGAACGGAACGAGGCGGAGCGGAGTTGAAATCTGCGAATCTGGAATCTGGAATCTTTAATAAACTCTACAAATGAAACATGGCAACGCAGAAAAAAAGCTTCGGCTTAAGTCATCAAAAATATGGTAGCACTTCACACAACTAAATAACATAACATGCAAATTTTGCGAAAATTATTTGATCTGCTTGTGGGACTCCAGAAGCAGCTGACCGGTACCGACAGGCCAAACGATTTGCAGCTTCGTGCATCGCGAAGGCAAAAACCCGGGCGTGGGAGGAGTTCAGTTAGACCTTGGAAAGTGACTTTCGGTCGGCTCCTAGAAGATTCTGGCAAACTGTCAGGCAACTCAGGAGGGGAAAGCAGTGTGCCACCAACACAGTATATAGTGGTTGACTTCATGCCACCAACACAGTATACACTGTTGACTTCGACTGGGGACGTCATTAGGCGGTGGAAGGAATACTTCAAGGACCTTCTCAATCCCACCAATATGCCCTCCGGAGAGGAGGGCAGAGTCAGAGGACCCGGGAGGAGGCTTGTCTATCACTGTGGCTGAAGTCGCTAAGGTAGTCAGAGGGCTCCTTGGTGGCAGGGCTTCTGGGGTGGATGAGATCCGCCCGGAGTTCCTCAAAGCTCTGGATGTTGTGGGGCAGTCTTGGCTGACGCGCCTTTTCAACATTGCATGGTCATCGGGGGCAGTGCCTCTGGACTGGCAGACGGGGGTGGTGGTGCCTCTTTTTAAAAAAGGGGACCGGAGGGTGTGTTCCAATTACAGGGGAATTACACTCCTCAGCCTCCCCGGCAAAGTCTATGCAGGGGTACTGGAGAAGAGAGTCCGACCAGCTCTTCACTCTCTCCAGGATCCTCGAGGGTTCATGGGAGTTTGCCCAACCAGTCTACATGTGCTTTGTAGATCTGGAGAAGGCTTTCGACTGTGTCCCTCAGGGTATTTTGTGGTAGGTGCTTCGTGAGTATGGGGTACATGGCTCCTTACTACGGGCCATTCAGTCCCTGTATTTGCGAAGCAGGAGCTTGGTTTGCATGGCCGGCAGCAAGTCGGACTGGTTTCCAGTGAGGGTTGGACTCCGTCAGGGCTGTCCTTTGTCACCGGTTCTGTTCATAATTTATATGGACAGAATTTCTAGGTGCAGCCAGGGGATGGAGGGTGTCCGGTTTGGTGATCTGAGGATCACGTCGCTGCTGTTTGCAGACGATGTGGTCCTGTTAGCATCATCAGGCTGCGAACTTCAGCTCTTACTGGATCGGTTTGCAGCCGAGTGTGAAGCGGCCGGGATGAGAATCAGCACCTCCAAATCTGAGGCCATGGTTCTCAGTCGGAAAAGGGTAGAGAGTCCTCTCTGGATCAGGGATCAGATCTTGCCTCAAGTGGAGGAGTTTAAGTATCTCGGGGTCTTGTTCACGAGTGATGGGAAGATGGAGCGTGAGATTGACTGACGGATCAGCGCAGGGTCAGCAGTGATGCGGACCCTATACTGGTCTGTTGTGGTAAAGAAGGAGCTGAGCCACAAAGCAAGGTTCTTGATTTACCAGTCGATCTATGTTCCGACCCTCACCTATGGTCATGAGCTTTGGGTAATGACCGAAAGAACAAGATCGCGAATACAAGCGGCCGAAATGGGTTTTCTCTACAGGGTGGCTGGGCTCTCCCTTAGAGATAGGGTGAGAAGCTCGGTCATCCGGGAGAGACTCGGAGTGGAGCCGCTACTCCTCCGTATCGAAAGGAGCCAGTTGAGGTGGTTCGGGCATTTGGTAAGGATGCCTCCTGGGGATACCTCCTCGGTTCCAAAAACTGTGATCATGTTTGTCAGTTGTTGTACATGTGCTTTGCTTAAGGTGTTTTTTTTTTTTTTTTTTTTTTTTTTTTTTTTTCTCGGGTTCCTAAACTGGGCTCCTTTAGGATCATGGTTTGGAGCTGTTTTTTTCCCCAATTTATTACATCTGATCTTTCTCACTTTTTGAATTTACTATTGTGGGACAAATAAAGTTATCTAATTCCATATCACATCATCATGTATTTATTGCATATTACAGTATATACAGTGGGGAAAAAAGTATTGTCAGTCTCCAATTGTGCAAGTTCTCCCACGTAAAAAGATGAGAGATGGCCTGTTATTGACATCATAGGTAGACCTCAACTATGAGAGACAAAATGAGAAAAAAAAATTCAGCATCATTCTGGAATGTCAAACCAGCACCAGAGAGCAGAGCACGCTTCATGCTGTTTTTGGTTGTTAACTGGATAATGATAGTGATGGAGAACGTGTGTTAACGTCCGTGTCTTAACGTTCGTTATACGAATACGTCCGTATTTCCCGGGACATGTCAGTATTTCACGTCCTGTCCCGGGTGTCCAGTGTGTCAATGTCCTGGTTTTTAAATTACCTTCATTGGATCAATAAATTTTACAGGCACTAGGGCACTGCGCTGCGTGTCAGTCCGCAAGTAACATGCCGAAGCTCAAGTCTCTGTTTACCGACGATTTACAAAAGAGTTTCCCCGCTTTCAGACCGGGGTGAGACAAATGGGAAGCCTTGTGCACAGTGTGCAAAGCAGCCACATATGTCTCGGTGTCCAATTGACATTTCACACAAGAGGTATTTTTTTTCTTAATTGGCTAATTTGTTAATTTATTTTTTTCAATAGCTGATTGTTAATTAGTTAATTTGTTAATTGTTTTCCAATAGGCTACAGAACAGACAATATTTGGTTCATTACTGAGGGCAACTGAGTATCATGTGTTATTTGGAATTGACTTTTGTTTTAAGTGAGGGATGTTTAGATGATACATTACTGTATTTCTTTTATTGTGCTTTTCATTCATTACAGGAAATGTTAACTTAAACATACTATAATAGTATGTTTAAACACTTAAACATACTATATATTATACTATAGAATAATTTTACTGAACCCCCCCCCCCAAACAGCTTAATAAGTGTCTAAATGTGCTTTTATAAATTCATACAATTTGTACACAATGGCACTAATTAATGATCAAGCTTCACGTTTTAATTATTTGATAAAATATGAGGGAAGACACTGCACACTATGGGAGTGAGGATGAATTAGTTGCTTTTAAATGGGAATTAGGTAACATATTAGAGTGACTCAAATTTGTGTAATTCAGTATATTTTTTTCCACACTATGCGACATATTGTGTCAGTGTGTGTTTGAGATTTGTGTTTAATTGCTCGTTGGGCTACTTGGTTTAAACTCCTACTGTAAATAAAACCAGACATTTATTGACCTGCTTAATAATTCTACAGTGTAGCTGGTTTTCTTCATAACTACTGATTGTGATGTTCTCATTTTTAAGTCGCTTTGGATAAAAGCATCTGCTAAATGATTAAATGTAAATGTAAAGACATGGAAATTTTTTTAAATCCGATTCATCAATTAATCAAAAAAATAATCGACCGATTAATCGATTATCAAAATAATCATTAGTTGCAGCCCTAGAAAAGACCGGCAGGTGGCTAATGAGAGGCATTGCACCAGGCGCAAGTGGAGCAGGCAGCGACATATTCCTCTACATCTCTTCTCAACATGGGCCACAAGAAGCGTCGACCAAGGAGACTAAAGGTGCGTGTACCCCCAAGATGGCCGGAGAATCTGGAGTCATGAGCCCATCTGAGAGGCACGGATGGTGTCAAGGATCTTCCAAGTGACATTGGCGATCACCTTTTCCATGGAAAGAATTAAACCAGGATAATTAGTGTGGCTTTCTGCCAAGAACATTCCTCTTCGCTCTACATCACGCAAGCTGGCACCCCGTTTCATCAGTCCGTACCGCATTGCCAGGATCATCAGTCCCATGAACGTCCGCTTAGTCCTTCCTTTGCACATGAGGATTCACCCTACGTTCCACGTCTCACAGATTAAACCTGTACGCACTTCTCCTCCCGTACATACTAGCAACGCATCTGTACACACTAGCAACAAGAGCTGACAAAAAAACAGCAGGGCCTGCAAAATCTAGTTCAAACACTGCTTGGACAACCATACTTCCATCTTTAAGAAATGAATCTGAATCTATGCATAAGGAACATCACCTGCTGACTAATCTTACTAAAAAAGGAACACCAGACCTGTTTCAGTGGACAGAGTAGCACCAACAGCTAAAAAAATGCTGTACTTTCTCATATACCACTGAATCTTCAAAAAGGTGTGCATCATATTAGCATTTGTCCATCTTTGGTATAAAGTGTGAGTTTTAGTCCATTTGTGCTGAGTGCAATTGTTCATGTCTGAATGTGATTATTCAGGAGTCTGATGGCCTGGGGAAAGGTACTTTGCACAGTCTGGATATGAGGGCTCGGATGCTTCTGTACCTTTTTCCAGATGGCAGGAGGGTAAAGGGAGTGCATGAGAGGTGTGTGTGGTTGTCCACATTGCAGGTTGCTTTGAGGATTCAGTGTGTGTAGTCTGTCTGTGATGGAGGAGTGAGAGACACCGATCTTCTCAGCTGTCTTCACTAGCCGCTGCAGGGACTTGCAATTTCCAAAACAGGTGGTGATGCAGCTGCTTAGAATTCTCTCAATGGTTCCTCTATAAAATGTGGTCAGTATGGGAGGTGGGAGATGTGTGTAGGACCCTCTAAAAAAATGTTCTGTAAATTTCTTTTATATATATTCATTGTGTTTGTGTATATTACGGGTTAAAGAACTCAATTTCCCATCACCTTTTGCTGTTTGGCGCCTCGAGGGAGTTTAACGTATAGCCATTTAGTGCTGGTTATATTTTTTTCGGGTTTTGCATTAGCCCATGGTGGCCCACTTTTAGTTTCGTTTTGGTCGCGCAACAGTTTTGTGCGGCCGTTCATCCGCATCGTCACGTTCTGGGACTAGTGAGAACTGTGAGTGTGGAGTGCATGCTGTGGGGAGACCACCTGTTGAATGGACTCCGCCGCACGTTGAGCTGCATTGGACCCACGGATCTGACCACACATTCAGCTTTGAGCCCGGCTAATCTACGCTGTGGTGTTGGGGCTGGGAATACTGTGACACTTCATTCACGTGCTTGTCGGCATTCGTTCGTCATCGGTTCGTCTGACTCGGTTGACTCTTCGAACCATTTTTTTTTGTGCACCATCGATTGGGCCCGAAAAGCGCTTAATTTGAACTATTGAACTGAACTGTTTATTCTGGGTATACATTTTAAAAATTTCTTTTAAAGGGTCATTTACCCAAACTATTTGTGGTTTGATGGTTTATTTCCATCTTATAGTTTACGCGATTGTTTATTGAGACACCAGTAAATATTCATATTAAATACTAGCTTAAGTAACTAAGGTTTTATTGTCATCATTATTGTTTGAGATGTATGTCCCCTAAATTCTATTGGGCGCCTTTAGGGAGGTGTTACATGTGCCTTCCTCAGCCTTAGTAGTAGAGATGCTGCTTCCTGGCCTTCCTGGTGAATGGTGCTGGTGCTGGTGTTGGTGGACCACATGAAATCCTCTGCCAGGTGAACTTGCACAGCAAGCCATCGATGTTCAGTGGAGAGTGATCATGCCTTGTCTTCTTGAAGTCAACAAACATCTCTTTGGTCTTATCTATATTCAGAGACAGGTTGTTTGTTGTAACACCAGTCTGTTAGCCATTGTATTTGCTCTCTGTACGCTATCTCGTCATTCTTGCTGATGAGACCCAACACGGTTGTGTCGTCTGCGAACTTGATTATGTGGTTCGAGCTGTGCATTGCTGCACATTCGTAAGTCAGCAGAGTGAACAGCAGTGGACTGAGCAGGTAGCAATGTGGGGGCTCTGTTTGCTCTGTTGTCTTCTTGCTGATGAAACACATCACGGTTGTGTCGTCTGTGAACTTGATGTGGTTCGAGCTGTGCTTTGCTGCATAGTCGCAAGTTAGCAGAGTGAACAGCAGTGGACTGAGCAGGCAGCAATGGGGGGGCTCTGGTTGCTCTGTTGTCTTCTTGCTGATGAGACCCACCACGGTTGTGTCATATGCGAACTTGATGATGTGGTTCATCAAACAGTGAACAGCAGTGGACTGAGTAGGCAGCAATGGGGGGGGCTCTGGTTGCTCTGTTGTCTGGTGCTCTGCTGTGTCCGATCCGGACTGACTGCGGTCTTCCGGTCAGAAAGTCCAGGATCCAGTTACAGAGAGGTTAAGAGTAGGTTAAGGTTCCCGGTCAGGTGCTGAGGGATGATGTTGAATGCTGAACTGAAGTCGATGAACACCATTCGAACATAAGTGCCCTTGTTTTCTAGGTGGGTGAGTGCCAGGTGAATTGTGGTGGATATGGCATCATCCTTCGAACGGTTAGGACGTATGAGAACTGCATAGGAACTGCAAAGGATCTGGTGAAGGTGGCAACATGGTCTTAATGTGCCTCATGACATGCCTCTTTAAGCACTTCATGATGATGGGTATCAGTTTCTGTCAGCTGGAAATGCTGTTAGTCCACCTAGTTGAATGGCAGCGTCGGGAACCCTGTCAATCAGACAAGTCCCCATGAAAACAAAGACACAGCAGTCTCTATATTCTCATCATGTAGTCCTCTGAAGTCGAATGCAGTCCAGTTTATTTTTCAGGGAGCAGACATCGTGAAGGAAGACGAAAGCCTGCTTCTACGAACTGGGAAAGGCCCTCACCCTTTGTTTATATGTCCGACTTTGGCAGATCTATTGCATTGAATGCAGATGTGGACAAAATTGTTGGTGCCCCTCAATCATTGAAAGAAAAACCCACAATGGTCACAGAAATAACTTTAATCTGACACAAGTATTAACAAATAAAAATTCTATGAAAATGAACAAATTAAAATCCTACATTGATTTTGAACCATGCTTAAACAGAATTTTGAAACTCATTTAACAGGCCTGGACAAAAATTTGAAAATGATGTGACCAAAGGGACATGGCCCTGGGCATAATGGTAAAACCTGTTCTACATTGCATACACTGCTTCACACATACTGTAGTGTGCACCAATGCATACTGCCTTGCACATTTACATAGTGTAATAGTAAATATGTATGTGCATACATACTGTATGCCAGGGGTGCCCAATACGTTTTTGCACTTTATTTGACTGACAAGAAGAGTGAAGGACTTTGCACCCAAAATAATTAAAATACCACTTTCATTTACATTATTTTTTACAATGTCAAACTCAAAATGCATTTGCTTGGTTTGCCAAGTAGCCATTGCACTTCCAAAGAGGTTCCAATGTCATGCTATTTGCTGGAATGTGTTTAAAAGCAATTTCTGTGAAAATGGGAATCTGAAGCTGTCTTTTCTATGCTGATTCGACAATACTAACATGATGTGTGTAAACAGTTTCATTATAAAAACCTTAAAAGTACAGGTTAACCCTGGTAGATCTCGCTGACCTGTCCAATGGAAAAGTAGATCTCGGGCCAGAAAAGTGTGGGAACCCCTGCTGTATGCTGTTCTAACAATCATGTTGGACCTATTATTACAGAGATGAGGCCCTGAAACTTGGTGAGTGGAGTGCAGCTAACAACTTGGCACTGAATACCACCAAGACAAAAGAACTCCTTGACTTCTGTCAAAACAAGGTCGCCCCTGCCCGCCTGTACATCAATGGCGAATGTGTAGAGCAAGTGAAATCATTCAAATTCCTGGGAATACACATCTCTGCAGATCTCTCCTGGGAAAGTCCCCCTCTGCACTGGTCAAGAAGGCCCAGCATTGGCTTCACTTCCTGAGGGTGCTCAGGAAAGTGCAACTACACACAATCCTGCTGGTGATCTTCTACCGTTTCACCATCAAAAGCTTGCTGACATATGCTGTGTCAGTGTGACACTCCATCTGCACAGAGGCTGACAGAAAAAGACTGCAGAAAAAAAATCATTGGCTGCTCCCTGCCTTCCATAACCTCCATCTATCACTCCTGCTGTCTCAGCAGCGCCAGGAAGATCCTAAAGGACAATACCCACCCCATCTTCTACCTTTTCAACCTGCTGCCTTCTGGCAGACGCTACAGGTCAATACCGGCCAATACAAATACACTCAGGGACAGCTTCTTTCCCAAAGCCATCACAATATTAAACCGGAACCTGCACTAATCGACACATTACATGTTTACACATTACATGTCTATGCACAATACATTTTTGCACAGTTTTTCTTAATGTCTTTTTCTATATTTTTTTTCTATTTATATATTACACCATGTGCACTTTAAATCTTGTTGCACGATGTATACTGTGTATGCGGGGTATAATGACAATAAAGGCTTTCTATTCTATTCTATTCTTCATTGAAACAGCTGTGCAATATACACAAACACTACCTATGTATGGCTGCCGTGTACAATCATAAAGCTAAGTTTACTTAACCTACTATTAGGTGTTCCAGGTGTGTCTTCAACCTTGATAGCTTGAAAGATTTTTATAAATTACCATGTAACAATTATTTAAATACTCTGGTGTATACAGTCTATATTGCAGCAACTAGAATATTGTTAGTAGTAAGTGTAATTTCAATTGAAACACATGCTGAAGGTATGGTAATGCAAAGATTATAATAAATTTCCTAAAAATAATTTTATTTGCAACTGTAAAATTAAATATTGCTTAATGGTTTGGACCCTCTGCTTAAATAGTCGTAATAAATTTAATTTATTGGATAAATTATTTCCCATCATAATGTTAAATTCAGTCAACAGCAAATATTATTATTTGCACATGTTTGTTCATTATAGAGGATTTATTGACCATTTATTATTTTATTTAGAAAATTAATAAAAATGTACATGAAGGTGGTCAAACATTTATGTAAGGCTGTATCTGTGCTGTGCAGCTGTCAGCCACTGTAGACAGGATTAATTCATTGAAGGAGGAGCAGGAACAACTTCGTCAGGAAAACAACAGAATCCTTCAAACCAGCCAGAGGAAAGAAGAGGTATTATTACATTTTCTCCATAAAGCTGCCTTGGGTAATTAATGATTAATGTACTTGTTTCAACAGGTTACTTTGCAGGACAGCCAGCTGGAGCTGGAGACATACAAGCAAACAAGACAAGGCCTGGATGAAATGTACAATGTGGTGTGGAAGCAGTATAAGGAAGAGAAACGAATTCGCCAGGTGAATAGAATCAGTAATTTGAATTCAGAATGTTTATCTAGATTGTCCTAGTAATTAGATCATACAGTAATTATTCAGTTTTGTTATTTTGCCACTTAATTGCAAAATAACAAAAAAGTTATTTTGCCACTTAATTGCTTGTAGCTTTTTTAATAACCTTCCTTCCAAAAGTAAATCCAACATTTAAAAATTGAGTTAAACATTCTTATGATTTTTTTTTTTTTTTTGAGAAGTAATATCTAATACAATAAACAACAAACCCCATACAGTATTGAGCAAAAATACATACATTCAGGGGGGGGGGGTATTTACCAGCCAGCATGTATGGAAACATGTTAAAGTAAGGAAGAAAAGGATTCTGTTTTAAATAAAATGCTGATGTAATACCTCTGACAGTAAATCTAATATTCTGTAGTCTAAGAAAATGCAGGACAGCTTGGAGCCATAAGGAAAAAATGTGGTTGCTTTGTACATCTCCAAAATAATATCTGATGTCTTGCTAATAGGGATGTGAAGGATAGGAAATCAGTTTGTTGAGACAAAAATGGCAAGCCAGATGTTATGCCATAGTGTCAAAGTAACTGGACAAAAAATTATGAAGCGAGTGGCGGAGAAAAAAAACATGACTTAGTGTGCAAAAAACATGTGCATAGTGAAGCACAGCATGTATCACAGCGATCATTAATCGAACTGGGGTAAAACCTAGCCAATTGGGATTTGGAGTGGTGGACTCTATGTAAAACCTTAAACTGTATTAACTGGAGTCTTGCACACGGTGCACAAGAATGTATTTGGCTTATGGCTCTGTCCCAATTCTGCTGTGTAAGTACCCAGCTTCTGTTCCCAAGCGGTTTTGACCTTATCAGAGGGATTATTTAAAGCCTTAATTTGGGAATATATTTTAGAAATAAGACCTTTAGAAAAACATCAACAAATTGTCCCATTGCTGATCAATGGGAGGGGAGTTCGAAACTGAGAGAAAACAAAATGTCAATTTAAAATATCTGTACATATGTGAAGAGGGTAAACTGGACTCTGAAACTAATTGAGTAAAGCTGAAAAAATGTCATTCTTATACAGATATTTAAGGAATATAATACTTTTATCGTACAGTATTTTAAATGCAGCATTGTGTAAGTTATGGGATAGAATGAATGATTGTTTAATGTAGGCATCCTATAGGATGGAGCTTAGAATTTAAAATATTGTCAAAATTTACCCCAAATTCGAAGAGTAGCAATTACTCTTGGATGAATATTTAACATATTTAACTGGTAGTGAAGAAGTAAGTAATACATGTAGGAAGGAAGCAGGACAGCAGCAACAGACTCAAAAAATGCTGTACTTTGTCATAGACCACTGTTGCACTTTTTTGATTGTTCTATATCTTTTATTTTGGTGGTGGAAGGAGAGGAAAAACTGTTTCTACTAAAAGGGAAAGGCCCTCAACCTATGCTCCAACTTAATCAGATCCATTGCATTAAATATGTCAATGTAAAGAACACTTTAGCCAGATAGTGGTTGCAGATTATCTTTGCACCAAGCTGTGTATGTGGTGGAGTTGACAGCGGCTGACCAAATTACTGCCCAATTTGATTTGAATGATGGGATTATGTGGCAGAGAGGTGACATATACATCTATTTGTGAATGCAAGCTGGAGCTAGCACTTTGTAGAAAAAGAAAAACTATTATCTGTGTAGATCATACAATAACAAAAATAGCAAAGAAGCATTCAATGATCAAATAATATATTTAGTTGCTTGTGAGTTCTGCAACAATCAGAACATCCCTATAAAAAGCCAAAGTAAACCTGGTAAGGTAACATTGCTAAACATTAGGGCTGTATTCCACTACATATTTTCTTAGTCGAATCTGATTCGTCAGGTTTTCCCCATAGTCGACTGATAGTCGAATCAGTTAAAAATTTCACCACAAGATGGTGCTATAAGCGTAGTTTTTAAAAAATATATATATATTTTACTTGTTTTTCTAACAAAAGAAAACCTTTTTTTTTGTTTTTGTTTTTTCTTTTTTTTTCTAGAAATTAGGATGATTTTATTTGACAAAAGGCTATATATATAACGAAAACAAAGACATTTCATGTAAAAACTAATGCTTTGCAGCGGCCATGGACACCCCCATGTGGTCAAAATGGTACATTCGACTATGAGGTTCATAGTCGACTACGGTTCTCCGAATCGAATCGTCGAATCAGTGAATATTGCAGCTCACCCCTACTAAACATTGTGTTAAAAAGTTTGGTCTAAAGGCCACAGGCAGTTTGTGAGCATAATGGTTTTGAGATGTTTCTCATACTTCAGAGTCTGACCCATTTGTTGCATATCAGGCACCATGGACCAGCTTGATTAAACTATATAATGGAAGAGGTCATGTTGCCTTAATACTGAAGTAGACATGCTCTTGAAAAGGGTGTTTCAGAAAGATAATGCCAATGACAACAACCTGGTTCCACACGAAGTGGATTAGATCCTCAGATGTCAAGCCATTTATTAATTTGTGGAGTGACATCAAAATTCTATTCATGATGCAAAACTTAGACAAGCAGATGAATTGTCTCAGTTTTGGCTGGAATGTCTGTTTGCAGTTTTCAGATGTTAGTTGCCATGCCATGCCACACAGATGTAAAGCAGTTATCAGAAATCAAGATGACTAGTTTAGTGATGAACCGAATAGCTAAATTTGATCAAACAGCTCAATATGGTTCATGTTTCCATTTGGAATTAAATGTGTAGTACACCTAGTTACATTGTGTGTATGGAAATAAATTATCTTATTAAGATTGAGCTTTTTTCAGTTGTTTAAATCATACTGCTATTATTATGCACACAGCTGTACATCCATTCACATTACCCTGAACCTTGCTACAGTAAATATTTTGAACAGATCAATAATGCTACTAATAATAATTATTACACATTAATTTTGTGTTTAAAATCACATTGGGCTATACATGATAGTTCAGATGGCAATTCTTTAGATGTGTCAAGAATATTATGAAGCTTAATTTTGTATTAATATTTAATGGATTTAGCAATTAGGAAACTGGTTAGTCATAAATTCCTTTTCGACTTAAGTGTTTTAATATGAGGAGACAGAACACTATTTTGCGCTATTTATTTTTTTCACTAAAAAGCTAAAAATGACAAAAGAACAAACAACAAACTCTTAAAATGTTTACAGTGCCTTCTGCTAAACAGTGTGCCTAAAAATATATGGATTTTGTGGGTTTTGATTCTGACAGACTGGTCCATTAACAAGAAAGTATGTGGTTAACACTTCACAGGTGTTAGGCCACTTCATTAGGCCAGTGATTTTTTTTTTCTCTGACAAAAAAAAAATATTGTCCAGCTGTCAACATGCATATATCCCTGCCCTAGAGTGGAAGTCTAGACTGAACTGTGTTTGGAAATTTAGCTGACCTCAAAATGAATCCGTAATTATTTACTTTATACAGATTTTGGATTTTTACATTACCCCCCCCATGCTTTCTAACTATTTCTCACAGAAATCACGGATTGGGAATGGGAGCTGAAAAAATGCACAGACATGAGCTATAATGGTAGAACCATTCATTAATAAGTTCAGAATTGGGTAAATGGGAGCTGACAGAATCAGGATCTAATAAGCTTATATACTGTATGTAGAAGATGGCGATACAGTTTGCATCAGTAGAGACTGCATAAAGTACAACATAAACTGAGGCACAAATAGGTTTAAGAAAAATGTAGATTTCTTTTAATTATTTTTGTAATAAAGACTATCAAGATTTTTTTTTATATTTTAAATGGCAGTGATGCAATGTTTGACTTAATAGTCATCACATTTACTAAAGTTTTAGGAACTGAAACTTTTACATTCTAACACTTCAAAAGTACCAGATTGCTAGCTAGTTCATAGTTTGTACTTTATCTAGGAGCTACAAAAAGAGCTGGAGCTTCAAGTGGCGCTGAAACAGGAAATGGAGGTGGCCATGAAGTTGCTAGAAAAGGACATTCATGAGAAACAAGACACACTTGCTGCACTGCGTCAGCAACTGGACCAGGTGAAGACATTAAATCTCCAGATGTTTAACAAAGCACAGGTAAGCATCTTTTTGGCTACATATAAGTATAAATGCTTTTATTCTGTCAAAAATATTGCATTATATTCAGTTATAATCAGGTACATGTATTCATACCGAAACGTTCGGGCCATACTGTTTGGTATGAGTTGCATGAAGAATACAACGGTACATACATCCTATAGAAATGCATTAAGACCAAGAAACATGTGGCAAAACTGAAATCAGTATTTTGAAATCATGAATATCAATCAACTATACAATATTATATAAACTTTCAGAGCTTTTACTCCTCCAGTACTGTACTCCTACAGTACAAATATCCTAACTTAATAGTTTGGGTCAGAATAAAGGGTTGATGCAGCTCCCCCTGGAGCAATGAGGGTGAATGACACCAAATACTGTACCTTGATTACCAAAACTATTAATCCAGGGATACACACTCAATCCTCTGCTCCTTAGATGCAAAATCAAGGTACAGTATTTGGTGTGGTGGCCATGGGAACTCTTCCTACACTATAGGAAATTGAGGGAGTGGACCTGAGATTTGAACCTCCAAATTGATAGCCCCATTCTCTAACTACTGAGCTACCAAAGCACCCATTGAGCCACCACACCACACTCTTTCTAACGTAACTAAAATTCTAAAATAAACTAAAATAAACTTGTCTCTAAAATAACTAAAATAAACTTGTCTGTTCTTTAAACATTGCAAACCTCAACAAATTGCACTGCATTTTAAGTTAATGTACCACAACACATTTTCCTCTTATTTTACAAAAAAAATAAGTAAAAGGTATCATTTTTATCATTTATAAGTATCATTGTCCTGCCCTCACTCCTTTTTCTGTTTTCATTTTAAGGAAGCTGATGTATTGGTTCAGAGGAAGGGAGAAGAGATTATAAAATTGGAGCACGAGATAAAAAATATGCAAACAGCAATGGAAGTCATGGAAGTCAGGTCCGAATTACACTGGTGAATTGTTCTTACCCTAACAAAACTCTTTACTACAGCTAACTATTAAGATATTAAGGATCCCTGTGAAAGGACATAAGTAAAAAATGTATATATAAATATTCGCAATGTGGTTATTTTATTAAATTAGACTGTGAAATCCATTCGTGTTATCTGTGACTTTTGTACCATATAATAATTCATTTATTATAAATCATAATAAGTGGTTCTTCAGGGGATCTGTAAGATATGAAATTATGGTGACATAAAATAGCTGTTTTAACTTGTTGACTTGTACTATCATAACAGTGTGAAGAACTCTGAATGTGGGCAGAAAAGAATTGAGGAGAGCCAAAAGGAACTATACTCCGAAATAAAAGAGAAAGTGGAAACTCTAAAAAAACAACTTGCTGACCTCGAGGCACAAAGGTACATAAATAATGGGGTAGCAGAATTTTAAATGTGTGTGTGTGTGTGTGTGTGTGTGTGTACAGTAAAACTTGTATATTATATCCATTCATTACATATAGACTGATATATTTCAAATATTTATTTGAACTAATGAAAATTTGAGTAATAAAAATCCCAAATTCTTTCAATATTTTTAATATTACATAAGACCAGTACAAAAAATGAGTTTTTAGAAATTTTAAATAAAAATATGAACATGTACAGCACTCAATATTTAGTTGAAACTTCCTTGGCTTAGATTACTGCAGCAATGCGATGTGGCATGGAGTCGATCAGTCAGTGACACTGCTCAGGGGCTATGAGAGCCCCTCAGGTTTCTCCTGATAGTGCCTTCTGCATGAAGTGCTTTAAAACTTCCTGGTAGATGGCTGCATTGACCTTGGATCTCAGAAAACACGAGGGACCAACATCAGCCAATGACATGGACCCCAAACCATCATTGACTGTGGAAACTTTACACTGGACTTCAAGCAACGTGGAATCTGAGCCTCTCCTCCAAATTTTGAGACCTTTATTTCCAAAAGAAATGCAAAATTTACTTTCACCAGAGAACATAACTTCTACTTTAGTTCAGGCGAGATGCTTCTGATGCTGTCTCTTGTTTAAGAGTGGCTTAATGCAAGGAATCTGAGAGCTGAAACCCATGTCTTGCATACATCTGTGCATGGTGGTTCTTGAAGCACTGACTTTTGGAATTAAAAGTGTCAATCCATTTTGTGCAAATCTCCCCAACATTTTTGAATATGTTTTGCTTCACAATGCTCTCCAGGCTGTGGTTATCCCCCTTATGCACTTTTTTTTTTTTTTTTTTTTACACGTCTTTTGGACAACTGTGAAGTCAGCAGTCTTTCCCATGATTTGTGTAGCCTACAGAACTAGACTAAGAGACCATTTAAAGGCCTTGGAAGTGCATTGAAAGTAGCCAAACTAATCAGAATGTATGCAGGACTTCAAAAGGTGTGAAGAACTGTAATCTATCAAAGTGTAATCTTTTCTTTTTATCGTCTTTGTGAATGTGTCACAAACAAAGTCAAATGGGAGTAACCAGTATTTAGAAAATAAGAAAGTTGATAAAAAGGACAAGAAACAGTAAACTATACCTAATGAAATGGTGTGTGTGTGTGTGTGTGTGTGTGTGTGTGTGTGTGTGTGTGTGTGTGTGTGTGTGTGAAGTTTTATTAAGGGTTAGTGTTTCCCTCTATTCACAATGCACTATATTTAATATTACACATGCTTTTGGTGAAAACATTTTTCTGTTGTGTTTCAGGGTTGGAATGGAGGCAGAATTAATTACAGAAAAGGAGCAGAGGCAAGGTCTTCAGAAAGAACTGCAACATGAGCAGGACAACTGTGCTGAACTGCGCACCCAACTGCAGCAACTTCATGGCCTTCAAGCGGTCAGTCAGTGCCAATAAAAATAAATAGTTTTTATGTTTATTTGAATTGTATGTTTTTATGTATAAATGTCTTTGAGGCAGGAGAAAAATTATATATATTGGAGGAAACAATTATTTGATCCCTTGCTGATTTTATAAGTTTTTCCACTATCAAAGTATGTAATTTTAAGGATGTGTTTATTTTAACAGTGAGAATTAAAATAAGAATTTGATAGCAAACAAGACTTGATGCTTGGTGGCAAAACCCTTTTTGGCAAGCACAGCAGTCATACTTTTTATGTATTTGATGCAGTGAAGTTGTTTTGTGCCCTTAACAGAGAAACACTCCCAAAACATAATGTTTCCACCCTATGCTTGACAGTGGGGACCATGTTCTTTGGGTAATAGCCAGCATTTCTCTTCCTCCAAACGCGGCGAGTTAAGTTAATGCCAAAGAGTTAAATTTTTGTCTTATCTGACACAGCACCTGCTCCCATCACTCTCAGAATCATCCAGGTGTTCATTAGAAAATTCAGAAGGGCTGAAGGATTTTAATCCATTACAACGTAATGTTGTTACCAATGATTTTATTGGTGACTGTGGTCCCAGCTACCTTAAGATCATTAACAATTTCCTTGTAGTTTTAGACTAATCTCTCACCTTCCGTATGATCAAGGATACCTCATGAGGTGAGATTTTGTCCCAGATTGAGGTGATAAAATGACAGTAGTTTTATATTTCTTCCATTTTCTTACTAACCAACTTCAGCTGCACCAACAGCTGTCTCCTTCTCACCCAGCGTCTCACTTATAGTTTTGAAGCCAATTCCAGCCTTGTGCAAGTCTAAAATCTTGTCCCTGGCATTTTTATAAAGCTATATTTTCTTGCTTATGTTGGATAGGTTAAGATTTAAATAATTTAAGCAATGTGATTTTCAGGATTTTCTTTTTTTATATTCTATCTCTTACTGTTAAAAAACCCACTCTTAAAATTATAGACTGTTCATATCTCTATCAAAAATTCAGCAATGGAATAAATAATATTTTTTTCTACTGTGTATATATAAATCATTTTATTTCTACCAGGAGCTGCTGGATCTGCAGCAGGAAAAGAAAGAGCTTCAGCAGCTATGTGAGGAGCAGGAGCAAGCGCTACAGGAGATGGGCCTTCATCTCAGCCAGTATGTCCTGCCTCTCTGTCATTACTCTCATTGTTCACTTTTAGTCACCTCACTAACATTTATTTTATTTAGATCCAAGTTAAAAATGGAAGACTTTAAAGAAGTAAACAAAGCACTGAAGGTAAGAGACATTTTTTTATTTATTTAAGTTTATGATTTGTAAAGCTGCTTTGAGAAAATTCACTGTTGCGGTACATAAATAGTTTTTTAGGTTTGTGAATCCTTTAGAATATTCTTTATTTCGCTTTTTGGTCCTAATTATCAAAATCTTTTAAATTGCATTTTATAAACCATGACTGAATGGAGAACATCTACAATCTTTATATTTTGTCAAAATCCCCAGTCAGTTTATCTATCCGAGTAAATCTCAAAATGGCAGCCATAGCCATTTGTGCCAGCAAGAGACTGTATATAAAATGCAGTCACTAGGATCCTACAGTTGTTCATTTTAAAAATTTTAATCCAACCAAAGTGTTTCTAAGTGTTGAATGATTTAAATTTTTCAGTGTTTTATGTTTTTTTTACAGTAACTTTACTCTTTAGATGGCCTCTGGTGGTCATAACATCCATCCATCCATTATCTTCCGCTTTGTCCTATAATAGGGTCGCGGGGGGGTTCCCCATGCCCATCCAGGGAAGAACGTTTCAGGCGCCAATCTATCACTCACACATACACACTCTATATGGGGCAATTTGGAGAACTCATTTGACTTGATCCATGTTTTTGGACTGGGGAGGAAACTGGAGAACCCGGAGGAAACCCACGTGGACATGGGAGATGGGAGAACATGGAAACTCCACCCAGATGGGGAATCGAACCGGGAATCCCTAGCGCTGAGAGGCGAATGTGCTAACCACTAAACCACCTAAATAAATAAATAAATCATTTTTAATTTTATTAAATAAAGAAATTTAATATCAAATTATTTTATATTTTTGTATATACACTTGATTTTAAGGGTGTCATTAAAATTACCTTTGATTTTACAGAATTTTGAAGTTTTGTTGAAAAAAATAACTATGGGGTCAATGCCAATGCCTGTGCTTTCAGTCGATTTATTTTAAAATTATATTCTCCAAAACATTATGTAAAATTAATCTACACTGGAAAAATCTAAAATAATACTGGAAACCAGAGGACCCGGAGGATGGGTTATGTGGGTTCATAGACACGGGACACCAAATTGTGGGTTCATAGACACCAAATTGTGATTCAAACCATGAATGTGCGCTGAATGTGAAAACCCATAAGCCACAGTGCCCTCCATCCATTATATACCGTTAAATCCTACATTAGGGTCTTGGAGAATGTTTCGGGCACTGGACGGATACACCTGGGGCAGGGCGGCAATCTATTGCTGGGTACACACTTACTCACTCAAACACACTCACACATTATATAGTGGCAATTTGGAGCTGCCAATTACCTTGAATTGTGGGAGGAAACGGGACAACCTGATAGAAACATAAAAACTCAACCCGATCCAGATTCAAACCTGGATCCCCAGTGCTAAGGAGCGAATGTGCTAACCACTAAGCCACCATACCACCTCCATACATAATTGATACCATGAAACCTGAAAACTTCAGCTGTGGACATAAAAATATCTCAGGTCACATTTTTAGTGTGACATCTTAATAGGATGAGGACTGAAGTAAACCCTTTAGGGTTGTTGGGCTAGCAATCTGAAGGTTGGGGGTTCAAATCCCAGGTCCACTGAAGTTACCAGTGCGGGTCCTTGAGCAAGGCCTTTAACCCTCATTGCTCCAGGGATGCTGTGATGAACCCTGTGCTCCCCTTGTAAGTCGCTTTGGATAAAAGCGTCCAATAAATGACCAAAATGTAAATGTAGTGTAAACAGCTGGTGAACAATAAAAACATACATCATGTATACAGTTAGTTATACGTTTATAAATGATTAGCTTTATTATTTTAACTCGTAAATAAAATTAGATTAGTTATTTCATTAAGTATAAGTTATTGTCATTTAATTAACTGGATCCTTTACAAAATTATATTGAAATGGATCTGAAGTTTCCACTGTAGCAACATGTTGCAAATAATGAAGACACTGTAAACATGTCGGAGGGTGTTCCTGGGTACATTTTTGCTTTCTAATTGTTTGACTCTATTTCCAGGGAAATGTTTGGCTGAAGGATGATGAAGCAACACAGTGTAAACAATGTCAAAAAGAATTTTCAATATCTCGGAGAAAAGTAAGCAGCCTATGTAATCAGTAGTCCTCGCTCAGACTCAATCAGGGCTTTCTGCATTTTGCTGTTTTTAGCAGCCTACGATTTTTAACTTGAGTCTTTCTTTATTTTTTGTTTTTAGCATCACTGTAGAAATTGTGGAGACATTTACTGCCATAGTTGCTCTAGTAATGAACTGGCACTGCCCTCGTACCGTAAACCAGTACGCGTCTGCGATATCTGCCATTCTCTGCTACTCCAGAGAACCTCCAGCAGCTCTTGAGATTCATCAAAACAAGAATACCATGCTGAGTGTCCTTAATGCTCTTTGGAATCAATTCTCTTGCTAATGTCTTTACCTGGTTTTCTAAAGGCTTCAAGTTTCCTCTGCCAGTTCAGAATCTTTCAGACAATGAACCTATGCAAAGTTTATTTTTTCTCTAAGACGTATGTGATCAGTTTGGACATGACTGTTTTGTCTGTAATTATTTAACAGTGATTTCTTTTGATTATTTATTATTTAACATTGCAGTATGAATATTAACAAATGCTCAGTTTGCCACGGCACTTTGCCTACATTTACTGGCATGTATTTTAGTGTTTTTTGAAAATATATCCATTTTTTAACTTGTTGAATAAAAACGTATCATCATAAATTCCATTCTGTTGATTTAAGCACAGCCCTAAATTACAGATACACTAGTAGGAAATAAGGACATAGAAATAAGTAAAAAAAAAAGTAGTTTGTAAATGCTTCCCCAGATCTGATCATTTGAACACTTATGTGAAAGAAAATAAGATTTTTGTTTAGTTTATACCTGAGTCTGTATTCGGCTAAATTGAGAAACGCTCAAATAACATAAAAAACCCATCAGAAATGCATAATCAACTTAAGCCTGAAACAGAGTAGGATTGCACAAATAATATGAAAAAAAGCAAAAATAAATCAGATATGTATGAATAACATGAAAAAACTCAAACTAAGACATAAATGCATGAGCAACTTAAAAAAACAAAAATATATCAGAAATGAAGTCAACTGCAAGGCTAATTACATATGTCTGTTTAAATCAATTAATGCCGGTTCAGTTAGCAGGACATTGTTTGGTTTACAAGTGTGAATATATGTATGTATGTATATATGAATGTTTGGATGTATGCATGTTTGATGTATGGATAGATGGATGAATGTATGTATGTTTGTTTGGATGTATATATGTTTGGATGTATGGACGTATTTTATAGTTATTATTTTTCTCTTTTCGTTTCTCTTTCTTTCTCCCTTCTACACATTCCTCTCTTTTTGCACCCATCATTTTTCACACAGCACACATGTTGCACAGTGCACACAATATACAGATTCCACACAACAGTACACGCACGCTCACACACACACATCTTTGGTGAGCACATAACTCACTCTCAGTTTAGTTTAATATGAGCACACAGAGGTTTGTCTCATGGAATTTACGTGGAGTTAAATGATTTGAAGGCCGACATTGTATTCTTACAGGAGACACATATGTCCAGAACATCTGCACACACACACTCTCCTCTCCACAGTTTCCTCACACCTACTCAGCCTGTTAGAACACCAAACAAAGGGGTGTAGCTATACTGATTAATAAAAGGATAAACTTCTTTATTAGGAACACGATATCAGATCCTGAAGGCAGATTTATAATACTTGTCAATTCAAAATATAGAGTTATGTATTGCTCAGTATATATGGACCAAATGTTGATGACCCCTCCTTCTTCCATAACTTCACTTCACTTGCTGATCACACTAACACCACGTTTAGGAGGAGACCTCAACTTGGTACTTAATGCAGATATTGACAGGCTCAGTACAGCAGTGAGTCAAAGAAACTGGCAGTCGGAAAACATTCTTAAACAATACATGAGGGATTTTGGTCTATGCGATGCCTGGCGTTCACAACACCCCACTCTTAGAGAATATAGTTTTTTTTTTCTCAAGTACATCACTCTCATTTCCGCGTAGACTACTTTCTAGTCATCAAAACCATGATGAAGGAAATCACAGGTACATAATATCTCTATCAGTGATCACACACCTGTAACTATGTCTCTGACACAGAAAAAAGCTACACAACCAACTAGGACCTGGAGATTTAATACATCATTACTTAATGAACAAGATTTTATTGATTATTTTAAAAAAGAATGGTCTTTATACCTAGAATACAATGATCTGCCTGGAATATCGCTATGTGTTCTTTGGGAAGCAGGAAAAGCAGTAATGAGAGGTAAAATGATATCTTACTGTGCACACAAGAAAAATAAAGAAAAAACACTTGTATTAGAATTAGAACAGCAAATTAAATCTTTAGAAACTGCGTATGCTGCCGCACCACAAGAACATATAATTAACACCCTGAGGAAACTTAAATTGGAACTAAATAAGATAATTGATAAGAAAACACAATTTACGTTGCAGAGCTTGCGTTTGCAAAATTTTGAACATTGAAATAAATCTGGTAAGTTTCTAGCCAATCAGTTAAAATTAAATAGAAAAAAAAAACAGCAATTCACTCTATTAAAGACTCGGTTGGCAACATCACTCATGACCCACAACAAATAAATAACTCCTTTAAAGATTTCTTTGAAACCCTGTATTCATCACATATCAACCCATCTGATGCTGAAGTCAATGGATTCCTTAATAATATAAACCTACCTAAATTAAATGAGGATCAGGTTAAGACTCTTGATTCCCCTTTTTCACCTACTGAATTTTATAACGCAATACAACATTTTCCAAATAATAAAGCCCCAGGACCAGATGGTTTTCCAGCAGAGTTCTGTAAAGAATTTAGGTCTGTGGTAGAGCCTACCTTTTTAAAGATGGTGGCACAAACCAGGAATAATCACACAATTTCTCCAATCATGAACTCTGCCAATATTTCCCTGCTCCTTAAACCGGGAAAAGATCCAACACTCCCATCTAGCTATCGCCCAATCTCTCTTATCAATGTAAACCTCAGAATTATTTGCAAAGTTCTTAGAAAAAATCATTCCTTCTATCATACATTCAGACCAAACGGGTTTTATTAAGGGCTGACACTCAGTGGACAACACACGTCGACTAATAAATATAATAGATTATTTTTCCTTTAACAAATCAGAAAATAGTTATCTCTTTAGATGCAGAGAAAGCATTCGATTGAGTGAACTGGAAATTTCTATTAGCAGTTCTACATAAATTTGGATTTGGCCCATCCTTCATAAACTGGATTGAAACACTATACAGCTCTCCAAATGCATGGGTTAGGACAAATTATCTTTTTTCACAAAGCCTCAGTCTGCAGAGGGGCACTAGAGGTTGCCCACTCTCGCCCTTAATTTTTATCATCTTCATTGAACCATTAGCATAAAAAATATGACAATGGTATATTAAAGGAATTCAAACAGAAAATACAGATTATAAGATAAAAGTCTTTATGTTGATGATGTATTACTTTTCCTAGAGAACTCACAAACATATATTTTAAAAACAATATCACTTATAGATAAGTTCTCATGCATATCAGATTACTCCATTAACTGGAGTAATCAACAGTCCTGCCTTTGAATTGTAATTTCCAGAACATCACCACAACTCCATTTGAATCGGGCAATATTAAGTTCAAGTTCAAGTTATTTATTTATATAGCGCTTTTTACAACAGTACATTGTCACAAAGCAGCTTTACAGAATGAAAAGCCTTTAAACCCCCAAAGAGCAAGCCGAAGCAACAGTGGCAAGAAAAAACTCCCTTTTATGTTGTTATTCAAGGAAGAAACCTTGGGAGGACCAAGACTCAGTGGGGGACTCATCCTCCTTGAGCGGCCAGGGAGCAACAACAATGTAGGACGGCTATGTATAGATATTAAACAAATGGAAAAAACTAACAACTGGAAAACTATATGTTAGTCCATTAAGGGTGTCCTGCAATTAATATTCAGGTTCCATCCAGTATTCGTCAGCAGAGCCATGGATGAAGTTCTCCAGGAAGCCGGTCACACCGCAAAAGAAACAGACAAGGAAGGCAGTTAGAGCTAATAATAAAGCACGGCATTTAATTAATAAGTAATTTATTGACACAGTGCAGCATGTGACTCCGGCATCACTGACCAGAGCAGCATAACTAAAAGAGGCAGATACTGCAGACTCTACATATTTGAGATGGCGCCCAGGAACAGCATCATTTCAGCGCCACACCCCCCCCCATTAATGATGAGGTGGGTGAAGAGGTGAAACGCCAGCATACACTGATCACAGATTACCCCCCCAACACAGCCAAGCCTGAGATCTACAACTTTATCTACAGGGGATTAATTAAACGCAAGATTAAATAAATGTGTTTTTAATTTATTTTTAAAGATTAATAGTGATTCAGAATCACGAACAGTAACTGGAAGGCTATTCCAAAGCCTTGTGGGAGAACGCTCTTCCACCAGCAGTAATTTTATTTATTCTAGGAGCTAAAAGTAGACCAGCACCTTGAGATCGGAGCTCACGTGTTGGCTTGTACGATTGAATCAGCTCACTCAGATACTGTGGAGCCTGATTATGTAGAATTTTATATGTTATCAATAAAATGTTGTACTCAATACGAAACTTAACTGGTAGCCAGTGCAAGTTTGATAACACAGGACTGATATGATCAAACTTTCTGGTTTTAGTTAAAACTCTAGCTGCAGCATTTTGCACAAGTTGTAATTTATGTAATGATTTATTAGAACATCCTGTCAGAAATGAATTACAATAATCTAACCTTGAGGTAATAAAAGCATGAATTAGTTTTTCTGCATCTCGGAGGGAGAGGATATTTCGCAGCTTCGAAATGTTACGAAGGTGAAAAAATGCAATTCTAGTAATATTGCTAATGTGCTCTGTAAAGGAGAGATCTGAATCAATAATGGCACAGAGATTATTTACAGATGAACTGGGTCCAATTAAAGAGTTATCAAGGTTTAACATAGTGTTAGAAGCTTTGTTAATTTTGTCCTTGGGTCCAACTATCAGAAACTCTGGTTTATCAGAATTAAGCAGTAGAAAGTTTTTTGACATCCATATTTTAATATCTTGGATGCAGTTCTTGAGCTTACTGACTGAATGACCATCATTAGGGTTATCTGAAACGTATAACTGTGTATCATCTGCATATGAGTGGAAACTGATTCCATGTTTACGAATAATTGATCCCAATGGAAGCATATATAATGCAAATAGGAGTGGACCCAGAACTGACCCTTGTGGGACACCATATTTAACTTTAGCAAGATCAGAACATTGGTTGTTAACACAGGTGAATTGATTTACACAGGTAGGATTTAAACCACTGGAGTGCAGATCCTGTAATGCCCACAGTGTTTTCTAATCTATCAACTAAGATGTTATGGTCAATAGTGTCAAAGGCTACACTAAGATCTAATAATACAAGAAAAGAGATTTGGTTATTATCAGAGGACATTAATAAGTCATTAACGACTTTAATTAAGGCTGTCTCAATGCTATGATGAGACCTAAAACCTAAAAAACTTCATGAACGTTATTAGTTAGAAGATGCCGATTCAGCTGGTTGAACACAATTTTTTCTAGGATTTTAGAGACAAGAGGAAGGTTTGATATTGGTCTATAGTTGGATAGTATTAGAGGATCTAAATTAGGTTTTTAAAGTAATGGTTTAATGACTGCACACTTCAGATTTTTGGGGACATATTTTAAGTGATGAATTTATAATGTTTATAAAAGGCTCTGTAATATTTGGTAGGAGGTCTTTAAGCAGGTTTGTAGGTATTGGGTCTAAGATACAGGATGTTGTCTTATGTAATTAATGAGACAAGCTCTTTTTTAGATATGGAGTTAAAGGGGTAGATATGGGGTATATTATTTTCTCTACCACTAGATTTTTCAGAAATCAATGAGGGTTGATTATTAGTTATGCTACACGATGCATTAGATGATTTAAGTCTTATGTTTTCAATTTTATCACTAAAGAAATTCATGAAATCATTGCTGCTGAACTGTGAGTGAATCTGTGAACCTGATTCAGTAGCACTTGGAGTTAATTTGGCAATGGTACTAAAGAGGAATCTTTGGTTGTTTTTGTTGTTCTCTATTAATTTAGAATAATATTTAGTCTTCGCTGCGCTGAGTGCATGTTTGTACTCAGTCATACTGTCCTTCCATGCAACCCTAAATACCTCTAATTTAGTTTGTCTCCATTTACGCTCCATGGTTCTAGTGGTTTGTTTAAGGGCACGTGTTTGATCATTAAACCATGGGACAAGTCTTTTATCTTTAATCCTTTTTAGTTTAAGTGGAGTGACACTGTCTAAGGTTACAGAAAACACATGTTTAAGGTATTCCACTGTGTTTTCAAGTTCATCGGGTCCTGATGCTGGTTTAATGTTTAATTCGGGTAAATGTTGTAGAAATGACACAGCAGTAGAGGGAATGATTGTACGCTTCATATCATATCGCGGTTTAATGACTGGATCAATATCAATTTCTAAATCGTAGGTTATGAAATAGTGTTGAAAAATCAACACTTGTTGAGAAGAAAAATAAACAGTACAGTAATAAAAGTAAAATATCATTAAAGGTCTTGAACAATATTAAAGGATTTGAATAATAGTAGTAGGGATAGTAATAAAAAAAATATAAATAAATAAATAGATAAAATAAAAAGTGAAAATCAGAAAATAAATAAATAAAAAGGTTAAGTTTCCCCTAAGGTCTCCCAAGTTCATCCATAAAGGTTTTCCATAGTATATCGGTACGCCCACGTGCGGCAGCATTGGAACACCTCAGTCTTTCTATCTGTGCAATCCCAGACATCTCTGATAGCCACCTTCCAAAGCTAGGGGGTTGGGGGGATTTCCAGCAAAGAAGAATAATCTTTTTAGCTGCGACCATGCTTGTCATCAAAAGTTGCTGTTCTATTATTGAAAAATAATTTATATAATGTCACAATATCCAAAAAGCGCTAAGGTGATATTTGGATGAAAACGTACCCCCAGTACCTTGGACAAGAAAAGAAATATGTCAGTCCAGAATTTGTACAACTTGGGACAGAACCAAAATAAGTGCGCTAAAGTACCTTCTTCAATCTTACATTTGTCACAAGTTGGGGAAATTGATGGATGAATTTTGTTTAATCTGGTTTTGGAAAAGTGTAGCCGATGTAGCACTTTGAACTGTATTAGCCTATATCTAGAATTGATGGAGCAACATGAAATTCTGGATAAACTTTCTTTCCAATCTTGTTCAGACAGTGATTCTCCTGTTTCCTTAATCCAATCCAGCCTCCTTTTACTAGTATCCGGGGTTAAGGACAAAAGTGTGACAAATTTAGTCATTATGCGACGAGCAAAAGGAGTTTTATAATTTTATAGTTTTATAGAAGTACTCACAAACTGGGTGGGATGTAGGCTTAGAAGGGTAATTTGGAAAATGTTCTTGAACATAGCGTCTAATCTGCAAATAACAATAAAAGTGTGATTGTGAGAGATCATATTGGTCTTTTAACTGAGTAAATGAGGGAAAGATTTCATCGATGTATAGGTCTGACAATAGACGGAGACACTTATTAGCCCATATATGAAAGACCCCGTCTAATTGTGAAGGGAGAAAAGTATGATTGTTTAAAATAGGACTATATACTGACACTGATGGCACTTTACAGTGTGTTTTTATTTGGTTGAGAATTTTAAGTGAGTTTTTAATTACAAAGTTTAATTGTATCAGAGGGTCGTTTGGTTTTAGTTTGCAAAAAAGCAAGGTTGAAAGCGAGGATTTGACTATGGACTCTTTTTCCACACGTACCCAGCGAGGGATATCTTGGAACTTTGAGTCTACCGGTGGTAAGGAGATCTCTTTCCAAAACGTGAAGGATCTGACATTTGCTGCCCAATAGTAATGTTGAAATTGTGGCAGTCCAAGCCCACCAACTTTGTAAGATTTTTGTAAATGGATCTTTGAAATGCGTGATACCTTATAATCCCAAACGAATGATAAGATTATTGAGTCCAGTTTTTTAAAAAAAAGTTACTGGTAAATAAACAGGAAGACTCTGAAAGAGATAAATGAATTTAGGGAGGGCTACCATTTTTATGGCGTTGATGCGTCCTATCATAGATAGAGGCAATAACTTCCATTTATCTATTGATTCTTTAAGTTTGTGTAGCGCAGTCGAAAAGTTCAGTTCATATAACAGTTTGGGATTCTTAGAGATCTTAAGTCCCAAATACTGTAAGTGAAATAATTTCCTGTTAATTTAAATGGCAGTGAGCTAACAAAGGTGGCCTCCAATTCACCAACGGGCAAGAATTCACTCTTCGACCAGTTGATTCTGTATCCAGAGAAACTACCAAATGATTCAATATAATTTAACAGCTGTGGAACAGAGTCAACTGGATCTGATATGTACAACAACAAATCGTCCGCGTATAGACTCACTGTAGATTCTAGATTTCCAAGTTTGATTCCTTTGAATTGACTTCTAATTCCTATTGCGAGTGGTTCGATAGCTAGGTCAAACAGCAATGGAGACAACGGATCGCCCTGTCTTACCCCACGATAAAGCTTGAATGGATCGGAGCGATCTCGTTCGTCAATATTGTGGCTGTTGGACAATGATAAAGTAGCTTTACGTATTCGATGAAAGGTTCGCCGAACCCGAACCTGGATAATGTTTCGAACATGTATGGCCAGTCAATTTGGTCAAATGCTTTTTGGGCATCAAGAGCAATAATTGCAGCAGGAGGCCCGTCACCCCTATCTGTATATAAGACATTTAAAAGCAGGCGTACATTGGATAGCAGGAATCTGTTTGGTATGAAGCCTGTCTGATCAGGATGAATTATTTTGGAGATATGTTTAGCCAATCTGAGCACCAAAATTTTTGAAAGAATTTTTTGATATGAGACACACATTAGTTTCATATAAGGAATTGGGAAGTTTGCCATTTCTGTAGGAGTCGTTAAACATCTTGAGAATTAAAGGAGCTAGTTTAGATGAGAAGGCCTTGTAGAACTCAGAACTGAACCCGTCTGGGCCAGCAGCCTTGCCAACTGGACAGTAAATGGCAAATCAAGATAATTTTTTGCTGAATCAGGAAGGTATGGCAGATTGATATTATCAAAGAAGAGATTGAGATTATCGCTAGAGTCTGGATATTTTGAGGTGTAAAGCTCTGAATAAAACTCCCGAAAACGGTCATTTATTTCTTTAGGATCTGTAATGTGACTTCCAGAGTTCGAGCTGATCTTGTATATTGCCTGCTTTGCTGAGACACCCTTTAATTGTCTGGCTAGGATGCGCTCAGGTTTATCACCCAGTTCGAAGTGTCTCAGCTTTAGCTTGAGTAGTAATGATTCGACTCTTGCACTCTGAATATTATTGTATTCATATTTGAGTCGTAAAATAATATTGTAGTCTGACTGCGAAAAAGAAGCTCTATAAGATCGTTCCAATGTTGAGAGGGAGTTTTCTATTTCTTTTAACCGTTTGTTTGATTTCCGTTTCTTTGAGGCCTCATATGATATGATATGTCCACGCAAAACTACTTTTAATGTTTCCCATAAAGTTGAATCAGACACTTCACCGGTGTCGTTAAAAAAATTAAACTCGTCTATTTTTGTATTTGCATAATTTAAGAATTTTTCATCTTTAAGTAAACTAGGATTGAAGCGCAAGCTATATTTTTGTCTAGGAAGAATATTAGAAAGGTTGAGTGTGACAAATTAGCTCTGATGAAATCAAAAAGTTATCAATTCGAGAGTAACACTTGTGTGCATTAGAGTAGAAAGAATATTCTCTGTCTGTTGGATGTTGTAATCTTCAAATATCCACCATTTTTTCTGGTTTTTATCAAATTATTTAGTACCTGTACAGCTGATGAATCAGACAGAGGTTTAGTGGAGAGCCTGTCCATATATGGGTCTAAGCAACAGTTGAAATCGCCACCCAAAATTACATTTGCATGTGTGTCTGGGATTAAATTAAATACTTTATGGAAAAAAGTGGGGTCATCAAAATTTGGGGCATAAATATTGATCAGGGTTATTGGTATGTGATGAATAAATCCGGAGATCATTATAAATCTACCATTGATGTCAGCCTTCATTGTTTCTAAATGAAATGGGATATTCTTTTTAAAAAGGATTGCTACTCCTCTTGCTTTGGAGGTAAAGGGGGCCTGATAAACCTGACCTATCCAATTAGTTCTTAATTTTGAATGGTAATCAGGTGACATATGCGTCTCTTGTAAAAAGATCACATCCGCTTTAATAGATTTAAGGTGTGCTCATACTCGCCCCCGCTTAATAGGGTGTCCCAGACCCTTCACGTTCCATGAAACTACAGAAATGGGACAAACCTGTGCCGTTTCCATCCGCAATCAGTTCTATACTGAGATAGGCTCGGAAGACCAAGGGGGGAAAAAATAAAATAAAATAAAAGATCAAAAATAAAAGTAAATAAAAATAAAAAATAAGAACAAAATGTACAAGAACATTTAAACCCTGAACACAATCCCCCCCCCCCCCCCCCCCGGTGTCCCAGAACTGGCAAGCTTTCCTCATAAAGCGCCATAACTACCCATAAACAGCTAAACAGAACACTTATGAAGTCTCTCATAAACTAAGTTAGCGAAATATCTACTTTAAACCCCGGTATATCTGCTCCGCTCTAAATATCACCTACAGTTATGTAACAGCCATCACACTTGTATAAATGCACGTGACCTCAAGCGGTCATTCAAACACCACTCACTTTTACCCGATGCTTCATGTATACAAACAGGCTCAGTCAGGTCATTTATTTTGGTTTCCAGGCCCAGTAAATCCTTTCTCCTCTGCTTGCAAGAATCGTTTTGCCTCTTCAACATCCGTGAAAGTCTTACGACTGTCACCAGTTCCGAGATGCAATCTGGCAGGGAATTGGAATGAGTGTTGAATCTTTCGCTCTCTGAGCTCCCTCAGTAGGCTGGAAAACTGTTTGCGCTTACGGGCTACGGCCTCCGAATAGTCTGGGAAGATCAGTATGGTGTGACCCTCAAGAATCTCAAGTCGCGACTCTGTCTTCTCAGATGAAGGATTTTGTCTTTAACATGAAAAAGATGAATCCGAGCGATGATAGCTCGCGGTTTATCACCGTCCGCCGGACGAGGGCGCAGGGTTCTGTGAGCTCGGTCGATTACGATGGGTGAAAGTTGTCGCTGCCTAACAATTGCGGCAGCAGATTCGCGACAAATTCCGTGGGCCGTCCATTTTCCACACCTTCAGGGAGACCAAAAATTCTAATATTGTTGCGACGAGATCTGTTTTCTAGATCCTCAAACTTAGAAGTCAATGATTCACACAACTTTTCCAATTGGCCGAGTTTTTGCTGCGAATCATCCACACGGGCTTCTTGCTCTACTAAACGCTCTGCAAATATGTCTAATCACTTTTTGGACTCTTTTTGTTTTTTGCTCACTGTGATACTTGATAATTGTCTTAATGGTATGGAACCTAGTTATTGTGGGTGACGACTCCTGGCAGTTCGCAGGCAGTTGGTTAGGCCATTCTGTCTGCTGCCTGGCCTTGGCTCTGAATTGTCAATTTTTATTCCTATCTGAAGAAACAACCCTATCAGCTATGTTATGTGACATGAGCACAGCACCCTCCCGGGAAGGATGGATGCCGTCCCATTTCAAAAGGCCAGGCCCTCCCTCAAAAGTAGACCAATTATCAATAAAGGTAATGTTGTTTTCTGAGCACCACTAAGACATCCAGCAACGCGGCGACCATGATCTGCTGTAGGTTTCGCCGCCACGCCTAATATTATATATTTAGGTATACATTTTTCCCCTAGATTGTCAGAGCTGGTGCAATTGAATCATATTGCTCTCCTAAAAGGAATTGAAGACGACCTCACACATTGGAATTCTTCACCTATATTCTTTACAATTGATTTTGATCCAGTCATTAAACCGCGATATGATATGAAGCGTACAATCATTCCCTCTACTGCTGCATCATTCCTACAACATTTACCAGAATTAAACATTAAACCAGCATCAGGACCCGATGAACTTGAAAACACAGCTGAATACCCTAAACATGTGTGTTCTACAACCTTAGACAGTGTCGCTCCACTTAAACTAAAAAGGGTTAAAGATAAAAGACTTGTTCCATGGTTTAATGATCAAACACTTGCCCTTAAACAAACCACTAAAACCATGGAGCGTAAATGGAGACAAACTAAATTAGAGGTATTTAGGGTTTCATGGAGGGACAGTATGACTGATTACAAACATGCACTCAATGCAGCGAAGACTAAATATTATTCTGAACTAATAGAGAACAACAAAAACAACCAAAGATTCCTCTTTAGAACCATTGCCAAATTAACTCGAAGTGCTACTGAATCAGATCCATGGATTCACTCACAGTTCAGCAGCAATGATTTCATGAATTTCTTTAGTGATAAAATTGAAAACATAAGACTTAAATTATCTAATGCATCGTGTAGCGTAATCAATAATCAACCCTCAACGATCTCTGAAAAATCTAGTGGTGTAGAAAATAGTATAGTACAAGAGTTAAATACCTTTAACCCCATATCTAAAAAAGAGCTTGTCTTTACACAAAGACAACATCCTGTCTATTAGACCCAAGACCCACAAACCTCCTTCAAGACCTCCTACCAAATATTACAGAGCCTTTTATAAACATTATAAATTCATAATTCAGTGTCATTATTGATTTAGATCTCTCCTTTACAAAGCACATTAGCAATATTACTAGAATTGCATTTTCTCACCTTCGTAACATTTCGAAGCTACGAAATATCCTCTCCCTCCAAGATGCAGAAAAACTAATTCATGCTTTTATTACCTCAAGGTTAGATTATTGTAATTCACTTCTGACAGGATGTTGTAATAAATCATTACATAAATTCTAAAACCAAAAATTTTATTACCTCAAGGTTAGATTATTGTAATTCACTTCTGACAGGATGTTGTAATAAATCATTACATAAATTCTAAAACCAAAAAGTTTGATCATATCAGTCATGTATTATCTACGGAGCCTCTAAAGTGACATGGAAGAAAAAAAATATAATGCGAGACCTCGCAATAGTTATATTTATATTTATTGCGAGATCTCACCAAAGTTTATTATAAATTGATGTACTTTCAGGTCAGTTTCCGGGTCAACAACTATAAACGATCACAATGGAGAACGTTCATCCGTGGAAAAGTTTTATTGAGTTTTATTTTGTGATTGGCTTGCAATATAAAGACATCAAATCAGTGCTTGCCCGTAAACACGGTTTTCATGAGTGTGAGTGTTATGTTCAAATAAAGCGGTCATAAGTCGGCGGCTTTGTTCGAAAAGAACTTAATGCGTTTTACTGAATAGGCAAACAAGTGTACAGGAAAAATCATCAATGGCAGACGACTGCGATTGATGAGAGAACTCTGAATTCTCAAAGATCCCGCTTCGGTATTTAATCCTTAGGTGGGATGTCCTTCTGTGTGTGGATGAGTGTGAATGGACCTTCCATATATGGTGGGGACTTCCTGAGCCCCAGTCTCACCAGTACATTTAAAAATGTTACATGCTCCCTAAGTCTACAGCTCACCGTGTGCCCTACAAAATTTTATTGATGATATATAAAATTCTACATAATCAGGCTCCACAGTATCTGAGTGAGCTAATTCAATCATACAAGCCAACACGTGAGCTCAGATCTCAAGGTGCTGGTTTACTCTTCGCTCCTAGAATAAATAAAATTACTGCTGGTGGAAGAGCGTTCTCCCACAAGGCTCCTCAACTTAGGAATAGCCTTCCAGTTACTGTTCGTGATTCTGAATTACTATTAATCTTTAAAAATAAATTAAATACACATTTATTTAATCTTGCGTTTAATTAATCCTCTGTAGATAATGATGTAGATCTCAGGCTTGGCTGTGTTGGGGTGGTAATCTGCGATCAGTGTGTGCTGGCGTTTCACCTCTTCACCCACCTCATCATTAATGGGTGGGGGTGGCGCTGAAATGATGCTGTTCTGGGGCGCCATCTCAACTTTGTAGAGTCTGCATTATCTGCCTCTTTTAGTTATGCTGCTCTAGTCAGTGATGCCGGAATCACATGCTGCACTGTGTCAATCATTCATTCATTATCTTCCGCTTTATCCTATATTAGGTTAGGGGGGGGGGGGGGGGGGGGGGTTCCCCATGCCCATCCAGGGGAGAACGTTTCGAGCGCTGGGCAGATACCCCCAGAACAGGGCGCCAATTTATCGCTGGGCCCACACTCACACAGACACGCACACATACACACACTATATGGGCCAATTTGAAGAACTCAATTGACTTGATCCATGTTTTTGGACTGTAGGAAGAAACCAGAGAACCTGGAGGAAACCCACACGGACACGGGGAGAACCTGGAAACTCCACCCAGATGGGGATTCGAACCGGGAATCCCTAGTGCTGAGAGGCGAACGTGCTAACCACTAAGCCACTGTGCCGCCCAGTATGTAATATAAATTGGTAATTCATATTTAGGTTAGGGCAGCATGGTGGCTTAATGGTTAGCATGTTCGCCTCTCAGTTCGAATATCAATCTGGGTGGAGTTTCAATGTTCTCCCCATGTCTGTATGGGTTTCCTCTGGGTTCTCCGGTTTCCTCCCACAGCCCAAAAACATGGATCAACGTCAATTGAATTCTCCAAATTACCCTATATATTGTGTGTTTGTGTTTGTCAGAGTGAGTCTGTGACCAGCGATAGATTGGTGCCCTGTCTTGGGTGTATCTGCCCAGTACCTGAAGCGTTCTTCCCCCACCGCCACCCTAGTAAAGGATAAAGTGGAAGATAATGGATGGATATTTAGGTTAATATTATATATCTTATCTCTGTGGCCTACTTGTATCAAACTACTCTACCTCAGATCTTGTGACCGACACTGCAGCTTCCACTTCTGACTTAAAGGAATATAGAAATGTTTTTGTGTCCATCATAAATAGGAATTGAACTACTTAGTAGTACTGCAGCTCATCATTGTCAAGTTACTTCAAGACTATGTAAAGAGAAGTGTCTCAGTTTCCTAGGGTCTGACAAGTTTGGTGTCAGGTTGGGAGGGCTGGGCCACTCCCCCGTCTCCCGTGTGTCGGGTTTTGTCCGTTTAGGGGTCCCGTAGGTAGGGCCCATCCCCTTGAGCTGGGATTGGGTCCTACCTGATCACGTGTGGCCTGCTGACTGCACTTGAATCACGTATGCCCGGTGCGTCAGCAGGCCAGCATTTTTGAGCGTATGCTTCTGCGTACGGACGCTGAAGTTCCACGTCGGGTGTTTCGGTTTGGTGGAGTATTTGCTCCCGGCACGTCTTGCCGTGCCTTCTGTGTAGTGTTTTTGTTTATGTGTTTGCTTTTGGCACGTCGTTTTTCGGCTGCAGCACCGGCTACATTATTTCCGTGTTAGCCCCGCCAATAGCCACGTTTTTCGGCTGCAGCATCGGCTACCTTAACTCGGCACTAGCCCCGCCATTAGCTGCGCTTTTCGGCTGCAGCACTGGCTATATCATCTCGGCGTTAGACCCGCCATTAGTCGAGTCCCCGGCTGCAGCATCCCGGCTACTTTAACTATTAACCAATAGTTATTTTCCCTGCTGCAGCAATCGGCTTCTTTAGCTTGGCGCTAGCCCCGCCATCTTATCTTCGTTGCAGTACTCTCTCCCCGGAGGTTGGAGCGATGAGGGGAATCGACCGGGTCCCGAATTATGGGGAGATTGTGCTCCCTCTCTCAGCCCCGATTAAGCTCCTGGCACCTCCTGGTGTTCGAACTGGTGACCAGTCGGGAGCTTTCGGAGCGAGAGCGGGTGCTATTCTACCTCTCCCGACTCCTGGGACCAGCGCTGAGGTGGGCCGAGGGCCTAGTGGCCACCAGGGACGTCTACCTCACCTCAGCAAGCCGGTTCGAGTCGGCATTCTTAGCCCGGCCCTTCATCGGCGAGCACCTGGACGCGGTGTAGAGGCAACTTCCCTGCGGGCGGGTTAAGGATCTTCAGCGCGATCCTGTGTCTCGAGCAACCCGCGCCGAGTGGTCACCCTACTGCTCCACTCTGAGCGCGAGGCGCTTGTCATCCCGCTCAGCGCCACTAGCAGTCCGCCCCCTGAACCGTGCCGTGCCACCAGCGACCCGCGCCGCACCGCCTGCACGTTTAGCAGGGTTCTCGAGCTGGTCAATGCTTGCTGGTCTGCATCGGTCACGTTCCGGCCCCGAGCCGCCCGGGTTCCGATCAGGGTGCGTCCGATACTCGGTACCCACCTCGGTAGAACAGGACTGTGTTTTATGTGGTGTTTCCATGGTACTGGTTCTCTCCTCCCTCTGTGTCCAGGTCGCGGAGAGGAGGGAGACTGGGTGTCAAGGCATGGGGATCAGCGCATCAGCGCATCACCTCGGGCCCCCGCACAGGATCAGTTAACCCCTGCTTTGGACTGTAATGCCTCCGCGCTGGACTATTTGCCCTTTAATGTGGACAACGTATCACCCGCTAAGGACAATGTGCCACCCGCTCCGGATAAAGTGTTCACTGGACTGAAGGTTTTGAGGGCTGAGTTGCTCTCATGGGACTCTGTGCCGGTTACCCAATCCATGGGCCAAGATTGTGTTCCCCTTGTGTCCACTCGGTTCACCTTTGCGTCCACTCGGTTCACCTTGGTGTCCACTCGGGTCATTTTTGCGTCCACTCGGGTCACACGTGCATCCACTCGGGTCACCTGTGCGTCCACTCGGGTCACATGTGCATCCACTCGGGTCATTTTGGCATCCACTCGGTTCACCTCTGCGGTCGCGTGTACCCCGGTCTCCCCTGTGGCCGCGGTTGCCTCTTTGGTCCCTAAACACGCGGGTCTCTCTCCGGTCTCCGAACCTGCCTTTGTCTCTCGGGTCCCTGAGTCCACGCGGGGCTCTCCCGCACCGGAGTCCGCATGGGGGTTCGGTCGCCCTCGCGCTCCATAGGGGCCACAGCGCCGATGCGCACACATGGGGTCACGTTGCCTGTGGTCTCTCAAGAGGTTTAGGCATTCCCTTAAACTCATAGGGTCTCGTCCTCCTCACACACTCATAGAGCCATGCCCCTCTCGCGCTCCGAAAGGGCCACGGCGCCGCTGCGCCCACCAAAGGTCGGGTCCCCCTCGGACTCTCAATGGGTCAGGTCACGCACGCGCACCCAAGGGGTCTCGCCGCCCTCGCGCTCTTACAGGGTTGTGTCCCCCTCGCGCTCATAAAGGGGTACAGCGACTCCGTACCCTCAAAGGGTCACGCCCTGCTCGCGCTCAGAAGGGGTCATGGCGCCGCTGGGCTCCCCAAAGGTCATGTCCTCCTCGGACTTTCATAGGGTCACAATCGCCTTGGGCTCACAAAAGGTCACGGCGCCCCCGCATCCTTAAGGGGTCTCGTCACCCCCGCACGCTCGGGGGGTCGCGGCGTCGCCGCCCTCACAAGAGGTCTCGTCACCCCCGCATATTCAAAGGGTCGCGTCGCCCCCGCATCCTCAAGGGGTCTCATCCCCCTCGCTCTCACAAGGGGTCACGGCGCCGCCGTTCTCTCAAGGAGTAGCGTCGCCCTCGCTATCACAAGGGGTCACGTCGTCTCCGCTGCCTCATGGGGTCACATGGCCCTCACACCCTTCGAGGGTCACGACGCCCCCGTATCCTCAAGGGGTCACGTGCCCCTCGTAATCACAAGGGGTCACAGACCTTCACCCCGCACCTTCTAGGGGTCTCCGCGCTGTCCTCAAGCCCCCTTTTGTGTTTGTCTCTCCTTTTGTTTTTTTGTTTTTTTGCCTTTGCACCCCGGTTGTTTTTGGGGGGGCGATATGTCAGGTTGGGAGGGCTGGGCCACTCCCCCCTGTCTCCCGTGTGTCGGGTTTTGGCCGTTTAGGGTTCCCGTAGGTAGGGCCCATCCCCTTGAGCTGGGATTGGGTCCTACCTGATCACGTGTGGCCTGCTGACTGCACTTGAATCACGCATGCGCGGTGCGTCAGCAGGCCAGCATTTCTGACCGTATGCTTCTGCGTAGGGACGCTCAAGTGCCACGTCGGGTGTTTCAGTTTGGTGGAGTTATTATATGTATTTGCTCCCGGCACGTCTCGCCGTGCCTTCAGCGGCGTTCCCGCTGTGTAGTGTTTTTGTGTATGTGTTTTGCTCTCGGCACATCTCGCCGTGCCTTCAGCGGCGTTCCTGCTGCCTTCTGTGATTAAAGTGTCCTTTTGTTTGCTTACCTGGTCGCCTGGCTCGCTTACTACACCCTCACCATGCCACGCTGCGCCGCCATTTAACGGACAGCACCGCCCGATCGTGACATTTGGTCTCTGCTTTTCAAATTCTTTCACACAATTCATAAATGCAGTCCTTAATTGCTTTTGTAAAAGCATAGTACAGCACATGGTGAATTAAAATAGATTGCTTAAGTTTTATTTTTTTATCTTACTTTTTTTTAGGTGTTTATAACAAGTCTCAAACGAACAATAAACATTATGGTAGGCATACGACTTCTTGTATGACTTAAAAGGGAACTGTATTAATAATCTGCCATTATTAAGCATATACAAATATTTATTATTCTCTTAACACTGGTTTCCCTGGACTCTTGAAATTCTGAGGACAACAGCCCCCTTTTTTTTTGAACCATTAAACTTACTAAGGTTTATATATTGTCATTAAAATTAAATAATTTTTTATGTTTGGTTGCTTTAATTTAATGCTTTAAAACTGCCCACATCTTTCATTAATGCTAAATCCTTGTATCTATACTCACTGACCATATCACTTTTTACTTTCACCTGTTCTTTAATGACCAGGACACCACAGAGCTGGTATTACTTTGTTGTGTGTTACCCTAACAAAAACCTAACATACATCCAGCACAGTGTTACTTCAGTGCTAAAAATCATGCCCTGCTTTGTGGGGGTCCTGACCATTGAAGAATTGAATTTGTATTGAAAAATGAATTGAAAAAGTGTCTTGAATTTAGCAGCATTTAATTTTCTTTTAGTTAAACCAATAGTATCTTGAGGGCATTTAACAAATTGTTGTTTGATACAACTGTGTTGTTTTCCAAAGATGCAAGGATTCCAAAGATCCCTGATTTTTTTACTCAAATTATGAGGATTTTAGCACTACAAAAAATAAGTATTGACATTGGTGCAGAGCTGTCTGATCACAGTGAAGGGAGTGGGGAAGAATATATTCCAGATACCTCAGAATATTCAGATAGCAGCACTGAAGTTCTGCCATTGTCAAAGTCTGAAAGAAGGCCTATTGATTCTCCAGTTCAGAGCAGAAGCCCAAACCCACTTTTTCAGAACATTGTCAGAAGCTCTACCTCTCAGATTTTCTGCATCACTAGAAATAAAGTTCAGAGTTGTAGTGAAACTCTCACAGCTGTGAAACATCACGGCACATCTTCTGTGGACTGTCAGAAATTTTAAATTTCTTATACATAATGAGAATCAGTCTCAATATGGCCGAAAGACAAAGGACTTCTGAGTTTCCTGCCACTAGGAAAATACTGGGCTGGGATTGGCTGATTTAAAACCTAGGGCGGTAATTTGTGATTGGCTTAAGCAGTTAAGGGGCAGGAACTAGACGTCACGGATATATACCCAGGTAAACACTGTGGGAGGTGCACTTTCACTCAGACCCGGAGGCAGACAGCATCGGAACGCTGAGGATGGCAGACCCGCTGGCCAGCGTGAGTGACGGTGTCCATGAATTTCAGCGACGGTGTCCATGAATTTTTCTTTGTCCTAAATAAATGAGTTGAGGTGACCATTTTTGCATCAGCTCGTGCTTTCTGCCTTTTTCAAAATCAAAAGATCCTAACAGATGGTATTAGTGGATGGTTTTGAAAATAGGCAGAAGAACAATAAAAATTTCGGTACTGGACCTGGACTTCTGATTTCAGGCACACTCATTACAGGCGTGCCGAAGGTAAGCAGATTTTACTTCATGGTTTAGCTGCATTCAATATTTAGAGTAATGAGTGTGTGTGAATGCCGGAGTCCGTAAGTGTTATAAATTATTACAGTAATCAGAATTCTTCATGGACACTGGAAGGTAGATTTATTTGGTACCATTCCTGATATTAGCAGATCCTAACACACCGCAGTTTATGCTTGAGTGTAAAACACAGTTAATGAGTTATATTTAAGAGGAACGTGCGAAAGTGGAGCGACGTTGGAGATAGGTCCCACGCCGCACATTTGGGTTAATAAGCGTTTGATGGATAGAACCGAGTTCTAGGCGCTTTTTAGGCTTAACTGGGTTCGTGAAACCGGGTTTAAGACCAGTAATTAGGAAATAAGGAATTGGAGTATTATTCAACGGGGTAGGTGACACAGTTCGTATCCAATGGTTGGAAAAATAACAGATTTTTGGCTCAGAACGATCGAGAGAGGCCTGGGGTCCCATCATGCCTGACTAGCAGGGTAAATTTCCAAATTGAGGCTAAATTCTAAATTCCTTCAGTGTAAATATCAGGGAAATCTTGTATGTGTGTTTGTCTTGTCTTGTGTGGAGCAGCAATACGTGTGTGCACGCTGGTGGTTGAAATAAGCTCAAAAGATAAAGTTTTTTTTTGTGCTTGATATTTTATTTGAGAAAAGGGGGGGAAGGTTCATTTTGTGGTAAGTAATTTAGCTGGTAAGTGTTTAGCTTGGTAAGTAATAACAAAGGATTTAAAATGGCCACCCCAACCTCACGTATAGCTCCTCCTACATAGCATATGGTCAATGCAATGCTTGCAGCCCTACACCCACCTTAACAGTTACCTGTGTTGGGTGTCATTACAGGGTACACCAGTAGATGGCGCCATAGATCACTGGGCCATATCCCAGTAGACAGCCTGTGTCCAACCAATAAGGTTTTAATGAAATACCTCCAGCTCACCTTCCAAATTAGTCATGTGTCCTCCACAGGTCAAGGAATTATCCAGCACCAATTGTTACCTGTGGTGCAGGTGGAGAACAATTTGATTTTCTAATTAACACTGGGGCCACTGCTTCAGGGAACACAGTAGAATACTTAGTACAAATAGGGAACTTAGTACAAATACACTCACTACCATGGGTTGCTCGGAATCTATTCATAGTCATCATTATATAACTCCACTGGTTCTGGAAATTGGAAATTTGCAATTAATCCATTCCTTTCTGTATTCTCCAAATTGTCCAACTAATTTCTTAGGTCGTGATGTTTAACTCAAAGCTCATTGTCATATGTACATATAGAAATGTTTTTCCCGTCGCAATGTAATTCTTACTTTGCCGTCCGCCCTGTATAAGTAAGAAAAAGTAAATATAATAATAATATAATAATGAAAATATAAATATAAAAACAAAAGAGTTCTTTAATCTGCTGGGTTTGCAGCTCACACTTTTGTACCGGTACAACTAAAACCAAATAGTGAGACTTGTACAAGTGTTAAGTGAATTATTATAAAAATTAAGTGCTGTTAGTTTTAGTGAATTTTCAGCTAATGATGAAATTAGTTTTTTATATAAATGACCCACAACTTATCCCTGGATTTCACCCCACTAGCTGCTCTTTAGCTATGCACAATAACAGTCACATGTATAGATCATTTGTAAAACAAACAGGTTTAATAATTACTCTAGATTGTACAGGTCATATTAAAGCTGCAGGGTCACTGTGAACAGAGTTCTGTAACTTCATTTGTTTAAAGTACATATTTTATATACCTCCTTCTTTCCTGTGCTCCAGTCCTGTCCCTGAGGCTGCAGTGTACACTGAAGCAACCTGATTCAGCTTTACTAAGACCATGCATGTAATGGGGCTTCATGTCACATGGACTTAAGCAGTGATTGACATGTTACACACCCTCAGGCTTTAGTTGATTTGATTCTGGAGACATGGATTTTGCAGGTAGCAACATGAGCACTAGGTGGAGACTTGGTTTTTGTCCCTGTTCATGTACATGCAATGTCCTTACAGTAAAAGGACACAGTGACCCTTATCTACAGTAGCTTCAATACACACTTATTTAATAATTATTATTTTAGATCCCCCACCTTCTTTTTACTGTCTGTCACACACACATGTTGTTGATACTACATGTGTTTGACAGTGATTTGTTAATGCAGCAGTGCCTGGGCCAAATCTTACTTCTGGTTACCATCAACTTTCCTTCTAAAAGTTTTTGCATATGGCTTTGAGTTCACCTCTTGTACCAGTAATCAAACATCAGAAAATACCACCTTTAAGATAACGTCTGTTTTATTGTCACTTATATCCAATTACTCTACAGCTCTGCAAAATAGATGTGTTTTAATAGGACTTAAGTTCCAGAATTCATTCATCTAGTTTCTAAAATGATTAAACAATTATTTGTAGCAGCATATCTTTGTGATTAAAATTGCTGTTTTTCATAAAATATTAAAAGCCTTTGTATTGAGCTTATTTAAATTTCAAAATGTAGTCATGCCATGTTTTAATTTCTCACACAGGTGCTTGAGTGTTTCAACAATCAGATTCGTCATCAAAACACACTGGACACAATCTAACATTGAGCGTTGGGTTTATAGAGTTTGGAGTGACACCACTCCTCCACACACTTAATACTTTGTGCTATGTGTGTCAGAGGAAGTGCATGCCAGCATTAACAATGTAAACAGAAATAAGGATTTGTATGGCAAGCTGTCCCTGGAAGAGTTTATTAAGAGTGAAAAAAGTGACCATCCATTGTGCGACAGTGGCAGTGTGACCCAAGCAGTGCTGGACAGTTCTGATCGATGTGTCCACCACGTTATCCTCCAGTGTTTTATTTATTTATTGGGGTTTGTTTAATGTATATATTATCGGGTATCGACCCATTTATTTAGGTAAAATAATTCATAATGAAAATATATGGGAAAAATGTTGAGCATGTAGCCACATGCAGTAAGAATTTTATTTTTATTTTATACAGTGTTTGTATGTTTTGATTTTGGTTTTGTTAGTTTTAAGGTCTTGCTGTTTTACTTTTCCTTAAGTGTAAACTAGGTTGGTTATTGGTGCACTCTTTCACTCAGCTTTAAATTTCTACACAGTGATAATCTTTTAAACATCAACATACTGGTTTTGCATTTTGGGCAGCTCATTAAATTAAAGCACCACATTTAGCTTGTATGGAAGCATTCATAACCATTTTGTCTGAGGTTAACTATCATTCCTTGTTTTGGCCTTAAATATGCTTGTTTGAATGATTTATTTTGGCTTCAAAACAGAGCACATTATTCTTGAGCTGCTGGAGTTCCTCTTTCCAACAGACATAAAATTCAGTCCTGATCCCATGTCCTAAACCTGTTCTCTAGATAATCGATGTGTTTCAGATTAAATGCGGATGTAGGGGTGAAACTAGATTCTCTAGGAAGTGGAGTTCCAGGAACAGAGTAAGTGGTGATCAGGATGGATCTGCGGTGAGGATGCTGATCCTCGGGGCAACGGAGACCAGTCCCTGGAGCAAGAAGAGGATGCTTCTCTGGATGTGTCAACAGACCTATTCAGGGTGGTATAGAGGTTATTGCTAACTCTGCTTTTAGAAAAGTGATGACGAGGGTGCTGCTGCTGATGACGAAGAGCCGATGACAACAAGGCAGCTGCCATTGATGACAACGATGATGACAACAGGAGGACGACAATGATAGAAGGAACTTCAAGAACCGACGAGGGAATGCTGGAACTACAGAACTAAAAGACTAAAGCAGATACTGACCAGGAGAACAGAACCTTGAAGAATCTTCTGGGAAAGTTTCTGTAACAGTGCTGCAAGGGGGGTGGTATTAAAGTTTCTGCAACAGTGGTGCAAGAGGGGTGTTATTTTAGGTTTGTGAGTGTAGGGACAGATCCTGTCTCGTTAGGCGCGGTCTCTATTAGTATAATTGATAAATGTTTGTTTTTAGAATTGTGTTTTCAGCCTATATGGCCATGTAATATGTTGGGCACCGTCAAGAGGGGTTTTAGTTAGAGGGGGGGGGGGGGTAGTTTAATTAGCGCTCTGCCTCCTCAGCATTCAGTTATGTGAACTTGTAAAAGTCGTATTGGAATTAGTTGCGTTTAGATTTGGGTTAAGTGAGTTGTGATAACATGCAAATTTTTAGAAATGGTAACGTGTAAAGTTTGGCTTAAAATTTATGGCCGTAGAATTTTTTATTTAAAATTTATTTATTGGAGCATGTAGGTACTCTCATAGGGGGGAATTGTCAGAAATTTAAAATTTCTTATACATAATGAGAATCAGTCTCAATATGGCCGAAAGACAAAGGACTTCTGAGTTTCCCGCCACTAGGAAAATACTGGGCTGGGATTGGCCGATTTAAAACCTAGGGCGGTAATTTTTGATTGGCTTAAGCAGTTAAGGGGCGGGAACTAGACGTAATGGATATATACCCAGGTAAACACTGTGGGAGGCGCACTTTCACTCAGACCCAGAGGCAGACAGCATCGGAACGTTGAGGATGGCAGACCCGCTGGCCAGCGTGAGTTACCGACGGTGTCCATGAAGTTTTCTTTGTCCTAAATAAATGAGTTGAGGCGACCATTTTTGCATTAGCTCGTTCTTTCGGCCTTTTTCAAAATCAAAAGATCCTAACAGGACCAAGAAGGCACAAGTGGCTCAGTGGTTATTTCTGGCATAAGCTGTTAAGTTTCATAAAAAATGGTCAGAATCTACGGTTTCGTTCCAAAATAATTGAATGTGTTTAACTGAATAGACAGTGTAAAATATCAAACAATGAAAAATATTTAATTTTTTTCGCAGAGGCGACGTGGCCTTTTCAGAGGATGAAGACGCTGGGGCGCTGGGGGGACTACAGCGAGCTCTAGTGCTGGAGGGACTACAGCGGGCTCTGGCGCTGGAGGGACTACAGTGGGCTCTGGCGCTGGACGGACTACAGCGGGCAACTGGCACGGAGCGGAGGGCAACTGGCATGGAGAGGAGGGCAACTGGCACGGAGCAGAGGGAAACTGGCATGGAGCGGAGGGCATCTGGTACGGAAGCACGGGCCGCTCCTCTGGAACCAGATTAGCGCTTTCCAACTCCTCCTCCTGCACACAGAACCACAAGGCCAGTATCCCCGCACAGAGAACAGAAATGACATCACACACATCATCAGGGACCTCAGGCACACACACGGAGAGGACAACACTGGGAACCACCACCCACAGGAATACACTCAGACACCACACAGACATCCAACTCCCCACTGACACCCAAATGTTCCCTCCATCCAGAACCCACACTCTCCGCCAGGACAGCAGAGGGTGAGGGTACCGCCGAGGGGCTCCCCTCCTTGATGGAACTGGAGAGAGGCTTTACTCTGCCTCAACGGCTGCGCCGACTCCGACATTTAGGCGGGGACACTGGTTGAGGAGGTTGAGGGTGCTTAATTGCACACCTCTTGAAGTCGGTGTGCATGAGTGAGGGAAGACAGAACAAGGTGGGGGCCGAAAAATGACGGGGGCAGGAATACAGGGAGACAGAACATAAACAGGGAGGTTTATTGGAGGAGGAATGGGTGTAATGAGGAGGTGAGGAGTGCTTAGGGGAACTGGAACGAGGATTGGACCACAAGTCGGGGGAATGTAAAAGGATGTGGGTAGGAAGAACGTGTCCTGAGAGAAAAGAATCGAAATCATCCTCGGAGTCGACACATGAGTCGAGACTCTCCTCAGAATACACCGATTTCGATTCATCCCGGGATACGACTTCCTCGCCGCGCCGCGGAACTTCCTCGCCGCGCCGCGGAACTGACTCGCCGAACACTGGAACCGAGTGACTCGACGCGATCGCGGAGTTCACCCGGCTATGACAGGGTTCGCGGGGGGGGGTGGGGGGGGGAGAGAGCGGACATAAAAAGATAAAGGGCTAAATGGAAATTAAGCAGCGCTACGGCTGCCGCCGGAAGGACGATAGCTAGAGAGACAGCGAGGGGAAGAGAAGAAAAACCTACCGCGACTCGTTCCTGGATCCGATTCCTTATGGTTCCGGCATTCTGTCTGGTGCGTTTCCGAAAAGGGCAAAAATGAAGTGCAGAAAGGATCTAGGAGGTGCAGGTAAGTGAAAGGAGTTTTGCGAAAGGAGAGTCGTGACATTGACTCATGAACCGAACACGCGAAACGGAAACGGAAGACTATGAACCTAAACCCAAACCACGTGAAAACCGAACGTAACCAATGAAAACATCCAAGACATTAACTAAACGAGAACAAATGAACTCAAATAGTCAAAAGAAAATGAAAACAGGTGAGGAGTGCCTAGCACTCTTTACACCTTCTTTTTCCCATGCTCATTCATCACATAGTCATTTTATCTGTTCCCTGAACTATTCAACTCATCACAAGTTTTACTTTACCATATTCCTTTTTGCTTGATTACTTAAAAGTATTATAAAAACCTTACAATTCACCCCTTTGCACCTTTTCTAAAGGTGCGACATACCTTAATCCTTTTTTATTATTTTAGTAACAATTTACCTATGTTATAATGTGGTGCAATCCCTAATGATCATGTGCAGATGGTGTTGAGATGCCTTCTTTTTTCTGAAAAGACTTTATCTCTTAGAGCAGGGGTCTCAAAGTGCCGGCCCGCGATTCAGTCTTATACGGCGCCTCACGGGTTAACAAAATAATCATTAAAAAAAAAAATAATAATAATAAAAAAATAATAATAATAATCTGGCCCGCAATTTGGTTTAATTATTTATGCATTATTATGTTCATTTTATATTTTATCTTAATTTGTAATGTATTGTTTGTGTGTTGTCTTTATTTTCGTTCTTACGCTGTGTTGCCTAGTGATTAGCGCCTGCTGCGTAAGCCCAACCCACTCGTAAGCTGCACGTCTCTACGTGTAACGGGTTGTACTCAGAAACGAAGCCAAAGTCAACGAACAGTATAACAGTCACTGGTGTAAATGTGTCGCTGGTGGTAATGAAAGACACACTCATGTAGTAATAGGAACTCCAATTCGCTTTACTCTTTTCCACATGTATCGTACATCTCTCGTGTGTCACACCTTAATTCGTCCACCCGCAACGCATACCTTAAGCATAGTGCTCATGTTACAGCACAACATTCTACAACTAGCTTATTGAAAACAGCGCTCAAACCCCAGTAAACGTACTGATGGTGTAACGCCGCAATGAAGGTGATCGCTGACACTCGGGAACCCGAACTCTCCAGAGAGGTAATCCATAGAACAGAAGGTAGCAGGGGAGCACATTACCGAAGATCAGACGCAAACAGCCAACCCAACCGAAAAGCAAGATACAGAGATAAAAAGGAAGTAGTAATCAGAACTCTGGAGAAGAACTCTGAGCGCCACCAGTGGCAGGAAGGGGAATAGCAGGTACAGAAGGTAAAGTGGATGTGACACTACACTACGCATGTGCTCACCATTCCCAGCAAAAACATTTTGTTAGCAAAAATGTCACTTTCGAAACTCTCAAAAAATAAAAGAAAAGTTGACTTGGAAAAAGGTGTGTGAAAAACTCTTCTCAACTGTAAAATTGAATAAATCCAAGCACAGATCCAAACTGACCGATGCCCATCTCCAGTCCATCATCAGAGTGTCCACGGCAAACTCACTTAAAGCAAATGTGGGTCATTTGTGTCAGAAGAAGCACTGTCGAGGGGGGCGCTATCGAGCATCTATGGAGTAAGATGCAGTCTTGGTTGCTCCTGCCGATCTCGTAGATATTTATGATTTAACTGCACATTCGAGTTCGATTTTTCTGCTTTATTTTACCCCCGTAAGTTTATTGTGTTACTTTTGTTGTAAAACCTAACTTTCAGTGTCTGACATGGCTGCAAAAGATACTAAAACTCGCAGTACTGTTCAGACTCGATTGCGGCCTACTGCACAATCTCCGACCGCAACTTCAATTGAGCCAGCGGTATCTGCTGTAGTTTCCTCAGCACACACCAGCCCTGACATCGCTACTCTCAAATTAGAGCTGCTGGCTTCACTGAGGAAAGACATCGTGGAGATTTTTAAAAAGGAGCTCCAGGAAACACTCGGAGATGTCCTGTCCTGACCTGAACGTGGTAAAGACACAGTTAGCTTCTGATAAAGCTGCTATCGACGCCACTGTGTCTGACATTAAAAACACAGTCGGAGAGATGGAGCACGCGCTCGTCGTGTGCTCTGATGACATCTCGGAGATGAAAGCGTCTATAAAGTCTCTCACCGCACAGGTAAATAAACTAGAGAATAAATGTGAGGATTTGGAGTCCAGGTCACGCCGCAATAACGTCCGGATAGTGGGGGTACCAGAGGGCCCTGACACCTGTACCACTTCTGCTGTAGCCGTCATGCTGAAAGATGCGTTCGCTTTGGAAAAGGAGCCGCTATTGGGCCGATCTCATCGAACCCTCCAACCCAAACCCAAGCCAGGTGATCGACCACGGGCCATTGTGTGTAGGTTTCACTATCACAGTGATTGTGTGGACATGTTGCGCCGCGCTAGAGAGCTCAGGCAAATTAAAGTTGGAGATTGAACTATTTCGGTCTTTCCTGATTACACTGCTAAGGTGGCTCGGGCTCGAGCTGCTTTTAATGATGTCAGACGGAAACTTCGGGACATTGGCGGTGTTCGGTTTGGTCTAATTTATCCAGTGCGGCTCCGAATTTCACATAACGGTACTGAAAAAGATTTTGTTTCAGCGGAAGAAGCCAACAAATATATTAAAACTTTGACCACTAGGTGAACTCCAACCTTTTCCGAGGTTAAGATTATACTGTCCTTTTGATACACTGACGTTAACTGTGTTATTGTGTTTATACAGGTATTAGTTTTTTTTTATTGATTGGATTTTTTATACTGTTGTTTCTTTTTGTATAACATATTTTTTCTTGTTAAAGTGTTCATCTCTTGGTTTGAAAATAGGGGTTTTATTTTAAATGTAATACATTATTGACTCGTTTTTAGTGCATAATGTTGTATTGTGGTAAAATCGGTGGGAATGTCCCTTTCTCTCTTTCTCTCCTTTTATCTCTCTTTTTCACTTTTTCTTCTGCGTAGTACCCGTGTTGCTTCACATTAGTGTGAGCAGCGTTTTGTTACTGTAGGAAGCACTGCTGTCTCCTTTGTTTTTGTTTTTTTTTCTTTTGGGTTTATGGAGACTTTGGGTGTGTTAGTGTTTGGGGGTACTTTGGGGGGAGGGCGTCCCGTCTCTGCTCACCGCGACCATCTGAGTTTTTGTTGTCTCATTTATTTAAATGGTTGATGCCAATAGTGGTCAGGCACACTGGGTCAGGCACACATCTCAGATTTATTAGTTGGAATGTTAGAGGTATGGGTAACCCTGTTAAACGGTCCAGGGTCTTTGCACATTTAAAAAGATTAACTTCTGATGTAGTTTTTTTTACAGGAGACTCACCTTCGCACTAAAGATCAACACAGGTTATATTGTCCTTGGGTAAGTCAGGTTTTCCACTCAAATTTTAATTCGAAGTCTAGGGGCGTTGCCACATTAATTAGTAAAAAATGTCAGTTCTCTGCCACTAATATTATTGCAGATAGGGATGGCCGATACCTCATAGTTGCTGGTACTGTCATGCAGACGAAGGTTTTGCTGGTAAATGTCTATGCTCCAAATTTTGATGATGTTGAATTTGTTAATAAGTTATTATATCCCCTGTTTAAATACACATCTGTTAATTCTCTGAGGGGATCCAAATTGTGTTTTCAATCCTACCTTAGATCGTTCTAATCCTCTTAATCTAACTCAATCTGCTATGTCTAGGTCATTCATAGATTTTATGGAACAAAATGGACTTGTGGATCCATGGAGATTTCGTAACCCCTCTACTAAAAAGTTTTTTTTCTTTTCTCCGGTGCACCATTCATTTTCTAGAATTGACTATTTTTTAATTGACAGTGCACTTAATTTTTGTGTGAACTCTACTGACTATTTAGGTATCGTAATTTCAGATCATTCACCATTATTATTGGATATTCAAATTTCTACTGCCAAATGTGACCCACCACTTTGGAGATTTAGCTCTCTTCTGTTAGCAGAAAGGGAATTTTGCAATTTTATTTTAAATACTGTTAATGACTTTTTGGCTTTTAATCAAACTGAATCTTTTTCATACTCGCTGCTTTGGGAGACACTTAAATGCTACCTGAGAGGTCAAATCATATCTTACTCTGCTTTTACTAACAAAAACAATAATGCTAGAATTAACAAACTTACAGTGGGTTGCAAAAGTATTCATACCCCTTGAACTTTTCCATATTTTGTCACATTACAACCACAAACATAAATATATTTCACTGGAATTTAATGTGAAACACCAACACAAAGTGGTATACAATTGTGAAGTGGAAGGAAAATTATACATGAATCAACATTTTTTTTACAAATAAAAAACTGAAAAGTGCGACGTGCAAAAGTATTCAGCCCCCCTGAGTCAATACTTTGTGGAGCCACTTTTTGCTGCAATTACAGCTGCAAGTCTTTTAGGGTATGTCTCCACCAGTTTTGCACATCTAGTGACTAAAATTCTTGCCCATTCCTCCTTGCAAAACAGCTCAAGCTCAGTCAGATTGGATGGAGAGCGTTTGTGAACAGCAGTTTTGAGATCTTGCCACAAATTCTCAATTGGGTTTAGGTCTGGACTTTGACTGGGCCATTCTAACACATGAATATTCTTTTTTTTAAACCACTCCATTGTAGCTCTGGCTTTATGTTTAGGGTCGTTGTCCTGCTGGAAGGTGAACCTCCGCCCCAGTCTCAAATCTTTTGCTGACTCCAACAGGTTTTCTTCCAAGATTGCCCTGTATTTGGCTCCATCCATCTTCCCATCAACTTTGACCAACTTCCCGGTCCCTGCTGAAGAGAAGCACCCCCAGAGCATGATGCTGCCAACACCATATTTGACAGTGGGGATGGTGTTTTCAGAGTGATGTGCAGTGTTATTTCTCCGCCACACATAGCGTTTTGCATTGTGGCCAAAAAGTTCAATTTTGGTCTCGTCTGACCAAAGCACCTTCTTCCACATGTTTGCTGTGTCCTCAACATGGCTTCTGGCAAACTGCAAACGGGACTTCTTATGGTTTTCTTTTAACAATGGCTTTCTCCTTGCCACTCTTCCATAAAGACCACATTTGTGTAGTGCACGACTAATTGTTGTCCTGTGGACAGTTTCCCCCACCTGAGCTGTGGCTCTCTGCATTTCATCCAGAGTCACCATGGGCCTCTTGGCTGCCTCTCTGATCAGTGATCTCCTTGTTCGGCCTGTAAGTTTAGGTGGACGGCCTTGTCTTGGCAGGTTTACTGTGGTGCCATACTCTTTCCATTTCACTCAGGGAAAAGGGGGCTGAATACTTTTGCACGTCGCACTTTTCAGTTTTTTATTTGTAAAAAAAATGTTGATTCATGTATAATTTTCCTTCCACTTCACAATTGTATACCACTTTGTGTTGGTCTTTCACATTAAATTCCAGTGAAATATATTTATGTTTGTGGTTGTAATGTGACAAAATATGGAAAAGTTCAAGGGGTATGAATACTTTTGCAACCCACTGTACATCTGTTATCAGGAATCTTGATTACTTGTATGCGTTGAATCCTTCTCCAGAATTACTTAAACAGCGTATTGACTCTCAGGCGGAGTTTGATCGTATTATCACTAAAGAGGCAGAACGCTTAGTATTGTGCAGTCGTAGCACATATTATGAACATGGCGACAAGGCAAGTCGTTTACTGGCGCATCAGCTGAAGCGCCAGGCCGCTTCACGTTTGATACCCAGTATCAGAAACGCTTATAACGTCATTACTACAGACCCCTCGGAGATTAATGATACCTTTAAATCTTATTATTCCTCATTATATAAATCAGAATTTCCTATGGATAGCACTAAAATGGACAACTTTCTTGATGGTCTTTCAATCCCAGTGGTTGATGTTGATATCGCTAAGCAATTGGATTCTCCACTTTCTCTGAGGAAGTACTGAATGCAATTAAAGCGATGCAATCTAACAAAGCCCCTTGCCCCGACAGCTTTCCAATAGTTTTTTAAGACATTCGCTGGTGCTTTGGCTCCATTTTCAGTTCTTACATACACCTCTTGGTGCTACTTGGACACATCATCAGTGATGAACCCGAGGTCATGGGGTGTTTCGGGTCTTTGATCATCAAACACCCTCCCTCGGGCGACCCAGCCGTGGGTGATCAGCCCCCGACTTGTGTCCAAGTGGCCCACTACTCCGGATCCATAGCCATGTTGAGGCTTTCTCCGCAGCCTCTATGATGTTCCTGACGGCTCGTCTGCATAGCTGACCTTTTACTCCAAGGACTTTTAGGGTGCGGGGTAGTGACTGGCCAGCAAAACCCCGACACCCTACCTCAACTGGTTCACATCGGGCTTTCCAGCCTTTACTCCGGCACTCCGTCACCAGCTCAGCATACTTAGCTCTCTTGCATTCATTTGCCTCCTCTATTCGGTCTTCCCAGGGGACAGTAAGTTCGACCAGCACCACTTATCTGTGTTCAACGAATCCTTAGAAGGCGGTTCATTACCACCAACTCTGACACAGGCCACCATTGCACTTCTCCTCAAACAGGACAAAGATCCAACCTCCTGTGGTTCATATAGACCACTATCTCTGCTTAATGCTGATGTAAAGGTGTTGGCTAAAATACTTGCATCCCGTTTGGAGAATGTGCTTCCTTCCATTATATCTGAGGATCAAAATGGTTTCATAAAGGGGCGTCAATTGTTTTTTAATATTCGTACACTTTTTAATATAATTTACTCAAGGCAATCAGCTGTACTTCCTGAAAATGTAATTAAAATTAGGCTGATACTAAAAAATATATTATGAGCCAGATTACTGTGATAATGTTCCCATGCCATTGCATAAGATCAACATAAAACTCAAATTCGTATAAATTCGTAAAGTGTTTTTTTTTTTAAGCTTCTTCTAATTTTGATGTTTTCATTAACATTAATCCTCCCATCTCCCTTGTTCAGTGAAGTTTGTGACAGTTTCTGTCCCCCTTTTGTCTTTTATTACCAGTGTTTATTACCAGCAGATGACCTCTTTCACCTAAGCAAAACTTTAGTATATGAAAACATACTTTTAATATAACCCCCCCCCCTTTTTTTTTCTTTTCTTTTTTTTCTTCTTTTCTTTAACCTCCCCCTTTTTTAAAAAACAAAACTGCTTTCAAAAACATGGTTTGTCATAATTTATGGTCTGGATGTAAATTGTTTAAGGCAGTGTAGGGGTCTGGGAGAGATATGTTATCAGCTAAAGTGATGTTGCTGATTTCCCTTAAGTAATAAATTATGCACCACCCCTTACTGCCTGTACATTTACATTTAGTCATTTAGTATTTTATCATTTAGCATTTAGTCATTTTATCCAAAGCAATTTACAAATGAGAACATTACAAGTCAGAAGTTATGGAGAAAACCAACTATACTGTAAATTCATCAAACCTGATTGTTATTTGATGCTGCGCCGCCTCCTTTTTTTTTTCTACAACAGGTATTTGTTAAAGAGATGCGTCTTCAGTAGTTTTTTAAAACTGCTTAGTGATTCTGCCTTACGGACAGAGTTGGGAAGATCGTTCCACCATTTTGCAGTGGTGAACACCACGGAGTGAGAATTAGCTCCTCGGTGAGGTGGAATCGCCAGGCGGCAATCATCACTGGAGCGAAGTGAACGAGTCGGAGTGTATTTTTAAAAAAAAGATAGAGTGAAGGTAAGAGGGGGAAGATCTGTAGGCCAGAGTCAGTGACTTGTACTGAATGTGAGCAGCTACAGGGAGCCAATGGAGAGAAATGAGTAGTGGAGTGACATGAGTTCGCTTGGGCTGGTTAAACAGAAGCCGGGCTGCAGAGTTTTTAATTAGTTGAAGAGGTCTGATTGTGGAAGCTGGGATACTGGCAAGTAGCGCATTACAATAATCTAGCCGGGATAGGACTAGGGCTTGAACAAGCAGTTGGGTAGCTTGTTCAGTCAAGAAGGGTCTGATCTTCCTTATGTTGTAAAGAATGAATTTGCAGGAATGGGTGGTTTTGATAACATGATCAGAGAGTTTAAGGTGGGAGTATATTGTGAAGCCAAGGTTACAGACCGAATCGGTTGGGGAGATCGTGGAGCCGTCAATTTGGAAGGTCAGGTCTTGATGGATTGAAGGTTTAGCTGGGATAATGAGAAGCTCTGTTTTTTCTAAATTTAATTTGAGATGACAGGCCTTCATCCAAACAGATATGTCGGTGAGGCAGGCAGATAACCGATTTGAGATGGTGGTGTTGTCAGGGGCAAAAGACAGATGAAGCTGAGTGTCATCAGCATAGCAGTGGTAAGAGAAACCATGCACCTGGATGACTGTGCTCAGTGATGTCATGTATAGTGAGAAGAGGAGAGGACCAAGTACAGAGCCCTGAGGCACACCAGTGCGTACTTGGTGAGAGTTACAGATCTCCCCATTCCATGACACTTTGAAGGTCCTTCCTGTGAGATAGGATCAAAACCATTCAAGTGTCGTATCAGAAAAGCCTAATTCAGATAGAGTGGACAGTAGAATCTGATGATTTTCTGTATCAGAAGCTGCAGAAAGATCTAGCAGAATGAGGAGATTTGGCTTTGGCAGATTTAAGTGAGTCAATCACAGAGAGAAATGCTCCGTGGAGTGACCACATCTAAAACCGGACTGATTGGGATCAAGGAGATTATTCTGATTAAGAAATTTGGAGACCTGTGTGGATACCACCCGTTCAAGTGTTTTAGACAGGAAAGATGAAAGATAAACAGGTCTGTAGCTCTCGACCAAATTTGGATTGAGCGTAGGTTTTTTGAGTAGGGGTTTGACTGTGGCCTGTTTGAAACAATTTGGAAAAGTACCAGACGTGTGTCACGATAGTCTACCTCGGGCTGAAGCGGTTGCGCATAGGGAACGCAAGCCGCCGCGTATACACGCGCTGAAGGGAGCCAGGCACGCAGGTAGCAGAGAACAGGTTTATTAAAGGTGCAGTGCACCAAAAAACATGAGGTACAAAAGAGACTAAGTGACATAAAACAAACGACCAGCACCGAAGACAAGAAACAATGGACATAAATACAAAAAGACACCCGATCACGTGCACAAGACAAACCAATTACAACACCGAGTTAATTAACGAAACTAATGAACGTTAATTAACTGAAACAAACGGAACGAAACACAAAACAGGTGACAGGTGCCCTAGGCACCTGTTACAACGTGAGAGAGGAGTTAATGATGTGTGTGTGTGTAGATCATATTCAGAGGAGAGGACAGAGTCACACAATACATACGCATTAATAATTATCACCTCTATGGAATAGCCAATCTATAATACTATGGGGAAAAAATATCAAGCAGATTAATATTTTTTCTGGATCAAATTAAACAGAGCATCAAACACATTGAAAAAAATTATTTTTAAGAAATCATTCATTCATTCATTCATTCATTATCTCCCACTTTATCCTCTATTAGGGTTCCCCATGCTCATCCAGGGGAGAACGTCTCAGGCGCTGGGCAGATAGACCCAGGACAGGACAGGACTGGGCACACACTCACTCACACAGACACACTCTATATGGGGCAGTTTTGAGAATTCAATTGACTTGATTGGACTGTGGGAGGAAACCGGAGAACACAGAGGAAACCCGCACAGACACGGGGAGAACATGGAAAGAACCCGCACAGACACGGGGAGAACATTCGAACCAGGAATCCCTAGCGCTGAGAGGCAAACGTGCTAACCACTAAGCCACTGTGCCGCCTCTTTAAGAAATCAATACACATATATTTCTCCTGTTAAATCTGATAATTAAAGCCACATCCAGTGCACAACCTGGAAAAGTAAAACCTTTATCAAGGTTGATAAGGAACAATGCTTCAATGAAAAGTTATCACATTGATCATTAGTATTATATGTGTCGCTGCAAACCTTTTCCTCGTGCTCCTGTGGAGAAAATATAAATATTATTCATAACTTTGTCCTCATTTGGTAACGTCAGTCACTGAAGTCTAAGTAATTATAAGTCAAATATTCATTGGAAATCTCGTCCACTTTTTTTGGTGCCCTATCCATTTTTATTCCTAGTAATTAAAGATTATTTAAATGAGCTCACAACTATATTATTTGTGCCAGCTAATCAATATTAACTCATTAACTTCCACCACTTTAACATCAATGAAACCCCTAAACAACCAATTTAAATACCACAATCCTCTGCCTTCTTTTTAAACAGCAATAACCTTGCACTACCCCTACTCACTCATGACCTCAAAGAAGTCAAACAAAGATGCGCACACACACACACACACACACACACACACACACACACACACACACACACACACACACACACACAATGTTAACCAAGGATAAGAACAGAGTGTAGACAAAGCTTGTAAGGTCTTTGTCTATTTCTTTAGCTTAAATTATCTATTTAATTTATAATTGTCAAGCAAATACTTGATTTTTATAGCCAAATTTATCAAGTTATTTATTTATTTACCCTTTACCCTATTTTAATTACAAACTGGATTCCAACAAAGTTGGGACACTAAACATATTGTGAATAAAAACTGAATGCAATAATGTGGAAATGGCAAATGTCAATATTTTATTCGTAATAGAACATAAATGACAGATCAAAAGTTTAATCTGAGTAAATGTAACATTTTAAAGGAAAAATATGATGAATCAAAATTTCACAATGTCAACAAATCCCAAAAAAGTTTAGCAATAAGTAGATGGAAAAAAGAAATTGAGCATATAACAAACAGCTGGAAGACCAATTAACACTAATTAGGTCAATTGACAACATTTGGGTATAAAATGAGCTTCTCATAGTGTTCGTGTCTCTCAGAGGCCAAGATGGTAAGAAGATCACCAATTCCAACATTGTTGCACAGAAAAATAGTGCAGCAATAACAGAATTGTGTTATCCAGCGTAAAATAGCAAAAACTTTTAAGTTATCATTATTAACCGTGCATAAGGTCATCAAAAGATTCAGAGAATCTGGAACAATCGCTGTGTAAGGATCAAGGACGTAAAACTCTACTGGATGCTCATGATCTCCGGGCCCTTAAACGTCACTGCACCTCAAACAGGAATGCCACTGTCAAGGAAATAACTGAATGGGCTCAGGAATACTTACTGAAAGCATCAGTGAACACAATCCACTGTGCCATTCGCTGTTGCCAGTTGAAACTCTACAGTCTTTACAGACAGATTGATGGATTGGGATAGCTCTCTTGATCCTAAGAAACTGACCATATGTACTTCCATAGCGTCATGTCTTCCTGATCAGGGCGGGTCTGGGATCAACACACCCTCACCCATCTTTGGAATTCTCACACATGTTTTCAGAGCATACTGTTTGACTCCAAACCCTGACATGTTCACCATTTATCAACTCAGCAAATGCTTTATTGAAGCATGAAACATTTTGTCTTTCACACATTATTGTTAAGCTTAAATTTAGCATTTGTCTTTCTTTTATTCTAATTCACTGTGTTTAACTTATTATTGTATCATGTTATTTTACCTATACTTACTTTTACTGTTGTGTTTTTATTTTATTATTTAGAGATTTACTCATTTGCTTGTGGTCATGCTAGTTAATTGTTTTTAAATTTTATTATATTCTCCTAGAAAATAAGCTGAGAAAAGAGTAGAGTAGAAAATTTTACACAAAAGGCTTAATTTTTACACTCATAACATCATACACTTACTGTAATACACACAAACTACAAAATATGCCAGACAACCCTCACAAGTTAACAGAATAACTTTATGACCCTCTATAACATTAATTCAAACCAGACTGGTCATACAAATTATCTAAACTATTCTCAGAAAAGGGCGGCACGGTGCCTTATTGGTTAGCATGTTCGCCTTTCAGCGCTAGGGATTCCCAATTCGAATCCCAATCCTGGTGGAGTTTCCATGTTCTCCCTGTGTCCGTGTGGGTTTCCTCCGTGTTCTCCGGTTTTCTCCCACAGTCCAAAAACATTGATCAAGGTCAAAATTACCCCATATAGAGTGAGTGTGTGCCCAGTGATAGATTGGCGCCCTGTCCTGGGTGAATTCTCCAAATGCCCGAAACATTCTCCCCTGGATGGGTATGGACCCCCCACCAGCGACGCGACCTGGATTAGGGCCAATGAATACTTAACATTAAATGATGCCTCTCCACCTGGTTATACTTATGTTCATAAACAACATCTTAGTGGACGAGGAGGTGGAGTGGCTACGATCTATAAAGAAAACATAAATGTAACACTTAATATTAAGTATGAGTCAAAATCCTTCAAAGCTATTGTACTCAACATAAGCAGTTCATCTTCATTGAAGAATAAATCCAATTTAATGCAACTTATTACTGTATACTGCCCTCCCGGCCCATATACAGAGTTTTTTAAAGAATTTGGTGAATTTATTTCTAACATAGTATTCTCATCAGACAAGGCCTTAATAGTTGGTGACTTCAATGTTCACTTTGAAACCCCACTAGACTAATTTAAAATAGCCTTTGCCTCTATCCTCAATTCCATGGGCGTAAGTGTGGTTGGTGAAACACATCGCTGTAAACATACATTAGACTTAGTTTTATCACATGGTATTAAGATATAATTTATAATTTAACTGATGTTCCACTAACTCAGGTGATCTCTCACTACTCCATATATTCATTCATTCATTATTCATTCATTCATTATCTTCTGCTTTATCCTATGTTAGGGTCGCGGTGGAGTTCCCCATGCCCATCCAGGGGAGAACGTTTCGGGCACTGGGCAGATACACCCAGGACAGGGTGCCAATCTATCGCTGGGCACACACTCACTCACACAAACACACTCTATAGGGGCAATTTGGAGAACTCAATTGACTTGATCCATGTTTTTGGACTGTGGGAGGAAACCGGAGAACCCAGAGGAAACCCACGCGGACACGGGGAGAACATGGAAACTCCACCCAGATGGGGATTCGAACCGGGAATCCCTAGTGCTGAGAGGCGAACGTGCTAACCACTAAGCCACCGTGCCGCTCCATATATTCATATACTCCATATATACTCCATAGATATTTAATAACCGTTTTAAGGTTCGTGGTTAAGGGTACACCATAACTTAATAATACTCCAACTATCCATCCATCCATTATCTTCCGCTTGTCCGGGGTTCGGGTCACGGGGGCAGCAACCGAAGTAGGGAGACCCAGACCTCCCACGCCCCAGCCACCTCCACCAGCTCGACTGGTGGAATCCCGAGGCGTTCCAAGACCAGCTGAGCGATATAATCCCTCCAGCGTGTCCTGGGTCTTCCCCGGGGTCTCCTTCCAGCCGGACTTGCCTGGAAGACCTCCCTAGGAAGGCGCCCAGGAGGCATCCTTACCAGATGCCCGAACCGCCTCAACTGGCTCCTTTCGATGCGGAGGAGTAGCGGCTCCACTCCGAGTCTCTCCCGGATGACCGAGCTTCTCACCCTATCTCTAAGGGACCCACCCTGCGGAGAAAACCCATTTCAGCCACTTGTTTTCGCGATCTTGTTCTTTCGGTCATTACCCAAAGCTCATGACCATAGGTGAGGGTCGGAATGTAGATCGACTGGGAAATTGAGAGCCTTGCCTTGTGGCTCAGCTACTTCTTTACCACCACAGACCAGTATAGGGTCCGCATCACTGCTGACCCCGCGCTGATCCGTCTGTCAATCTCACGCTCCATCTTACCATCACTCGTGAACAAGACCCCAAGATACTTAAACTCCTCCACTTGAGGCAAGATCTGATCCATGACACAGAGAGGACTCTCTACCCTTTTCCGACTGAGAACCATGGCCTCAGATTTGGAGGTGCTGATTCTCATCCCGGCCGCTTCACACTCGGCTGCAAACCGATCCAGTAAGACCTGAAGTTCGCAGCCTGATGATGCTAACAGGACCACATCGTCTGCAAACAGCAGCAACGTGATCCTCAGATCACCAAACCGGACACCCTCCATCCCCTGGCTGCGCCTAGAAATTCTGTCCATGTAAATTATGAACAGAACCGGTGACAAAGGACAGCCCTGAGTCCAACCCTCACTGGAAACCAGTCCGACTTACTGCCGGCCATGCGAACCAAGCTCCTGCTTCGCAAATACAGGGACTGAATGGCCCGTAGTAAGGAGCCATGTACCCCATACTCACGAAGCACCTCCCACAGAATACTCCGAGGGACACAGTCGAAAGCCTTCTCCAGATCTACAAAGCACATGTAGACTGGTTGGGCAAACTCCCATGAACTCTCGAGGATCCTGGAGAGAGTGAAGAGCTGGTCCAGTGTTCCACGACCGGGACGAAAACCACACTGCTCCTCCTGGATCCGAGGTTCGACTATCAGTCGGACTCTCTTCTGCAGTACCCCTGCATAGACTTTGCCAGGGAGGCTGAGGAGTGTAATTCCCCTGTAATTGGAACACACCCTCCGGTCCCCCTTTTTAAAAAGAGGCACCACCACCCCCATCTGCCAGTCCAGAGGCACTGCCCCGATGACCATGCAATGTTGAAAAGGCGCGTCAGCCAAGACTGCCACACAACATCCAGAGCTTTGAGGAACTCCGGGCGGATCTTATCCACCCCAGAAGCCCTGCCACCAAGGAGCCCTCTGACTACCTTAGCGACTTCAGCCACAGTGATGGACAAGCCTCCCCCCGGGTCCTCTGACTCTGCCTCCTCTCCAGAGGGCATATTGGTGGGATTGAGAAGATCCTTGAAGTATTCCTTCCACCGCCTAATGACGTCCCCAGTCGAAGTCAACAGTGCACCCCCTCCACTATATACTGTGTTGGTGGCACACTGCTTTCCCCTCCTGAGTCGCTTGACAGTTTGCCAGAATCTTCTAGGAGCCGACCGAAAGTCACTTTCCAAAGTCTCACCGAACTCCTCCCACACCCGGGTTTTTGCCTCCACGACGCACGAAGCCGCAAATCGCTTGGCCTGTCGGTACCGGTCAGCTGCTTCTGGAGTCCCACAAGCCAACCATGCCTGATAGGACTCCTTCTTCAGCTTGACGGCATCCCTTACACGGGGTGACCACCACCGTGTTCGAGGGTTACCGCCACGACAGGCACCGACTACCTTTCGACCACAGCTCCTGTCTGCCGCCTCAACAACGGAGGAACGGAACATGGCCCATTCAGGCTCAATGTCCCCCACCTCCCCCGGAATGTGGTTGAAGCTCTGATGGAGGTGAGAGTTGAACATCCATCTGACGGGTTCTTCTGCCAGACGTTCCCAGCAAACCCTCACTATACATTTAGGTCTGCCTGGTCTGACCGGCATCTTCCCCCGCCATCTGATCCAACTCACCACCAGGTGGTGATCAGTTGACAGCTCAGCTCCTCTCTTCACCCGAGTGTCCAAGACACATGGCCGCAAGTCCAACGACACCACTACAAAGTCGATCATTGAACTGCGGCCTAGGGCATCCTGGCGCCATGTGCACTTATGGACACCCTTGTGCTCGAACATGGTGTTCGTGATGGACAAACCGTGATTTGCACAGAAGTCCAACAACTGAACACCACTCGGGTTCAGATCAGAGAGGCCGTTCCTCCCAATCACACCTCTCCAGGTCTCACTGTCATTACCCACGTGAGCGTTGAAGTCCCCCAGTAAGACTACAGAGTCTCCAGGGGGTGCACTTTCCAGTACCCCCCCCACAGACTCCAAGAAGGCTGGGTACTCTGAACTGCTGTTCGGCGCATAAGCGCAGACAACAGTCAGTACCCATTCCCCAACCCGAAGGTGTAGGGAAGCTACCCTCTCGTCCACCGGAGAAAACCCCAACATGCACGCATCAAGCCGGGGGGCCACGAGAAAGCCCACACCTGCCCGACGCCTCTCACCATGGGCAACTCCAGAAAAGAACAGAGTCCAGCCCCTCTCAAGGAGATTGGACCCAGAACCCAAGCTGTGTGTTGAGGTGAGCCCGACTATATCTAGCCGGTATCTCTCAACCTCCCGCACCAGCTCAGACTCCTTCCCTGCCAGTGAAGTGACGTTCAATGATCCGAAAGCCAATTTCAGCAACCGAGGATCGCGACGCCCAGGCCCACGCCTCTGGCCACCGCCCGATCCACACTGCACCGAACCCCTATTACTTCCCCCCACACAGGTGGTGAGCCCATTTGAGGGGGAACCCATGTAACTCCTTCGGGCTGGGCCCAGCCGGGCACCATGGGAAAGTGCCCGACCACCAGATGCTCGCTGACGAACCCCATCCCCAGGCCTGGCTCCAGGGTGGGGCCCCGATAACCCTATATCGGGCAGGGTACACGTGTTCCTGGTTTTTCTCTGCATAGGGGTTTTTGTTGGACCACTCTTTGTCTGGCCTGTCACCTAGGACCAGTTTGCCTTGGGAGACCCTGCCAGGGGCTTTTTGCCCCAGACAACATAGCTCCTAGGATCATTCAAGCATGCAAACTCCTCCACCACGGTAAGGTGGTGATCCCCGTCCAAGGGGGTTGCATCCCCGTCCAACTACCTTATGTTGGATCCCCGTCCAATTACTATAGTTCCCTAAACTATACTCCGAAAGTCACTCCGACACCCTTCTTAAGTGGATATAAGATTTACTTACTCAGAATGCCCACCACTTGTTATTTTGAGAATCAGGCAGGAATCACACGCGGAGCTCTGTCCGCACCTCACTCTGGTGGTACTTTCCCTTCTCCCTGACTAATGAACGTCCTCACTGGGTTTCAGTCTGTGCTGCCGCGGCGATCCTCGCTGATCCTGCCAACAACACCAATTTATTTACAGTATTTAAAAAAGATAAAAGACAAAGCAAAAGAAAATGAGACAGCATAAGGAAAATCCTACCCCACTCTCTGACTAGTTATCAGAGAACCTCACTATAAATATCATGTGTGCACAGCATTTGCTGAAATCTTCTCTGCGACCTTCAGTAGCTTGTTTTAAAAACAACAATGTCTGAATAGTGCAGACGTGGATCTCAGTTCTGTCTACGTAGTTTTATTGCAATGAATAAACAGCAGACAGAAGTCTAGCTAGACTGGAGGATGTACACCTGCACTGACCCTACTAAATGTCAACATGACAATGTAATCATATCATCATAGTAAGATATCATCAGTTCTTCATAGTTATATGCAAACACAAACGATTAAGATTAATTACTCATACATAGTAAAATAATATTTTCCTTCACAGTGATAAAATAGAGAACATAAGACTTAAATCATCTAATGCATCGTGTAGATGCCATGCTTGCCTACCTCAACCAGAGTGGCTGCGCAGATGAAGCGCAGAGCCGCAGCGCCTTAACGTGCTTAAGGGAGCCAAGCACGACAGGTAGCGGAACAAAATAATTTTATTTAAAGGTGTACGACACCAAAAACACAGGAGGTACAAAACACAAGGTGACATAAAACTACGACGTGCACTGAGGAAGGGGGACACCGGAAATAAATACAGACAGACACCCGACCACGTGCACAAAACAAACCAATGAACGTAGAGTTAATTAACTAAAATGCCGAACATGAACAAAAGGTTAATTAACTCAAAATAAGGAACAGGTGCCCTCCTTGACGAGGCGTGGATAATGCCTTTTGCCTGCGTGTTCAGGTGGATGCTCTCTGGCTGCGTGATCCGGTGGACTCCCTCTGGCTGCGTGAAGAGGCGGACACCCTCTGCGGGCGAGGCATGCAGAACTTCCTCTGGCTGTGCAGTTCGGTGGGCGCCCTTTGCGGAAGAGGCATGGGGGGCGCCTTCTGGCTGCGGGGCGAGGTGGAGGCCCTCTTGCTGCGAGGCGTGGTGGAAGCCCTCGGCGGACGAGGAGTTGAGGACGCCCTCTGACTGCGTGGTCCGGTGGGCGCCCTCTGGCTAGGTGAAGAGGCGGACACCCTCTGCGGGCGAGGCATGCAGAACCTCCTCTGGCTGTGCAGTTCGGTGGGCGCCCTTTGCGGAAGAGGCATGGGGGGCGCCCTCTGGCTGCGGGGCGAGGTGGAGGCCCTCTTGCTGCGAGGCGTGGTGGAAGCCCTCGGCGGACGAGGAGTTGAGGACGCCCTCTGACTGCGTGGTCCGGTGGGCGCCCTCTGGCTGCGTGGTCCGGTTGGTGCCCTCTGCAGATGAGGTGTGGAGGATGCCCTCTGGCTGCGTGGCAAAGTGGACATCCTCTGCGGAGTGCTGCCCCTTGTGGATGGGCTCGGCGGCGTGCGGCCCCTTGTGGACACCGGAAATAAATACAGACAGACACCCGACCACGTGCACAAAACAAACCAATGAACATAGAGTCTATTAACTAAAATGCCGAACATGAACAAAAGGTTAATTAAATCAAAATAAGGAACAGGTGCCCTAAGCACCTGTTACAGTAGCGTAATCAATAATAAACACTCACCGATTACTGAAAAATCTAGTGGTAGAGAAAATAATATAGTACAAGAGTTAAATACCTTTAACCCCATATCTAAAAAACAACTTGTCTCATTAATTACACAATCAACATCCTGTCTGTTAGACCCAGTACCTACAAACCTGCTTAAAGACATCCTACCAAATATTACATAGCCTTTAATAAACATTATAAATTCATCACTTAAAATAGGCTATGTCTCCAAAAATCTGAAGTGTACCGCCATTAAACCATTACTTAAAAAACCCTGTAATACTCTCCAACTACAGACCAATATCAACCAGTAGTTGAAGTTTCATATTGAGTACAAAATTGTATTGATAACATACAGTATCTGAGTAAACTGATTCAATTGTATAAGCCAACACGTGAGCTCAGATCTCAAGGTGCTGGTTTACTTTTAGCTCCTAGAATAAATACAAATACTGCTGGTGGAAGAGTGTTCTTCCAGTTACTGTTTGTGATTCTGAATCATTATTAATCTTTAAATGTAGATTACAAACACATTTATTTAATCTTGCATTTAATTAATTTCCTTGTAGATAAAGATGCAGATCTCAGGCTTGGCTGTATTGGGTTGGTAATCTGGAATCAGCATGTGCTTGCGTTTCACCTCTTCACCCACCTCATCTTTAATGTGTGGCACTGAAATGAAATGATGACCCCCGTGTGGCGCTGAAATGATGCTGTTCCAGGGAGCCATCTCAACTTTTTAGCATCTGCAGTATCTGCCTAATCCCATATTTAGAAATGAGATCTTCAAATGAAATAAAGGTCCCCTCATAAATAAAATGTTCTAAATTCTTTATTCCTTTCTCTTGCCATTCTGTAAATTTCAGTACTGCCTTTGCTTGACATATATCTGGATTGTTCCAAATAGGTGTCATTTAACATGGGATTAGTGAGGACCTAAAAATTAGCTTTAAAAATTCCCACCAGGCAGTCAGAGTGGTCTTAATGTTAAGGCTTTTAAAACAGTTATAACGTTCAATAATAGAGCTAATGAAAGGTAAGTCAGAGATTTTCAATTTCCCACAAACTGTTTGTTCTAATTCCAACCATGGGTTATCTAAAGAATTTAACTTGGGCCACCTTGAAATATACTGCAATCTTTTAGCTAAAAAATAGTGATAAGTTATTGACCACCGTTGCATTTTAGCTTTTGCAAAGTTTTCAAACTTATTTACAGTGTTTTGCCTTTCCATAAGGATTTTGAAATATGTAAGTCTAATGATTTAAACCATGCAGCAGAGGGTTTATTAGGGATCAGTGAAAACAGATTTTGGTTGATTTTTGGCAAAATCATCATTTTAATTGTGGCAACAGTTCTCTGTTTCTCTTCTACCACCTCCCGTGATCATCAGTAAAACATCTCAGGTACGTCACAATCTTAGCGCTCTCTCTAACACACTCATTGCTGACTTGGTTACAGATGCCCTTCCTAGCATCTGTAACTTCTTAACCCTTGACACTAACACTGCATCAAGCACATTCTGCTCCACCTTGGCTTCATGTCTTGACCAGGTCTGTCCAAAATCCACCAGGAAAACACAGTTCTCCGTCCAGTCTCTGGCTCACGGAGATGCTTCGGAAGCAACGCACTTCTCTTAGATCCGCCGAAAGAAAATGGCGTAAGTCTGGAAGTTTCTCGAAGGATGCAACTGCTGCTAAATCCTTGTTCTTCCAGTCCAAGGTAACATGCATCTCAGATGCCCGCACCTTATTCAGTACCTACAACTCACTGCTAACTCCTCCCTCTCCCCCTCCCAACACCTCTCTGTCAGCTGATGTCTTTGCAACCTTTTTTTACAGAAAAGATCGAGGGCATCAGCAAACTCTTTCATACTCACCATTTCCACAACACTACATCTCACACATCCAGCCATCCAACCCTCTCTTCCTTCTCCCCTGTCGCAGAATCTGACATCTGCAAAATTCTTCTTGCCAGTAACCCAACTACTTTCCCCCTTGATTCCATCCCATCCCACCTTATTCAAGGTGGGATGGGATTATCCATTGCCTCCTCCATCACACCATCACTAACACACATCATTAACTCCTCTCTCACATCTGGTGCTTTTCCAAAACAGGCCATAGTCAAACCCCTGCTCAAAAAGCCTACGCTCAACCCAAATTTGGTCGAGAGCTACAGACCTGTTTCTCTTTTACATTTCTTGTCTAAAATACTGGTGGTATCTACACAGGTCTCCAAATTTCTTAATCAGAATAATCTCCTTGATCCCAATCAGTCCGGTTTTAGATGTGGTCACTGCACGGAGACAGCATTGCTCTCTGTGATTGCCAAAGCTAAATCTCAATCCTCTGTCCTCATTCTGCTAGACCTTTCTGCAGCTTTTGATACAGTAAATCAGCAGATTCTACTGCCCACTCTATCTGAATTAGGCTTTTCTGATATGACACTTGAATGGTTTCGATCATATCTCACAGGAAGAACCTTCAAAGTGTCATGGAATGGGGAGATCTCTAATTCTCACCAAGTACGCACTGGCATGCCTCAGGGCTCTGTACTTGGTCCTCTCCTCTTCTCAATATACATGACATTGTATATTGATTGATTATTGTAATGCACTATCCGGTATCCCAGCTTCCACAATCAGACCTCTTTAACTAATTCAAAACTTTGCACCCCAATTTGTATTTAACCAGCCCAAGCGAACTCATGTCACTCCATTACTCATTTCCCTCCACTGGCTCCCTGTAGCTGCTTGCATTCAGTACGTCACTGAATCTGGCCTACAGAACCATTTCTGTATCTTCCCCCTCCTACCTTCACACTATCTTTTCAAAATACACTCCGACTCGTTCACTTCTCTCTACTGATGATTGCCGCCTGGCGTTTCCACCTCACCGAGGAGCTAATTCTCACTCCATGGCATTCACCACTGCAAACTGGTTCACCACTGAAGCGGTTCTTCTGTGCTTCTTGAAATGCCAAGGAAGTGTACTATCAGCATTTGTGTGAGCTTTTGCCTCACAGGAACTGTCGTCTTAGTATGGCAAACGTGGCTCATTGGTCTAGGTGTGTGATTATTGCTTTGGACGTGAGAAGCCCATTGTTAAAATCCCAGACTAGCCCCAAGTGATCTCTGTTTGTTTCCTCCTTAAGATCTACTCTAAAACTCTTTCACTGTCAGTGTCACATACGGGGCGCACTGTCCGGAAAATGGCGGCGCAGCGCGGTGTGGTGTAAAGATATCGAGCCAGTGGGAATGCCGCTGGAGGAGCCGAGAGGAAATATATGAAAACAAATGATGCAGCGGGAACGCCGCTGAGAACATGATGAAACGTTCCATGCACTGAAATACATATAAATGCAGCAATCAGCAGAAAAGCCGCTGAATGCGGGGCGAGAAGAGCCCAGAGCGAAATATAGACACAAATAAACAAAAAACCACACTACAAACCCGAACGTGGCGATTGAGCATACTTACACAAGCGTGTGTGCTCAGTACAACTCAGTATAATACTGACCTGCTGGCTACTGCGCAGGCGTGCTAGAAATGTAGCCAGCAGGTCGCACGTGATCAGTTAGGACCCAATCCCTGATCAAGGGGGTGGGTCCTACCTTCGGAAGCCCCGAACGGCCCAAAACCCGATACACGGGAGACAGGGGGGAGGGGCCCAACCCTCCCAACCCTCCCAACCTGACAGTCAGAGTATAAGCTGTTTTTTTTAGATATCATTATGAAGTCAAATCAAAAGAACAACAACAAACATGGAGGGGGAATAACATGGCGAAACTTGGTGCGGAGAGCTTGAGCTACCCGGACCATAAAAAAGCGACGGACTAACAGCTGAAGGAAAGACAGACAAGGAAATAAGCAACAAGTTTAAGCAGCGATCTGTGCAGAGTTGGATACATCTATAAATGAGCAGAGAGGCAGCCGGTAAGGTAGAGACTTTGATATTAGAAGACTTTGTTGCTGAACTGTTTGCATTTGTGTTAGCTTTAGCTTAGCTACGCAATCAGCTGTTTGCTGAGGCATCTCATTTTAAATTGTTTGCGGTCACTTCCGGTTTCCGCTCGACATGTGCTAGACGCGATTTTACGGGCTCCGTAGGGAAAGCAGTATTTTATTTAATTTAATGCACTTCTGACACACGCTGTTCAAACACAAGGTGACAAACAGTAGGTGCAAACTTTATAATTACTAAATTGCACTCACCATGCCTCAAAAGGCCTCTAAATCGAACAAAGTTCCTGGCACTTCTCAGCCGCTCATAGGGCCTGCTCTGGCGGCCTCATCCTCGACCTCACCTGTGACATCCCCCCCCGACGACCCTGCTCTGGTATCACGCATTGTCCTGCAGGTTCTGACTGAGCTGAGGGCGATTTTTAAAGAGGAGTTGCAGGCGATGAGAGAGGAGATGATTAAGGACATATCAGTTCTGAGGACGGACTTCTCAACTTTGTCCACAGTTGGTGAGATGGAGCGGTCCCTGTCCTCTTATTCTGATGAGACAGTCACGTTGCGAGCAAAGACAGAGGCCCTGGAGAAACAGGTGGAGGCTCTCAGTGCCAGAGCTGATGATTTGGAGTCGAGATCGCGGCGCCAGAATCTCAGGATTCAGGGGGTCCCTGAAGAATTTTCGGTGACTCCCGCCTCGGTCTCTGAATTACTTAAAGAAGCGCTCGGCCTGGAGAATCTGCCTGAATTGGACCGCGCGCACAGGACGCTGGCTCCAAAAAGAGCCGGTGTAACCAGAGCGATCATTGTTCGTTTTCATCGTTACTTTGACTGTGTCGATGTTCTGAGACGTGCGAAGCAGAAAGGCTGGATGGAAGTTAGAGGTATGAAACTGGCTGTATTCCAGGACTTCACCGCTAAAGTGGCCAAACAGCGCGACGCGTTTAACGAGGTGCGCTCGCTTTTGCGCGGGAAAGGCGTGAGGTTTGCATTGCTGTTTCCAGCGAGGCTTCGTGTTACTGTGGACGGCAAAGACACGGTGTTTACATCTGCTGCGGAGGCAAAGGAGTTTATATACAAGATCCACTGAGTTTTAAACATTGTGACTCGGAGCCAGAGATTTAACTTTCGTTCCTGTACTGTTAATACACGCGGAGACGTTGGGACCCGCGTCACACACTTCCCGTTCAAGTGAACTTAATAGATATTATTTTGGATTTGGGACAGACCCTGTTCTTGGCTTCACGACTGAAACCTCTGAGGGTAGCGTGGATGGAACCCGTTATCACTTCCTTGTCGCGCACTTCATAGTGCACTTGAAAATTAACCACGCTGCTGTGCATTGTGTTGCGGATTAGGACGCGCCCTGAAGCTGGGACTGCGCATCACTGCTTGCTCTGCATATATTCAGAGAATAACTGTTACATATTGTGTTTTAAAGTTGATGTTTGAATCTAGTCCCGAAGAGCTTTAAGGGAGGATGTTTGGTTCTCACAATGTTATGGCTGTTTTCGTTTGGACCAATAAGCGTTTATGCTGTTTATTGATGACATTCACGGTGAAGCTGTGATTAAGCCTTGTTATCTTTTAGTTTTTTTATGTAAGACTTGTGTACAGACTGCACGTCATAAGGATTTTTTAATATGGTACTTGTTCCCCTGCGGAGTCCGAGTTGGGACACATGTTGAGCCATCGGGGGGCGCACATTTTGGGGGTTGTTTTCGTCGCGTCCTTCCCCTCTGTTCGGGTTGGGAGGTGGCGGGGCGGGGGTAGGGGTAGGGGGTGGGTGGGTTCGTTATGTGGGTTATTTATCTTGTTTTTATTTATTTATGTATCTATTTTCTTTTACTATTATTATTCCCTCCCTCCCCCCCCCCTTTTTTTTTTTTTTTTTTTTTTCCCCCCCCTTCCTTCCCACTGCCCTTCTCCCTCAGCCGGCTGTTTTGGCTTCACACTATTACAATTACAAACTTAATTGAATGAGTGCACCTCAATCTCTACCGGGCTCTAGCCTAAATTTCATATCCTGGAACGTCAGAGGCTTAAATAATTCAGTTAAACGTGCCAAAATTTTTGCTCATCTCAAATTATTAAATGCTGACATTATATTCCTACAGGAGACACATCTTGAGAATGGACACCACAACAAATTGAAATGCTCTTGGATTGATAGTTTTTAATCACTCTAAATTCAGAACTAAAAGCAGAGGAGTAGCTATCCTTATTAGAAGTGGGGTCTCGTTCGATGTAGATGATGTTATTGTTGACGTAAATGGAAGATTTTTAATAGTCCGTGGAAAATTGTGTAATGTCCCAGTTCTGCTTGTGAATATTTATGCCCCAAATTGTGACGACCCGGGTTTCGCTCACAAGCTATTCCAATCTTTACCTGATTTGCACACTCATTCTTTGATACTAGGGGGGGACCTAAATTGTACAATTAATCCAACACTCGACAGATCAGATTCGCGTGCTATACCCCGCTCCTTACTTTCTGAAGCGTTGGCTGACTTTATGTCTACTAATGGTCTCCTTGACCCTTGGAGATTTTATAACCCACAAGCTAAGGTTTTTTCATTCTACTCCCACCCACACAGAGTTTATTCACGTATTGACTACTTTTTTATTGACAATTCTATTATTTCAAGGGTTAAACATATCAGCTACCACCCAATAGTTGTTTCAGATCACGCCCCGGTGGCACTTAGCATTAATTTTCCAAAAAATTACAGGTTTACTACTCCGTGGAGGTTAAACACACTCCTATTATCTGATAACGCTTTCAATAATTTTATTTCATCCTCAATAGATGATTATATAGCTCTTAATAAAAGTGATTCAGTTTCTTACTCCCTTTTGTGGGAATCACTTAAAGCTTATCTGCGAGGCCAAATTATATCTTACACGTCGCATTCGAACAAAACGCGTAAGCTCAAGTTGCAGACTTTGCTAACTGATATCGCTAAAGTGGATGAACTTAATTCAGCGAACCCGTCACCCCAGCTACTGAAACAACGTTTGGAGTTACAAACAGAGTATGACTTAAATTCCACAGCCGAAGTTGAGAAGCTCCTCCTTCGTACACGGAGTGCATTTTTTGAGCACGGCGACCAACCCTCAAGACTGCTAGCACATCAGCTGAGGGGAACGATGGCCTAATGGCCCATTTCTCGTATTGTTGATTCCGCTGGTGAGTTCTGTACAGACCCGCTGGCCATAAATTCCGCTTTTAAGGATTTTTATGCAGCACTGTATCAGTCCGAATCTTTGCCTGATAGTTTAGAGATGTCGTCCTTTTTTGACAATTTGGGGCTTCCAACTTTGGGCCCGAGCGTGGCTGCTGATCTTGATTCCCCTTTAACTTTGGCTGGGATTATTAGTTCTATTAACAATATGCAAACCAGTAAGGCACCGGGACCAGATGGTTTTCCGGTCGAATTTTTCAAAAAATTTAAGGACAAGTTGGCGCCGTTGCTGTTGGCCGTGTTTGACGAGTCCCTGAGCTCGGGCTCTCTTCCACCAACTTTACGGGAGGCATCTATATCTCTTTTACTAAAAGGGGATAAAGATCCAACATCGTGCCCCTCATACAGACCGTTGTCCCTCCTGAATGTTGATGTCAAAATTTTAGCTAAGGTTTTGGCCTCACGTCTTGAGGATGTACTCCTGGATGTAGTTTCACATGATCAAAATGGTTTTGTCAAAGGTCATCATCTTTTCTTTAATGTTCGCACACTTCTAAATGTGGTTTATTCTGATCATTCCTTTTCTGTTCCTGAAGTCATAGTATCACTGGATGCTGAAAAAGCATTCGATCGGGTCGAATGGGAATATCTTTTTACAGTTTTACATCGATTTGGATTTGGCGAGAAATTCATATCCTGGATTAAATTACTTTATACACGTCCCCGAGCTAGCGTGCATACGAATAATTCTAATTCGGAATACTTTACATTGTCACGTGGGACTAGACAAGGTTGCCCTCTCTCTCCGTTGCTGTTTGCTTTAGCTATCGAACCACTTTCCATGGCACTAAAATCGCTCACATCATTTCGAGGTCTATCTCGGGCTGGGGTGGATTTAAAATTGTCATTATATGCGGATGACCTACTTTTATATGTGTCCGATCCAGCTAACTCTCTTCCCCCCATTCTTACACTTCTTAAGACATTTGGCACATTTTCAGGTTACAAGGTTAATCTCCAAAAAAGCGAATGTTATCCTGTTAACGTTCTAGCTTTACGTCTAAATCAAGCAGATGTGCCATTCAAATTGACACCTGACGGCTTTAGATATCTAGGTGTTCATGTTTCCCGCATTCCCGCAATTGTTTGATGCGAATTACTCCGTGCTGATAGATAAAATAAAAACAGACTTACAGAGATGGAGATCTCTTCCCCTTTCGTTAATCGGTAGGATAAATGTCATTAAAATGAATGTAATGCCAAAGTTTCTTTTTTTGTTTCAAACTCTTCCATTGTATTTACCAAAAACTTTCTTTAAAACGTTGGACCAGCTCATTTCTACGTTTTTGTGGGAGGGACGGGTTCCCAGGGTAGGTAAATCTCTGTTACAGAGATTCAAATTTGAAGGAGGCCTTGCACTGCCTAATTTTAAATATTACTACTTTGCAGCGCACATCCAAAAGTTACTGTGCTGGCTTCACTCCCCTGATCTACAGTGGTGCACACTGGAGACCCATTCTTTTAAATCTTCATCCGCACTGGCACTGATGGCTTCGTTCCTCCCGCTCAAACTGTCCAATTACACAAAAAACCCCCTAGTGCTTTCTACTCTACGTATCTGGGTGCAATTTAGAAGGTGTTTTGGATATACAACACCTTCCTTGTCATTGCCCATTTTAAACAACCATTTGTTTCCTCCGGCGCAGGGTGATTCGTGCTTCCAAACATGGCACAACAGGGGTATTAAATGTTTTCGAGACCTTTATAGAAACCAAGTTCTTTGTTCTTTTGGACAGTTATCATCTGAGTTCAATCTCCCAGCTTCACATTTGTTTCGTTATTTTCAAATCAGACACTGTCTTTCCTCTCTTTTTTTTGATTACATTCAGCTTCCAAGTGCTCCACCTTGGGATGACTTTTTGACATTGAATCCTCTTGAAAAGTCTTTTATATCCAGGATTTACTCCAAACTTCTGGAGCCAGGCGATGCATTCTAATGCTTTGGAAGTCGTCAAGCCCCCCTTCGTTTTCTGTTTGGCTACGAGAAGTCATGCGATTTCTTAAATTTGAGAAAATTAGATTTACTCTAAGGGGGAATACGGAAAAGTTCCATAAGAAGTGGTATCTCCTCTTGGATTACTTTAGGTCGATGAAGACAGCTCCAGCCGACTGACCCCCCCCCCCTTTATTTTTATTTATTATTATTGTTATTATTATTTTTCTTTTTTCTTTTTTTTTTTATTCTAGGAGGTTGGGTTTGGGTGGGAAGGGATAGGGTTGGAAAATATAAAAAAAAAAAAAAAAAGGGGGAAGAGAAGAAGAAAAGAAAGGAATATAAGGAATGTGTGTGAAATTGTTTGTGTATGTAAAGATTCTTCTTTTTCCTCAATAAAAAGATTAAATTGTTTGCGGTATCCAAATTTAAAACTAGTTTATAGCCTTCAATGCTAAGAATGTTAATGTGATGATTTGATGTAGTTTAAAAAATATTTGCATTGAAGAATTCTGTCAAGATGAAATTTTGAACTTGGAGGTGAAAGAACTTATGTTTGGTTATTTGTTAATTGAGTCTTAATTAAGCATATTTGGTTGCTTAATTTTGCGGCCTGAGTAAAATAATGTATGTTAAACTTAAATGATATAGACACATTAGCAATATTAATTTGTTTGTCTTTATTGGTATTGTTCTCAGGTTTTTTACCTGTTTCTAGATCAACTGTGAATAAATCCCCACCTGACACTGGTAAATAAACGGGAGATAAAACAAGAAAGCAGTCTGATCTTTTGAGTGGAATCCAGTTGTAAAATCTGCGTGGATGTATCCATACTTTTCAAGTGGGGAATCTGCACAAATCACTTGAGAACTTGACAATCATATCACTTTAAGTTAAACATTACGTCAAAATAATAATTCTGCTTGATAATATTAAAAATAAACATGATTGTTAAAGTCAAATCAGTCATTATTCTCATTTTCTCAGAATACGAGTGAGAAGTAAAATGAAATTAGGTTTCTTCAGGCTCCTATTCAAATATGAGCAAATTCTCCCTGAATTTAGCTCCAGCTGGGTTCAACTTTCACACCTCCTACCAAAGCAAAGACTGTGTAGAGGAGGTGGCCGAGTGGTTAAGGCGACAGACTGCAAATCTGTTGTGCATTGAATAAGAATTAAGTTTTTGTGGTCAAACGAAATGAGGTTTACATGAAAATAAATGTTGTTCAGTCAATGGGTGTTCTTTTGAATTTCTTAAATCCAGTTCCTTAAAAACTTCATTGTTTCCTGAGGAGAAGTCACAGCAGCAGCTTTGCACTTCTCCTATTGGGTTCCTGCCTGATTTTTGGCAAATAAATTGTACAGTGGTTCGAATTTCACAAAACAGGTCAGTAAAACTTTAATTATTTCTTTATTCTTTATTGTGGGTTCGAGTCCCATCAAGGGTGATGGTAAACTAAAGTGCTGCTGTAGATTTGTTTGAAACTCCAAGGGATCGTGATTATCGCTTTGGGTGCCAGAGGCCCATGGTTAAATCCCAGACTAGCCCCAAGTAATCTCAGAGTAGATCTTTTCCTCCTTAAGATCTACTCTGAAATTCTTTCCCTGTCCGTTATTTGCTATGACTTAAGTTCTGCGATTGTTGTTATCTTTATTGCCAGCTCCTACAGGCTTTGGTGGTATAGTGGTTAGCATAGCTGCTTTCCAAAGAGTTGACATGGGTTAGATTCACGGCAAATGCATTCTGTTTAACTTTGTTACTTTTAGTGTGAAGCAGAGCATGAGCTGTTTATATTATATCTTATCACTTGAAGTAAACATTATGTCCAAATCATAATTCTGCTTGACAATATTAAAATTAAACATAATTGTTAAAGTCAAATCTGATATTATTCTCATTTTCTCAGAATACGAGTGAGCAGTAAAATGAAATTAGGTTTCTTCAGGCTTCTGTTCCAATATTGGCAAATCTTCCCCGAATTTAGCTCCAGCTGGGTCAGAAGAACCGAGGTTTACACTAAAATGAATGTTGTTCAGTCAATGGGTGGTTCTTTCTAATTTCTTAAATCCATTCTAATTTTATTTATTTGTAAGATTTGTATTTATTTACTGTTATAAGTTCATTCATTCATTATCTTCCGCTTTATCCTCTATTAGGGTCGTGGCGGTGATCGAACCGGGAATCCCTAGCACTGAGAGGCGAACGTGCTAACCACTAAGCCCTGTTATAAGTTATTGCTTAAAATTCTTAAAAGTTTGAAATTGATTGTTTGGGTGTGGGACAGACTTGTAGCTCCTCCCACCTAACCTGTATAGGAGGGTCTTGCAAACAAATCTCTGTGCTTTGACTAGAGTTCATTGTTTCCTTAGGAGAAGTCGCAGTAGCAGCTTTGCGGTTCTCATTTTGCATTCTTGCCTGATTTCTGGCAAATAAATTGTACAATGGTTTGAATTTCACAAAAAAGTTCAGTAAAACTTAGATTATTTCTTTATGATGTTTAATGTGTGTGTGTTCACTAACATGTAGATTTATGAAGCAACATAGACATGTGTTTAATAATGTAAAACTAACTGCATCAGGGCGGCACGGTGGCATAGTGGTTAGCACGTTCGCCTCTCAGCACTAGGTATTCCCGGTTCGAATCCCCATCTGGGTGGAGTTTCCATGTTCTCCCCGTGTCCGAGTGGGTTTCTTCCGGGTTCCTCCTACAGTCAAAAAACATGGATCAAGTCAATTGAGTTCTCCAAATTGCCCTATGTAGAATGTGTTTGTGTGCATGTCTGTGTGAGTGAGTGTGTGCCCAGCGATAGATTGGTGCCCTGTCCTGGTTGTATCTACTCAGCGCCTGAAACATTCTCCCCTGGATGTGCATGGGGAACCCCCCTGCGACCCTAATATAGGATAAAGCGGAAGATAATGAATGAATGAATAACTGCATCAGTTAGTACAGGCCTCAAAACCAATTTCATTTTCAACCAAACGGAAAAAAATTCCATATTGATGGATGTAATCTTAGTAATACTCCAGTTCATGTGCTGTAGCAATGTGGAGAATAACCCCCATGCATAAAAACAAATAAAATGTAAAGGTTTATTACAAACATGTTATGATGGAAGCAATGCATATTTTATTTTAGAGTGGAGCAGCAGAAGTATGCTAATTTTTAATAGAAAACTGCTGTCTTTAAATTGTTCTGGAATGGAAAAGCCCCTGTGGCCTAATGGATAAGGCACTGGCCTCCTAAACCAGGGATTGTAGGTTCAAGTCCCATCTGGGGTGATGGTAAGCCAAATTGCTGCTGCAGTTCTTTTTGAAACTCCACGGGAGTGTACAATCTGCATTTGTCTGAGCTTCTGCATCCCAGACTCTGTCGTCTTAGTACGGCACAAATGTGGCTTGTTGGTCTGGGGTTGTGATTATTGCTTTGGGTGCCAGAGGCCCATGGCTAAAACCCAGACTAGCCCCAAGTAATCTGTGTTTGTTTCCTCCTTAAGATCTACTCTGAAATTCTTTCCCTGTCTGTTATATTCTATGACTTAAGTTCTGCCATTTTTCTTCAAATGTTATCTTTTTTGCCAGCTCCTACAGGCATTGGTGGTATAGTGGTTAGCATAACTGGCTTCCAAGCAGTTGATCTGGGTTTGATTCCCGGCTAATGCATGCTGTATAACTTTAAGTTACTGTTAGTGTGAAGCAGAGCCTGAGCTGTTTATATTACATCTCATATCACTTGAAGTTAAACATTATGTCCAAATCATAATTCTGCTTGACAATATTAAAAATAAACATAATTGTTAAAATCAAATCAGACATAATTTCATTTTACAGCTCACTCGTATTCTTAGAAAATGAGAATAAGGTTTCTTCAACCTTCTGTTCCAATATTGGCAAATCTTCGATGAATTTAGCTCCAGCTGGGTTCATCTTCCACACCTCCTACCAAAGCAAAGCCTGCATAGACGAGGTGGCTGAGTGGTTAAGCCGACAGACTGCTAACCTGTTGTGCGTTGCGTATGTTCAAGGTTCGAATCCGAAACTTGAGAATATGACTCATTTGCTTTTATCTGGTTCATTCTAATAAGAATTATGTTTTTGTGGCACTGGGTCAGAAGAACTGAAATTTACACTAAAATTAATTTACTGTTAAGTTCATTCATTCATTATCACCTGCTTTATCCTCTATTGGGGTCACGGTGGGGTTCCCCATGCCCATCCAGGGGAGAAATTCCCGGGCACTGGGCAGATATATCCAGGACAGGGCGCCAATCCATCGCTGGGCACACACTCACTCACTCAAACACACTCTATATGGGGCAATTTGGAGAACTCAATTGACTTGATCCATGTTTTTGGACTGTGAGAGGAAACCGGAGAACCTGGAGGAAACCCACGCGCACACGGGGAGAACATGGAAACTCCACCCAGATGGGGATTCGAACCGGGAATCCCTAGTGCTGAGAGGCGAACTTGCTAACCACTATGCCACCGTGCCACCTTGTAATAAGTTATTGCTTAAAATTCTTAAAAGTTTTAAATTCATTGTTTTGGTGTGGGACAGACTTGTAGCTCCTCCCAACTAACCTGTATAGGAGGGTCTTGCAAACAAATCCGTTTCCTGAGGAGAAGTCGCAGTAGCAGCTTTGCGGTTCTCATTTTGCGTTCTTGCCTGATTTCTGGCAAATAAATTGTACAATGGTTCGAATTTCACAAAAAAGGTCAGTTTGATTACTTCTTTATGCTGTTTAATGTTTGTGTGTGTGTGTTTGTGTGTGTTCACTAACATGTAGATTTATGAAGCAACATAGACATGTGTTTTGTTATGAAATCTGAAATTTCCCAGATGAACCCTTTCTGAAGTCATCAGAAAATACCACAGTACAAATGATTTCAGAGTTATTCGAATCAAACGGTTTATTTATGACAAACGTAGTCAAAGCAGTGTTCATCCAAGACAAGCCCAAGATCGCGATCCGACTCTAATCTCAGCACCACACCGGTCCCAACAAGACAGAGCCCCGAAGTCCAGTTGCTGACACTTTATTGAAAAACCATCGCACGTTCGGCTTATTCTGGAAAAAACTTGTCGAAGTTCTATGGGGGGGTGAACACGCCGTTCCTTCCCTTATCTGGGGGAGCTTGACACAGCTCGGTTGCCCTTGAGCCTTATCCACCAGACGCCAGATGTATCTAGTTTCATGAAATATAGTCCTTGGGCAACTGTCGGCCAGATTGGTCCATCGTTATCGAATGCGCTAATTCCCTTGAACACAAAGTACTTACAAATCACAAATTTTTATCCCTTCAATTCGCCCTTTGGGCGTGCCCATCAACACGCCCATCAAATTTGCCCCATAAGTGAATTTGTCCCATAAGTGGTGCTGATGTTCAGAGTAGATCGCTTACATTTATTCATCAGAGTTCTCCTACGTCAGTGTGCTGTGCATGTGAGCCCTAAAGTCAATACATGAATGTAAAAAATACACTCAGATTTTTGAAACTCTAATAATATATGGTTTCATACTCTACTTGTTATCAGAGTCCTGGGGCTGTGGGAGGTCCTGCTTCTGTCACTGCAATGGGCGTCCGCCACTCAGGCGCCCCACGCCTGCAGTGTTGTCGCCTCCGTCCATCACTAGGTGGACAGCCTTCTCTCCCTTTCCCCAGGTCTCTGGTCACGACCTACTAATTTCTGGTGCCCTATGTGCATTTTAAGTGCTATACTAAAGCGTGTGCGTGCAGTGTGTTATCTCCCCTACTGGGTTAATACCTTAGAGGGAAAGAGAAAGAGAGATAGAAAAATGAGAAAGAAAATAAATTCATAAATGGAAACAAGATGTGATCTTGGGCATTGTTTAAGCATAACTGATTTCTTGTCTATCAGGCTCCTCATCCCCGGAGCCTGATACAACCCTCCGCAGCGCCATGGTGTAGTCTGGTGGCTTTTCTGGTCATTCACCAATGGCGGTCACAATCAATCTAGTTAACAGTAAACTCCCAGACATGGTATGCAGCAGAATCAGAATCAGAATATCTTTATTGTCATTATACCAGGTATAACAAAATTAAGGTGCCATACTTTTCGGTGTCACATACTTAAATTTACACAGATAAAGAGATTTAAAAGAGTACACTATAATTTACAATTTACAAAAAAAATTGAAAGAAAGAAAGAATCTTATTTACAATAGTGTATAAGAATGTATAACCTGAGTTTGAATTGTATTTATATATTGCACGTTTTTAAAAAATTGCACCAAAATTGCATGTTCAAGAGTGAATTATGACTGTAAAAAATTTACAATGCACCATTTAGTGCTCGAATAGCGGTTGGGTAGAAGCTATTTCTGAGCCGGTTTGTTTTTGTTTTTATTGCTCTGTAACATCTACCTGATGGTAGCAGCTCTAGGAGATGGTGACCGGGGTGAGAATTGTCTGTAATAATTTTGTGAGCTCTCTGCAGACAAAGAGAACTGTGTAGATCCTGTAGCAGCACCCACAAGTTACCAGTATAGCAACAAACACAGCAATAGACATAAAGAGTGACATGATTCATTTGCCAAATGATTCCAGGGGGTTATCTATTCCGGAGGCCTCATGCATTTCCTGTGATAATTTACACAATTACTGACCCATCAGGTGCTGTATTATTAGGCATATAGGCACAGCACACTTCCCCAATCATTACGCAAACACCCCCTTTTTCTGCCAGGAGCATGTCAAAAGGCTTTTCTGTTCTGTATGGCCACAATTGACCTCACATGCAACTGTTCACTTAGTCCCTCTATTGCATCTCTGGTGAGATTAGTAAGACGAAGTACATTGTATTGTATGAAATTTATCCAGTCCACGTTTTTGTTGTGAGTCACTGGAAAAAGGGCCGATATCAGTGGAATATTTTCAAAACCTGCTGCAATTTGGTCCTCCAGTTTGAACTCGTTTGGCACCCCCCTAGGTACCCCGATCGAGTCTATATAAGTGGGTGAGTTCTTATATAAATCAAAGCTACTGACTGCTCTCCTTCTCCTTTGGGGTTCAACCCCCCCTTAAACCTATGAGAGTAAGAGGTGTCAACAGCCTCACCATGGTACATCTGCCAACAGCCAGGGTTGGCATTCTTACCACTAAGGTGTGTTTCCCACAATAATAATATAACCCCAATCGAGCCCATGGACCCAGATCTGTGTCGTTGTAGGTGATGTCTGTTTGGCACACCAATCATCGGGTACCTCCCCCAATCTGACACTGGGCCTTGAGTGATTTCTCCTGAAACAAGTGTAGTTTCCCTCACCTTTCCATGGAGTGAATAGTCCCGTGGCGGTATGATTGGTCATTGTTGGGTAGATTCTGGACAATGTGGTGCAGTTAGGCGGATTTGCCTCTTTGGTCAATTTTATTATGCAATCAAATCCTACCTGATCTGTGTTTGGGTAGAGAGGGGCTAGACTAGTAATCAGTCTGGGACGAGCAGCCACACATCCTTCCATCCTTTGATCCTTGGCTTGCTGCGCCAACCAATCCAACCACAGATTAGTTTCCTGGAAACCAGTAGCTAGTTTCACTATATCAACTGATGTCATTGAATTGTAGTCGGTTACGATTATACGGCTAGGGTTTTTCCCTTTAACGGGTGTTTTAGTTTGAATGACGGACTGTCGATTGTTACTTTGAACTGTGAGCGGTGATTTGTTTTTTAGTCTCACAAGTATCAACCCCATGGTATCATAGCCCGCTTGATCTACCCCTATTACCAGTATAAAGTCGTCCCCCCTCGCATCGTGTTTAAAGGGAGAATCGTCGAAATCCATGGACAAGCTTAGGGGGTTTTGGATGGGATGATAGTTCCTCTGTAGTTTAAAATTCTGCCATCTCCGTTTCAAGTCGTCTTTAGTGCCCCTGCCCTTCCACGGATCCCATGGTCTCCAGCTTCCGGTGTACGCCCTGACATTTCTCCAGTGATGTTTTTCCCCGCACCAATTTCCCCCTATATACCCGTGGTTTCTACACTGTATGTCCTCCTTTGGTGTGTTGCACACATACACATTGTAACCCCTATAGCTATAGTTGTAGCCCCTGCATGGTATTGCATCGCATAGGTCAAAAGTATAGGTTCGGTGGCTTCCCCTCTCGTGTTCTATGATCAACCCCTTGTAATGTTTAATGCAATTTTGGTAATTGTCTACCACCGCCCTTTTTTCCCTGTTTAACTCTTGGCCTGTTGGGTGTGTGCTAGTGGTGTCATTGTTTCTGTATTTTAACAGCCCTCCCAGACCAAAGGTCAATCCCACTATTGTGATGGAGACCAATCCCATTATCAGGGTAAATCTCCAAGGGGATCCCATCCCCGCATGCCAATTCACCTGGCTGTATACGTTGGTCCGTCTGAACATTCTCGGCAATTTGCTTTAGTTATTTAAATTAAAAACAGTCTTCCCGCACCCACTGACGTGTGGCACACTTACCTACTTTGACCCTTTGACCCCTCCTCACCCACAGCTTTCAGGTTTGGGTTCCTGGCTGCAACACAATGAGAAATGTGATGCCAGGGGTTACCTGTTTTACCTTTGACCTTTACTGCGTGACTTCTGTCACTTCCCACGGTCCATTCCACCTTGGCTCATTCCACTTCCTTTTGTGCTGCTTGAGTCTTACCCAACCTCCCGCTTCCACTGATTGGACCGTCTCCGCCTGGTCCTGCTTTGTCTTTTCCTGTACCTGTTGGGTGATTTGTGATATTACCTTGATGAGGGCTCTCATGTAGTCATCCAATTCTTCTTCATAGACCTGCAACGAGTTCCCGGCTATGGGTTCTTGGGGAGGACCTGGCATTGGTCTCCCGGTTAATAGCTGGTGGGGTGAGTAGTTCATGTCCCTTATCGGACACGCCCTCATGGACATCAATACCAGTGGCAACGCTTCTACCCAGGTCAACTTTGTATTATGGTATGTTTTAGCCAACTTAGTTTTAATAGTGCGGTTCGCTCTCTCGACCAAACCCTGCGAGGCTGCGTGATAAACAGTTCCAAATTTGTGGACTATTCCCAGTGCCCTTTCCACTTCTTCCAATTTGTTGTTACTAAAGTGGGTCCCATTGTCTGATCTAATTCTTTTGGGTACCCCATATCTGAGTATCAGCTCTGTCCTCAGCCATTTTACTACTGTTTTGGCATTCTATTTTCTGCAAGGTATCGCTTCCACCCAATGGGTATATACAAATTCACCATCAGAAGCATATCAGTGAAGTAGATGCAAATGTCAGTGAAGGGTCCCTCTGGAGCCAGGAATGCCCCCAGTGATACTTTGAGTCCTGGTTTGGGATTGTAGCTTTGGCATGTGTCACAGTAGATTACATGTTGCCCCACCATGTCTTTTAAATGGGGGGGGGGGGGGGGGGTGCCACCAATTGTCTGACAGTATTTTTAGCATTAGCGGCTGCCCCTGGTGAGTGGGCCCATGGGCTTGTTGTATCAGTTAGTTCAGTAATTTCATAGATGGGACTGGCTTCTTCCCTTCGGGGCACATCCAAATGTCATTGCGCTTACATGCCCCATTATCGTGCCACATGCTTTTCTCTTCCGGGCTTGCTCATTTTGAACCAGTTTCACATGTTCTACCATAAGCTCTGTCCAGATCCTAATACCACACATTGTTTGACAGTGTAACCTCCTGCCTTTTTTGCTGCCCGATCGGCTGCCTTGTTTCCCTGCGCCTCCATGTCCCCCTTAGTGGAGTGGCCTTTACATTTAATGATGGCCACCTGTTTGGGCAGCTGTACCACTTCCAGTAGCTTATGTACTGTATACTGTTTAAACTTAGTCACCCACGCATGTCCACCTTTAGTTAATGGTGGCAATTTAGCCAGTAAACCGTCCATATCTCTGTGGCTCCATGGTTTATAGACCTGTTGCCCAGTATGCAGAGTAATTAAGGGGTATTGAGAGATTTCACAACCTTGAGTTTTAGTGTCTTCCCAGCTGCCCCTCTGTTTGTCACTGTAATCGGTGGACAAATGTCTGTCCAAGTCATCAGTGTCATCAGTCATTTTGCCATAAATCAATCCTTTTTGTACTAGTAGTCACACATTTTTAGGATTGTGGAGCTTTCCATTTTTCCCATTGTTTATTAACCCTTTTTTCATTCTCCTTATATTTAAACACTTTTTTCTTAAGTTTTTTCGCCTCTTTTTTAATACTTTCTGATATTTCGCTGTCACTTTCTTACTCACAGTCATCACTATCAGAACTGTCTGTTTTTCTCATGTCTTTTGTCTATTTTTTATTTCTTTACATATTCATTGGGATATGCTGCTGACATGTGTGTGGACCTCCTATTTCATTTACTGAGCGTGCAGGAGTATGTCCCCATTGAGCCTTTGTGTTCCACACATCAGGTGGGTCTAATGTGGACTTCGCAGGTAGATTTGTCAACGTAATAGCGTATTGTTGATCTGTGTGATTTAATACAAATGTGGAATCCTCTGGGTCAGACTGTTTAATATATGCTTGCAAATTTGCCACTTGACTCTGTAATTGTTTTATAACTGATTGTTGGTCTAGATCTTCCGGAACATCTAAGGTTTCTCTTTTAATCTCTAAATGTCCACTTTCTATAATCAATACAGGAGTTTGCACTACTTTTTGTATACAGACTTGTGGTATCTGAGGATAAATCGGTCTGTACGGTGGTGGGGGTTGTATGGGAGTGATGAAATCTATGAGTAGACCTTGGTGTGTCTAGTTCTAAAGACAGAGCTTAATCACTTTGCATTTACATTTACATTTAATCATCCAAAGCGACTTACAAATGAGAACATTACAAGTCAGAAGTTATGGAGAAAACCAACTATACTGTAAATTCATCAAACCTCATTCTTATTTGATGCTGCGCCCCCCCACTCCCCTTTTTTTTCTACAACAGGTATTTGTTAAAGAGATGCAATGAAGCTAAGTGTCATCAGCATAGCAGTGGTAAGAGAAACCATGCGCCTGGATGACTGTGCTCAGTGATGTCATGTATAGTGAGAAGAGGAGAGGACCAAGTATACCCTGAGGCACACCAGTGCGTACTTGGTGAAAGTTAGAGATCTCCCCATTCCATGACACTTTGAAGGTCCTTACTGTGAGATAGGATCGAAACCATTCAAGTGTCGTATCAGAAAAGCCTAATTCAGATAGAGTGGACAGATGATTGTCTGATGATTTACTGTATCAAAAGCTGCAGAAAGGTCTAGCAGAATGAGGACAGAGGATTTGGCTTTGGCAGATTTAAGTGAGTCAATCACAGAGAGCAATGCTGTCTCTGTGCAGTGACCACATCTAAAACCGGACTGATTGTGATCAAGGAGATTATTCTGATTAAGAAATTTGGAGACCTGTGTGGATACCACCCATTCAAGTGTTTTAGACAAGAAAGGTAAAAGAGAAACAGGTCTGTAGCTCTCGACCAAATTTGGGTTGAGCGTAGGTTTTTTGAGTAGGGGTTTGACTATGGCCTGTTTGAAACAATTTGGAAAAGTACCAGACGTGAGAGAGGAGTTAATGATGTGTGTGAGTGCTGGTGTGATGGAGGAGGCGATGGATTGAAGAAGGTGGGATGGGATGGAATCAAGGGGCAAGTAGTTGGGTTACTGGCAAGAAGAATTTTGCAGATGTCAGATTCTGCAACAGGGGAGGAGGATAGGGTTGGATGGCTAAATGTGTGAGATGTAGTGTTGTGGAAATGGTGAGTATGAAAGAGTTTGCTGATGCCCTCGATCTTTTCTGTAAAAAAGGTTGCAAAGACATCAGCTGACAGAGAGGTGTTGGGAGGGGGAGAGGGAGGAGTTAGCAGTGAGTTGAAGGTACTGAATAAGGTGCAGGCATCTGAGATGCATGTTACCTTGGACTGGAAGACCTTGGTCATCATGGACTGGATGACCTTGGCTTCATCCATGACTGTGTGCCTATTTATGGTTCGAACAAGGATTTAGCAGCAGTTACATCCTTCAAGGAAGTGGCAAGTGAGGACTGGTATGTTTCTAAATCTGAAGACAGACCAGACGTACGCCATTTTCTTTCGGTGGAATGAAGAGAAGTATGTTGCTTCCGAAGCGTCTCCGTGAGTCAGGGACTTTGGGATATTGTTTTTTTTTTCCTGATTTAAATCATACCTATTTGTCAGGCAACAATTTGTCCAGCTAGTGTGCCACGTATCAAATGCATACATACATCAGGGTGTGCTTTAGGGCTCTGTCCTCCATCTATCCCCTGGGTGAAATTTTCTGAAATCATGGGTTAAAATTCCACTGCTAATCGGACGACAAGCAGAGTTACTTTAGCATTTGGCCCTCTGATCCCTTTCTTTCTATTGCACTCACCAGTTGTCTTCAAGATCTCATTGTATGGCTGCGGGCAAATTATTTTCAATTAAATACAGAGAAAACAGAACTTCTATACATTGGCTTGAAAGCTCAGTCTTCTTTCTCTTGCCCTGTCCTTCTCATTGGGAATTCTTCTGGTTCTTCTCGTGCTACTGCTCTGAAAGTTGGTGTTACATTTGGGGTCTTAGCCCCATACTTTCACTTCAGACAGCAGGGGTTTTGGTCCGTGCTTTTGTTACTTCTCAGCTGGACGATTGTAACTCACAGCTCTACGGTCTTCCTAACAAGACAATATGCCCTTTACAACTTATTTAAAATGCTGCGGCTAGGATCCTCACATCCACTCAAATACACGAGCAAATCACCCTAGTTCATGAGCAACTGCATTGGCTCCCTGTGCATAAACACATCCAATATAAAATACTGCTCCTTACATTTAATACACATTTTATAGACATAACCTGTAGTATAGATATATTGTTACAAGTGCCTAATGCACCTGTCCCTCATTAGTGTAGTTATTTACTCCGTTCGGAGTAAATTGGTTGATTTTTGTGCACGTGTAGATTGGTTGGTTTTGGTGCACGTGTTCGGGTGTGTTTGTGTTTAGGTTCCGTGTTCCCCTTTCCCCGTGCACGTCTTTGTTTCCATGTCGACTCATTTGTGTTTTACCTTTCGTGTTGGTGTCCCTACACCTTTAATTAATAAATTCCCGTTTTATGCTACCTGGTGTGTCTGAACTCCCTTCAGTGCGTTGAGGCGCTTCGGCTCTGCGCATTACGTTGCACAGCCAATTTCCGTGTTAGGTAAGCGAGTCTGTCAGAAAGACGTGACTATAAATTTGGAGAGTTCAGAGCCCAGGTAAGCTCTTTTTTTTGCATTGGGTCGCCGCAACCGCACACCTGAACTTATGGCTATGTGGAAATGGTAGGACTCCGAGGATGAGTTTATATGAACGAGTGGGTATGAGTCGCTCTGCGCAGAGGAAGGTCTCGATTTCATCGAGATCTCAGATGACGAGGCGGGCGAGTCGTACCTGTATGGGCATATTCTGCCTGTACGCACTCTTCTAAACTCTGAGGAGCTCTGGACTGACGGTCCGGTCCAGTTCGTGAAACCACCCCCCGTTGAGAGTCCAGCCAGCGCACACCCCCGCCGAGCTCCAGTCAGCGCGCGTGCCCGCCGAGCTCCAGCCAGCCCGCGTGCCCGCCGAGGTCCTGCTAGCATGTGAGTCCGAGCCCCAGGGGTCGCCCTCCGCCGAGCACGAGCCCCAGGGGCCGCCCGCCGCCGAGCCCGAGCCCCAGGGTTCGCCCGCCCCCGAGCCCGAGCACCAGGGGCCACCCGCCGCCGAGCCCGAGCACCAGGGGTGCTCCCCTCGCCCCGCAGCCAGAGGGCACCGACCGGATCATGCAGACAGAGGGCGTGCTCCACTCCTCGTCCGCTGAGGGCGTCCACTGCGCCCCACAGCGAGAGGCCGTGCTCCACGCCTTGCCTGCAGAGGGCGTCCCCTGGACCACGCAGCCAGAGTGCGTCCATCACGTCTTACCCGCAGAGGACGTACACCGGGCCGTGCAGCAAGAGGAAGTCCACCGGAACATGCAGCAAGAGGGCGTCCTTCACATGTCGCCCGTAGAGGGCGTCCGCCTTGCCACGCAGCCAGAGGGCGTTCTCCACGCCTCAGCAGCAGAGGGAAGCCCCTGAAGCGCGACTGTTGGGACGGGGGTATGTTACAAGTGCCTAGGGCACCTGTCCCTCATTAGTGTAGTCATTTACTCCATTGCACGATTGGTTGGTTTCGGTGCATGTATTCGGGTGTGTCTGTATTTAGGTTCTGTGTTCCCCTTCCCCCCGTGCACGTCTTTGTTTCCATGTTGACTCATTTGTGTGTTACCTTTCGTGTTGGTGTCCCTACACCTTTAATGAATTCCCGTTTTATGCTACCTGGTGTGTCTGAACTCCCTTCAGCGCGTTGAGGCGCTTCGGCTCTGCGCATTACGTTGCGCAGCCGATTTCTGTGTTAGGTAAGCGAGTCTGACATATATAATATTGTATACTTCATATTCATTACATAATTTCACGTGTACACACACATGTATATAACGTCCTTATTTATTATTATATGTTTATACACATCACTACTCAATGCACCGGTCACTGTTACTACTGCACTTTACAAAAATAATGTATATATTTCACTGGTAGACCCTAACTACTTTTTATTGGCCCTGTACTTGTACTCTGCATAATGACAAAGTTAAATCTAATCTAATCAAATTTACACACTCACTCCACAAAATGTAAATAACTCAACCCCCAGCTCATCTAAAATTATATTAATTTCACATTCTTGAACAAACATGGTAAAAGAAAAAGCTCTGTGTACTGATCACTAACCCATTGTTCTGCTAGACTGACTGACTCTGACTTTTCTTTGACAATTCTAAGGGCAAAATCATGATTTCAATACAAAATAACCTTTAATAAACACATATATATGTATAAATTATATATGTATGCATTTCATTCCCTTGTTTTAGTTCTTTTGCTACAGCCCTGCATTTAGTACAACTATTTGTCTCTAATACATGGTGTGTGTCCTAGTGCACAAAGTAAGATCAATGAAGTCATGCTTGAACCAGGCAGGTCCACATAGAGTCCAGTCCCTAAACCCATTAAGCACATTTAAGATTAATGATAAGCCTTTTGGTCCAAATCAGTGTCTGACCTCAAAAATTCTCCACATTCACTCCAAAATCTGGTAGAAAGCCTGTTAAGATGCTGGTCACAAATTATATACAAATTAAAGAGGATTCAATTGCTAATTTAAGTTAATCTCAAGGGTTATAGAATCATTGGGTGCAGCATACACTGTGATGTCATTTGGTTGTCAAGACATAGACTGTTAGTGTTCTAGAACACCAGCAAAATGAAATCGCACACATTAGAGAATAATATACATTTCTTTTGGAGATATTATGGACCGAAACATCTGTAATGAGATGCGTGAGAAGGACGAGCACTGTGATGTCATTATTAGAGTGGACAGCATAGATTTCAGAGCTCATAAACTTATTATGTGTGGGTGCAGCCAGTATTTCAGGTTTGGAAAGGTTTTTCTCCACACTGCGTTTCGGAATCAGCCTGTCATGTGACATTAGAACAAATCAAAAGCATAAATAGGAACAATATGAGACAAATATATATAAAATCTATTCTTAAACAAATTTATCAAAACATGAAAATCACATTGAAATAGCAAATTTAATGTTTAATTTATTTAATAATTTGATATTTTAAATACAGCGATGGATTGGCGCCCTGTCCTGGGTCTATCTGCCCAGCGCCTGAAACGTTCTCCCCTGGATGGGCATGGGGAACCCCACCGTGACCCTAATAGAGGATAAAGTGGGAGATAATGAATGAATGAATATTTTAAATATTAAGCTTGGCACTTATTTTCGTTATTAGAAGGCTGGGAATCTTTCAATCAAACTATTCAACTGTTTAACTATAAAGCATAAAGTGAAATGATTCTTTAACTTCATTGCACACTAAACTGATAAATTAAGTGAACTTTAGTTATCCAAGAATGTAAATAAGTGCTCGATAAAAACGGAATCTTAAGGTTTTGAGTCATTAAAAGAGTAACTATAGTAGATTTTTAATAAAAGAAAACAAATGCAAGTAAAACACATTTCAGTCAGGAACAAATTCAAATTTATTAGAGTTATTCATCTAAAATCTGCAAATTTAAGTAAGAGCTTAAATATTTTAATTAACCTAATTTAGTTTTCTGTCCTCATAATTCCCCCTCTTCTTAAATCCCTTAATCCACTTACTGATTCATATTCACATTAAACATCATGTGCCTGTTATTCATCTTCTGACAAATACACTGCTTCACTGTGTAAATATTTATATCTGACTCCTCATGACCTTCTCCTGTAACTGCAGAACTCTATTCACTGGTAACTGGTACAACATGGAGAAGAGTGTGTACTGCATCCCTGGGGTGTCACCAGACATGATGGCTCTGATAATTCAGTATGCTTACACAGGCCATACAGACATCACAGTCAGTAATGTGAAGCATCTGCTGGCCACAGCTGATTACCTCGACATCCAGGGGCTTCTTTGTCTGTGCTGTGATTTTCTTAAGGTCCAAATTTGTCCGCTCAACTGCATCGGCATTTGGAGATATGCTGAATTGTACTCCTGCCGTGAGCTGTGTGATTGTGCCCACGCCTTTATCCTACAGCACTTTGAGGAGATCAGCTCGTCCCCAACTCAGGAGTTCTTAGAGATGAGCCTTTCAGAACTCAGCAGCATTCTGGAGCAGGACAGGCTGAATGTGAGGGAAGAGGAAACAGTGTTTAAAGCAGTAATCACCTGGATTAAGCATGACCTCAAACTGCGCTCAAACCATATCATCACTCTGCTGCCAAATGTAAGTTGGCAGGGGACATGTAAGGGATGAGGATTTAGTTCTTTACAATATCACACTTTATTTAATTTCTACCTTGAAAAGTCTATTCAGCACTATTGAACAGATGCTAAATGTAATTTGGTTTGTATGTAACACAATCTTTACCCTAAACCTAATTCTATCCTGCCCTTCAGAATCCTGATCATCTTTCGGGGAACTTATTTAAATCTATTTCTTGTATATTTATTTAGTCCAAGTATAAAACCCAGCCATAAAGACCTTAGAGTTTAAGGATTATTTTTCAGGTTTCGCTGAAAGTTTGCCCATTTTTATTTCAGAAATTTTTATTTTTACTAATATATAGTTGCAGGCAGGATTAAAATAGTTAAGTACTAAACAATGATAAGCACTAACTATGGAAACTCAGATGGCCAATGGATATGGGCCACTTCACAGCTGCCCCACTGCCTGTCTGCATGGCCCTCATATAAAAAAAACTTAAAAAAAAAATTATTTGGACCACAAGACCCAAAACACACCTAGACCATATTTGCCAGAATATATAGCATATATGATTTATTACCTAATGTACTGGTAGAGTATGTGGAACTAATGTGAGGCTCTAATTAGTTGGGCAACATTTTTCAACCAGCAGGGTACATCCATGTCGGGTCAATGTGCAACAAAGAGATGGAACAGTTAATGGAACGGATTAAAATCTTAACCCTCTGAACCTTAATATTTTTACATTTGAAAGCCTTCACTGTGACTTGGAGGAAATCATTTCTAGATATTTCCTATTTATAAATTATCATAGTGGGATGATGAGTGTGATACGAAAGAGTGTTTGAATGAGAGATAATGTGTTTGCTGTGCGCTTGGGGGGTTAGGCTCATGTAGCTCATCTTTGTTATTTTCTCAGGTACGACTGGGCCTCATGAGTCCTGAGTTCTTCCAGAACAGGCTAAAGGAAAGTCAGCTGGTCAGAACGTGCATGGAGAGTTGCCCCCTCATCGATCGCTCCCTGAATATCCTCTCAGCGAATCGCCTCAGAGTGCCACACTCTGTCCTGCTTGCTATCGGAGGCTGGAGTAATGGACGCCCATCCAACACCATTGAGGCTTATGACTCCAGGGCCCAATCCTGGAGGGTAATAGATAGCCCAGAGTTCACTCCTCGAGGCTATCACAAAACTGCTGTACTAGATGGTTACCTATATGTTGTTGGTGGGTACGATGGCAATGAAAATTTAAACAGTGTGTGCAAGTTTGATTTAATCACTCATAACTGGCATGAAGTGGCACCCATGCACTCGCACCGTTCCAGGCTTAGTGTGGCTGTGCTGGATGGATACATATATGCCATGGGTGGCTCTGATAGCTTCGGGCATCTTAACACAGTCGAACGATATAAGCCTTTGACCAACCAGTGGAGCTATGTGGCTCACATGCATGAGCAACGAAATGATGCCAGTGCCACCGCCCTGCATGGCAAGGTAATACTGGGCATTGCACTGACTCGTAAACCAGCAAACTCTTGCCTGTCATTGTGTTTTGAGCAGAGTATAAAAATAAATAATGTTTACTTAATTGTTTTCCAGATTTACATTTGCGGAGGCTATAATGGAAACGTCAATCACATCACAGCTGAGTGTTTTAATTCTCTAAGTGGCCAGTGGACCTTCATTGCCCCGATGCTTGAGCGCCGGAGCAGCTTAGGGGTCATCACTCTTAACAACCAGATCTATGTGGTGTGTCCTGATACTGTACTTCTCAGGGGTTCCTCTAGGGCAGGGGTGCCCACACTTTTCTGTCCCGAGATCTGCTTTTCCATTGGACAGGTCATCGAGATCTACCAGGGTTAATAATTTTTTTAGGCTTTTATATTGAAACCTGTTTACACCCATCATGTTAGTGTTGGGGGGGCACGTTGGCACCTTCACCTCTCAGTGTTAGGGATTCCCATTTCAAATCCCAATCTGGGTGGAGTTTCCATGTTCTCCCCATGTCCGTGTGGGTTTCCTCTGGGTTCTCCGGTTCTCTCCCACAGTCCAAAAACATGGATCAAGATCAATTGAATTCTCCAAATTGCCCCATATAGAGTGTGATTGTGTGCACAGTGATAGATTGCCCCCCTGTCCTGGGTGTATCTGCCCAGCGCCTGAGACGCTCTCCCCTGGATGGGCATGGGGAACCCACCCCCCCACACAACCCTAATAGAGGATAAAGCGGAAGATAATGGAAATATCTAATGTAAAAAGAAACTATCTAGTGTAGATGATTCGTGATCCAGTGCTCTGGATTTAAGCACAGAGGCGTGGCCACGGGCCGGTTTTTGGAACAGCGAGAGAGACGGGGAGGGGGGTGGGGCAGACTGCTCGCTCGCAGAGATCGCGATTCAGAATGAATCAAATTGTGTGTTAAAATGCGTGCGCGCATGTGTAAGAGTGCTTCCGATACTGTGCTGTAAAAAAAAGCACTGATACGTGATTTTTTTTTTTTCAAACCTCCATCGCGATCGACCTGACACCCCTTTGCGATCGACCGGTCGACGTATTGAGCACCCCTGCTCTAGGGCACTTTGGGTGGTTGCTTGTTAAAAGGCTGTTGATTAACCTGAAGATTTGATTCCGTGATTGTTTAATGGTTCTAGGAAATAGAATGTCCGAAAGACATAATTGGTCCTGACTCTGACAGCTGTTTGCTTAAAATGTGTGGCCCGTTATCCCTTTTTTTTGGCTATTTAACTAAAACCGACTACGCCACCCTTTGGTTTAGACCTAGAGCAAGGGGAGCTCTGAAATATCAACACACACAGGTTGCTTTAAGAAAAATATTAAATTTCCTTTATTAAAAGTCCTTGGTCACAAAGGTTGGCAAGCAAGCAAAAGAAACAATACTCATAACTCTCAAACAATAAAATAAACCATACATTTTTTATTACAAAATAAATATAAATAAACAACTAATCATAACTAAGTCTCAGGGTAGGAATGGAACAGCTAAACAACTCAGTAGTGACTATACTCAAAATAGATAAAAAAAAATAAGGAAAACCCAATAATAGACATTACAAAGCAAATTAGTGATCACTGCACACCACTACAATTACTGACTAGACAGCCTTTCCATTACCCAGATTTAAAGAACCCTAAGATATAATTAGTCGTAACCAGACCTCGAAATAAAAATAACAAAAATCGTTAAACACTCTAAGAGTCAGAGCAGCAGTCAAAGTATTTAAAATAAACTTCTAAATGTTTAGTAAAAGACAACAGCACTTATACTTCACATTTCATCTTAAACTCCTAGCGACACAGTAACCGAAACAACTAAATAGAGAGTAAAACAAAGAAAACAGCATAAGATAACAAAAAAAACCTTATAAGAAAACAGCAGCTAGCCCCATTAAAAACACTGGACTCTGTGTGAGCAGAAAGGGCAAGAGAACATAACATTAAATGGTTGTACCACAAGCACCATAACAGTAAGTTAAATCCAACCTATTACAATATGCACACTCAGATGTTACAAATACATACCCCATTCACAGGCAGCAATTCTATCGTTCTCCCAGTCAGCTTCTTATGACCATAGTACAACTCTCAGCTTTAATTACTTCTGAGCTCTGTGTTACTCTGTGCTGCAATACACACAAGCCAGTACTCACACGGCTCCAACCAGCCTCTGTCTCCGTCTAATAAAAACACACAATGTGCTATGCCACGATTTACTTACACACAGATACTAAAAAGAAGATTAAAAACACACCTTAGACTCGCGCTGATCCCACACACACCGTATGTTTGGCTAGCTTAGCTACTACTGCTACTAGGACCCCTTAGCTGCCCATATATCAGCCTGTCCACCAAAATCCCGGGAATCTCAGCCAATGCCGACTCTCAACCCATTAACCACAGCCCCCATTCCCACTGGCTACAGTTTGGTTAATAGCTTTAAGTCAAAATTTTAAACATAAGTGTTTTAAAAAGAGTATGATGGTTTTAAATAAATGTCATTAAGATGGTAAAATGATGTAGTACAGTTCCTAAATGCCTTAAAAGTTTCTTCAGAGGTTCATTATTTTTGGGATGCAAAATGATTTAAAGTTCTTGGAAACTTTAGTTAACTGCTAGTTTTTACCTAAACTCTCTAAACAAGGTTTTTGGTACCTTAAAGGTTCATGAGATGGTTGATGGTTTGAGATTGAACTTTCAAAAGGCTCTAAAGGCTTTTGGACACATTACAGCTACAGCAGCTGTTGTGACCCCACCTACCCACCACCATTTTGGAAAGCTTAATGTAAAAAAAATAAGAACTAAACTATTAAAAGTGTATTTGTGATGTCCGAAGGGTCTGAGGGCCTGGTTCTCCAATCTCCATTCTTGTTCTTCCCAAAGGCATTTAATGGTGTTGAGGGCACATTCCTACATAACCTTAATTCCACGAAACCTGCTTTAGTCATGGTAAAACAGAAACTGTTTTGGATCGTTTAGATTTGGATTTTGTTTGGTTTACAGGTTGGGGGAATTAATAGAAATGGATTTCTAAAGAGTGTGGAAGTTTACAACCCTCAGTCCAACACATGGAGCAGACGCAGCCCCATGCTTAATCTACAAGTATACTTTGGAATTGAGGTACCAAGACAAAGCAGAAATTGAGCAATTTATTCATCTGATTTTCTTCTTTTGTTCATATTTTTTCTATATTCTCAGGTGATGGATGAGCGCTTGTATGTGGTTGGCGCCTTAAGCAATGAGTACTACGATGAGAAAACTGACAAATGGTACACGACCACAAGTTTGAGTTTTTAATAAACTTTTGTAATAAACTCCATTTGTGCTTAGTACCAGAATAGAAAAGTGAGTTCTGATTGATTGAAAGCTAGAATCATTACAACACCAATAAAAATCAAAGAGTTCTTAAAGTAACAAAAAGTGTGTGCATACATTTGGTCACATGGTATGTAAGATGTGACAGACATGATTCTAATTAATATGTAATATATGTAAGTTAATATGTAATATTTTGTTTTGTTGAAGGTTCGTCATGCAGGATATGAACGTTAAACGCTTTGAGCTGAGTTGTTGCGTGGTTTCGGCTCTTCCCAACATCACAGACTACACATCCCACCAGAGGCCCTGAAATGCCAGACCTCCAGCTGACAAACTGTCTTTTATAAGGTAAAATATTATCAATCTCTATAAGTAACCATCTATAAAAGAGGGTGAAAGAAATAAAGACCGGAGACAGGATTTTACCCCAACGAACAGGCTTTATTGCCAGCACGACACGCATTTAAAAACACTGTGCTCTTACAGTAGTCTTCTCGCAAATGTGCCGTGGCCACCATCCCACCAGCTCGTGGTCAGTCTCTCCCCGCTGCTTCTGGTGTTCCTGGTTATAAAAGAACACACATGCAAGCTGAGCCGTGTCAGGGCATTAATTGACCGTAATCAATGTCCATCAACGACAGCGCCATCTTTTATCCCACACCACCCAATTCTGCCACAGTGTCCTTTGCTGTAAAGCATTATACTGCGAGACTGAAGATATACAGTAACATGAAAATTCACTTTGAGTTTACACAATATATACATGAGTTCATTTTATTGTTCATAATCAGTACACTGACAAATATTCTGACTTATTATTCAACCAGTGATTTGGTTAATTGTTTTCACATTAGAACATTCATTCTGTCAGCGGTGGAGAAAAAAACAACCAGAACTGGCAAACTGCGTAGCCCGCAATGATGACGATCGACAACACAGAAGGTCCACTCGAGAAGCAACAAACAAGCTGCAGTCTAATCCTAGATAAAGAGAACACATGCAACTAGTGAGCGTGATACGACGCGAGGAAGCAAACCTGAACACAGCGCTTATAAGCACGAGAACCGGAAATAACCAATTACAAAACAAACCGGTAGAGGTAACCAGTGATATACCCTCACCAGAGTGCACAACAGAGGGAGCAGGAGTGACATTACCCCCCCCATTCCAGAGGGTGTAAAGAAGCAGAAGAGACTGACCTATACCTACATTGACGATGCAGACAGCCCCTGTCACGAGGTGCAGGCTTCTCAGGATAAGTTCTGAGATGAGATTTGGATCCAAAATATTGGTAGCTTCCACCCAGCTATGTTCCTCAGGGCTGAATCCCTCCCAGTCTACCAAATACTAAATGATGGAACCACGACGAAGCAAATCTAACAGGGAGGACACTGAATAAACATTAGTAAGAGACGACGTCTGAGTAACAGTTTGCTCCTGAAGAACTGAATGGAGAGGGCCGGAAACAAAATGTTTAAGGAGTGAAGTGTGAAAGACTGGATGAACCTGGTACTGAGGTGATAATTGAAGATGGTAAGAAACTGGATTGACTTGTCCCAAAATCGTAAACGGACCTAGGAATCGAGGAAGTTTGCGCGTACCGGAGCAACACCGGAAATCCCGGGAACTAAGCCAAACTTTGTCTCCGGTCGAATATGCTTGTGCCTCACTTCTGCGACGGTCAGCAAATGATTTATTGTAATGTAGAACAGTCTCCATCCACTGGTGAACCTGCTCCCAGACTCTCTCACCACGTTTAAACCATTTGCACACTGGCGAATGGTTTAAACAGCTGCCCCACTGCCTCTCACACTGGCCGTTGCCAGTTGCCGGGTGGTAACCAGAAGTTAAACGTAGTTCCCAATTTTTCGAAAAATGACCTCCATAAGGCAGATGTAAATTGAGGGCCACGGTCAGAGAGAATATCCTCCGAGATACCAAACACAGGAAAAATATTCTTAAAGAGAAGTTCTGCAGTCTGAAAAGCAGAAGGGAGAGAAGCCAATGAAAAAAAAAACACACAGCCGGTGAAAACTGATCAATGAGTGTAACTATGGTGGTACAACCCTCGGAACAAGGTAAATCAGACACAAAATCTATAGCCAGACCAGGGACGCGCAGGAACTGGTAAGGGTCGAAGTTTACCCGCAGGCAATGATTTGGGTGTCTTACAAACTGCACAAATGGAACATGAATATACAAATTGCTGAACATCTGACTTTAAAGTCTCCCACCAGTATTTGCAGTGAAGAAGATGTATAGTGCGTTCCACCCCGGGATGACCAGAACACAGGGATGAATGAGTGTAATGAGATGAGTGTGAAATGACTCAGGCACATACAAAACTCCTTAGGACAAGTAGAAGGAGCAGGTACTGACTGAAGAGAACTCACAATCTCATGAGCAAAATCTCAATGCAATGAATAAATGAAACATCTATCAGGAAGGATAGGGGATTCATCTGGTAAGCCCTTCTCACTGTAAGGGTGAAGGCGAGAGAGCATCTGCATTTATATTGCTATGACCTTGCCGAAACAAAATAGTAAAGTTAAAGTTGTTAAAGAACAAGGACCATCTCGACTGACGAGCATTTAACTGCTTAGCTCCCTTAAGGTATTCCAGGTTATTGTGGTCGGTAATAACTACTAAAGGATGATTAGCCCCCATTAGCCAGTGACGCCTTTCTTCCAATGCATTCTTAATGGCAAGTAGCTCACGATCCCCAATGCTATAATTCCTCTCTGCCTGAGACAACTTACGAGCCCCTTACTTTGGTTACAAGACCACTCCCACTCCTGTAGAGGAAGCATCGACCTCAACAAAAAATGGTCAATCCGGGTCAGATTGAGCTAAGACTGGAGCGGAAGTGAACTTAGATTTAAGTTAACAAAATGCTTGATTAGCCTCAGAATGCCTAACAAGAAGACAAGGTCCACCCCTAAGTAAATTAGTAAGTGGAGCAGAAAGTGTACTAAAAGACTGAATTAATTTTCGATAGAAGTTTGCAACCCACAAAAATCTCTGTAATTCCTTGATGGTGATAGAGACTGGCCAATCCAGAATAGCACTAACCTTCCTAGGGTCCATCTGTAAACCATCAGCAGACAAAACATGAAACAGCAGAAAAAACAGCAGCCCAGAAATGAAATACGATTTTGAGGGAACTCACACTTCTCTGCGTGAACAAATAGTTGTGTAACAGACATTGGAGAACGGACGAAACATGCTGGCGATGAGTCTCTACATCAGACAAATTTAATATATTGTTAATGTACGCTAAAACAAACTCCTCCAGAAATTCCCTCGTTTATGAAAGATTGGAAAATACCAGGGATGTTTGTGTGGCCAAATGGCGTTTCCAAATATTCATACTGACTCGTGGTGACAAAAGAGGTCTTCCATTCGTCCCCCTCCCTAATACGCACCAAATTGTAAGCATTACACAAGTCTAATTTAGTAATTAGAGACAGAGCGATGAGTAGTAGTAGCAGCAGCATTACCAGGCCTTAACATTGTGGAGCGGGATCTTACACGTCTGCCAAAGCTGATCCAAATTGTAAAGGCTGTGATGAGCTCAGACAGGGACATCTCAGCATCCTTAAATACCATCTCTGCCGAAATTTCTCTCCGCAGACCAGAACGATATGCCACAATAAGAGCAGGCTCATTCCATCCACTGTTTGCTGCCAGAGTTTGAAACTCTAAAGCATAGTCTGCTACTGAGCGAGAGCCCTGCTGAAGGTCATATAACAGTTCTCCCACAGGAGACCCTGACACGGGTGAAAAAACAAACTTTTAAACCATTCCAGAAACAACGAAAAATCACACGATTCGGCACTGCGGGCGCTCCTTAAAGCAGAACCCTGGTTGCCAGCGCATCTGCGCAAGTGCAAGATTATGAATGTTATTTTCTGTTCATCGGTAGCGGGCGGACGATGAGTGAAATATTTAGAACACAGAAGCAGGAACAACTCACAGACCTCTGAATTTCCATCAAATCTCTCTGGCTCAGCTACCGAAAGCGGGGATACCGCCGAACTGGTGGTGGCTGAAAAACCGGAAGCAGTGGAGAAAAAACAACCAGAACTGGCAACGTAGCCCGCGATGATAACGATTGCTGACGCAGAGGTCCACTGGAGAAGCAACAAACAAGCTGCAGTCTAATCCTAGAGAAAGAGAACACTATAGCAATATATAATAAGCACATTTTCATTTCCGTTCTTTCGTGCAGCTTAGAGTGACAAGTAGGTTTCAGAGCTTTCTGTGCTTATTCAGAATAGACACGTTTAGGACCATCACCACCACATCACAGTGCCTTGCTGACAGCATATGCGCCAAAGAAAAATAAAATTGTGTTCTCAGCACACTGCAAGAAGTGTAGCTTTCTGATGAGCGCAAATGAAAACCAAACACAATTATGGATTACAACTCTCTGAAGGTATTTATATGTTTAATGCTATATGTTTTTAAAGTGTAAGTGTCACAAAATTGTTTAACAGTATTTAATTTTCTCTCAATATTTTGCAGTGTGGTGTTGACATAATGGACCGGAAGGCACGTGTCTAGATGGTGCATGTGTGGCCTATTGCTGTTTTTTACAATCTGGTAGACCTGGCTGCGATGGCAAAAGCGTCATATGACAAAAGGCCATGAACATAAGGGAACACCCCGCGACTAGACCTGGAAGGACCACACAGTGTCAGGTGAAACTGTTCAAGAAAAAACGCTGTTCAACGGAAACAAAGCAATGTGACATCTGAAAAAATTCACCTGTGGCAAATGTAAAAAGAACACTTGGATATGTAAAAAGTGTTAGATGCAAAAGTACAATTTCTTATATGTATATGTTTTAATGTTGTCATAAAATTGTTTTATATTGTTTTCACTGAATCTTTCTTGTTATTCTAAAAGTTTTGCCATTGCAGCACAGGTGGCAGATGCATGGAGCAACATGCTCTATGAAGGAATAAAGGAATACTTAGGAATGAAGGAATAAAGGAATAATTTTCTCTAGTATGTTTTGCAGAAGCAGCGTGTTTTTCGGCGCACCTGGCACTTGCTTGCGCTGAATATGCCAACATGATCTATGAAGGAAAGATTATGCATTATGGTTCCACACTGGAACCATATTTAAAGTATTAACATTTTAGCTTCGTTTCACAGAATTTAGTAATCATTTCCCCCGAAATGTTTTACAGAAGCATTGTGTTTACGGTGTATCTGGCGCTTGCACTGGGGGGAAAAGTGGGGGGAAAAGTGGGGGGGAAAGTATTTAGCCAGTCACCAATTGTGCAAGTTCTCCCACTTAAAAAATCACATTGCCTTTTTTTAAAGAATTTATTTGCAAATTATGGTGGAAAATAAGTATATGGTCACCTAAAAACAAGCAAGTTTTCTGGCTGACACAGACCTGCAACTTTTTACGAGGCTCCTCTGTCCTCCATTCATTACCTGTATTAATGGCTTGTTTGAACTCGTTAACAGTATAAAAAACACCTACACACAACCACAAACAATCACATTCCAAACTCCACTATGGTGAAGACCAAAGAGCTATTGAAGGACACTAGAAACAAAATTGGAGACCTGCACCAGGCTGGCAAAACTTGAATATGCAATAGGCAAGCCGCTTGGTGTGAAGAAATCTACATTTAGTCATTTACATTTACATTTAGTTATTTAGCAGAAGCTTTTATCCAAAGCGAATTACAAATGAGAACATTTGAGAACAAGTCAGAAGTTATGCAGAAAACCAACTACACTGTAAATTCATCAAACCTGATTGTTATTTGATGCCGCACCCCCCCCCCCTTTTTTTTTTTTTACAGGTATTTGTTAAAGAGATGCGTCTTCAGTAGTTTCTTACAACTGCTTAGTGATACTGCCTTACGGAGTTGGGAAGATCGTTCCACCATTTTACAGTGGTGAACGCCACGGAGTGAGAATCAGCTCCTCTGTGTGGTGGAATCGCCAGGTGGCAATCATCACTAGAGCGAAGTGAACGAGTCCGGGTGTATTTTGAAAAGATAGAGTGAAGGTAGGAGGGGGAAGATCCAGAAATGGTTCTGTAGGCCAGAGTAAGTAACTTGTAATGAATGCGAGCAGCTACAGGGAGCCAATGGAGGGAATTGAGTAATGGAGTGACATGAGTTTGCTTGGGAAGACATACTGGACCACTGCTAAACTCCCTTGATCAGGGTCTCCACACAAGATCTCAGACCGTGTGGTCAAAATGATCACAAGAACGGTGAGCAAAAATCTAAAAAATGAATGACCTGCATAAAGCGTGGACCAAAATTACAAAGGCTACTGTCAGTAACACACTACGCCGCCAGGGACTCAGATTGTGCAGGAACAGACGTGTCCACCTGCCTAAGCCAGTACATATCCGGGCGCATCTGAAGTTGGCGCAACTGGGAAACTATACGTAAGTCCATTAATGGGCTCCTGCAGGACCGCCAGTCCAATTAATATTCATGTTCCATCCAGTATTCGTCGTAGGTCACACCTCAAAAGAAACAGACAAGGAAGGCAGTTAGAGGTAATAATAAAGCACAGCATTTAAGTAATAAGTAATTGATCGACACAGTGCAGCATGTGACTCCGGCATCACTGACTAGAGCAGCATAACTAAAAGAGGCAGATACTGCAGACTCTACACAATTGAGATGGCTCCCCGGAACAGCATCATTTCAGTGTCACACCCCATATTGAGGTGGGTGAAGAGGTGAAATGCCAGCACACACTGATCGCAGATTACCACCCCAACACAGCCAATCCTGAGATCTACATCTTTATCTACATGGAACTGATTAAACGCAAGATTTAAAACATGTGTTTTTAATTTACTTTTAAAGATTAATAATGATTCAGAATCACGAACAGTAACTGGAGGGCTATTCCAAAGTTGAGGAGCCTTGTGGGAAAACGCCCTTCCATCAGCAGTAATTTTATTTATTCTAGGAGCTAAGAGTAAACAAGCACCCTGAGATCTGAGCTCACGTGTTGGCTTATACAATTTAATCAGCTCACTCAGATACTGTGATGACTGAATTTTATATGTTATCAGTAAAATGTTGTACTCAATACAAAACGTAACTGATAGCCAGTGCAAGTTTGATAACACAGAACTGATATGATCACACTTTCTGGTTTTAGTTAAAACTCTAGCTGCAGCATTTTGCGCAAGTTGTTCCTTTCATTCATTCATTATCTTCCGCTTTGTCCTATATTAGGATTGCGGTGGGGTTCCCCATGTTCATCCAGGGCAGATACACCCAGGACAGGGCGCCAATCCATCTCTGAGCACACACACACATACACACATTATATGGGGCAATTTGGAGAACTCAATTGACTTGAACCATGTTTTTGGACTGTGGGAGGAAACCGGAGAACTCGGAGGAAACCCACGCGGACACGGGGAGAACATGGAAACTCCACCCAGATGGGGATTCGAACCGGGAATCCCTAGTGCTGAGAGGCGAATTTGCTAATCACTAAGCCACCGGTGCCGCCCTGCACAAGTTGTAATTCATGTAATTATTTATTAGAACATCCTGTCAGAAGTGAATTACAATAATCTTGAGGTAATAAAAGCATGAATTAGATTCTGCATCTTGTAGGGAGAGGATATTTCGTAGCATCGAAATGTTAGAAGCTTTTTTTTAATTTTGTCCTTGGGTCCAACTATTAGAAACTAAATTTTATCAGAATTTATCAGTAGGAAGATTTTTGACATCCATATTTTAATATCTTGGATGCAGTCCTTGAGCTTACTGACTGAACGAACATCATTAGGGTTAGCTGAAATATATAACTGTGTATCATCTGAATAAGAGTGGAAACTTTGTTTTGACCGTGTCTGCGGACCCGACATGGAGCCATGGATCCATCGTTTACACCCGGGACCAGTTACTGGCTCTTCGGAACACAGCGGTGCTACCCGACATGCGAGCTGACATCCCCTGCGAGCTGAGGAGGAAGAGACGCAGGTGCCGTGCCGGACTTCTACATCGTGCCAGGAGAAGACGGTATAGACCGGTTCTCCCCTCCATCATCATGGGAAATGTAAGATCTCTTTCCAAAAAGATGGATGAGCTAACGGTGCTAACCCGGCACGACAGAGACTATCGCGAGTGTAGCATCATGCTGTTTACGGAGACGTGGCTAACGCCGCTAACACCGGACACGGTCATCTCTATGGACAGCTTTAAACTCATACGTGCAGACAAACAGACAGAGAGCGGCAAGAGAAAGGGAGGACTGGCAGTATTTGTGAATGATAGATGGTGTAATTCTGATCACATCACTATTAAAGAACAAATCTGCTACAAGAATGTTGAACTGTTAGCCATTAGCATGCGACCGCACTACCTCCTGAGGGAATTCTTGCACGCTTTCACGATAGCTGTGTATGTGCCTCCCTCTGCTGGCGCTGCGGCTGCATGTGACGTCATCCATTCGGCGGTGAGCAAACTACAGTCCACAAGCTCTTCTTCTGATCTCCGAGGATTTCAACCACACTTCTCTGTCTTCTACTCTGCCCACCCTCACACAGTATGTTACCTGTCCCACCAGAGACAACAGAGTATTGGACTTGTTTTATGCCAACACCAAGGAGGCATATAACTCTGCACCCCTCCCTCCCCTGGGCAAGTCGGAGCACAACATGGTTCATCTCCAACCTGTGTATAAACCTCTTGTACACAGAGAACCTGCAGTCACCCGCACAGTGAAGAAATGGTCTGAAGAAACAGAGGAGGCGCTGAAAGACTGTTTCGATTCAACTATGTGGGAAGCACTGTGTGATCCTCACGGGGAGGAGATGGACAATTTCACACGCTGCATTACGGACTACATATACTTTTGTGTGGAGAACATTGTACCCACCAAAACGCTTCGGTGTTTCTCCAATAACAAGCCATGGATCAACCCTGAGATAAAAGCTCTCCTAAAAGATAAGAGGAGAGCTTTTAAATCAGGAAACAGGGAAGAGCTGAAAACTGTACAGAAGGAGCTAAGAAGGAAGATCCGTGAGGGAAAAGCCAAGTACAGGAGAAGAATTGAAGACCAGCTGTAGCAGAACAATGTCAGCGGGATCTGGAAAGGCCTCAAAGCCATCTCAGGCCACAAGAAACCAGACTCCCAGGTGGTGGGGGATCAGAAATGGGTGAACGACCTAAATCTGTTTTTCAATAGGTTTGATCACTCCCCTCCAACGACCCTGACACCTCTACTTCAGCCATTGTCTTCAACGGCTCAAGTGTATGACCCGGCCATCACGCTCACGGACATCCCCATTAGCACATCAGCCAGTTCACAGCCACCGCCCACTGCTCCCAGAAACAGCAAAAACACCTGGAACACCTGATCACTTTCCACCCCCATGCACCAATTTGACCCTTTCAACCATCCAGGAGAGAAATGAGCTCAGGAAGATGAAGCCATGAAAGGCTGCAGGTCCTGATGGCATCAGCTCCAGGCTTCTGAGGTGCTGCGCCGACCAGCTCAGTGGAATCGTTGAATACATGTTCAACATGAGCCTCAAGCTGGGACGCCTTCCACAGCTGTGGAAAACCTCGTGTGTGGTACCGGTGCCTAAGATTCCACATCCGAAGGACCTGAACAGCTACAGGCCGGTGGCACTGATGTCCCATCTGATGAAGACACTGGAGAGGCTGGTGCTTTTTCATCTTCGCCCACTGGTGAGTTCATCAATGGACCCGCTTCAGTTTGCCTACCGGCCTGGTGTTGGTGTGGATGATGCTGTCATCTACCTTCTTCACAAAGCTCTTTGTCATCTGGAGAACCAGGGGAGCACCGTGAGGATCATGTTCTTCGTTTTCTCCAGTGCTTTTAACACCATCCAACCTGGACTTCTGAGGGACAAGCTGGATTTTATCGGAGTGGACTGTCACATGATAAACTGGATTATGGACTACCTAACACATCGACCACAATATGTGAGGGCACAGGACTGTATGTCTGACTTAGTGGTCTGCAGTACTGGTGCCCCACAGGAAACCGTCTTGTTGCCGTTCCTCTTCACCCTGTACACGGCAGACTTTAAGTACAGCTCACTGAACTGTCACTTACAAAAGTTCTCTGATGACTCTGCTGTTGTCGGTCTTATCACTGATGATGACGACCGGGAATACAGAAAGGTGATTCAGGACTTTGTGGACTGGTGCCTATGTAACCGCCTCCAGATCAACACAGCGAAAACTAAGGAGCTGGTGGTGGATTTTCGTAGGCGCGGTCGCCCTATCCCAACACTGGTGAACATCCAGGGAATGTACATTGAGATGGTGGACTCTTATAAGTAACTGGGTGTTCACCTTAACACAAAACTGGACTGGTCAGACAACACCACTGCACTCTATAAAAAAGGACAGAGCAGACTGTATCTGCTGAGGAGACTAAGGTCGTTAGAGGTGCGGGGGCCACTCCTCAGGACCTTTTTTGACACAGTGGTGGCATCAGCCATTTTTTATGGAGTGGTGTGCTGGGGCAGCAGCATCACGAATGCAGACAGGAACAGATTGGACAAACTAATTAGGAAGGCCAGCTCTGTCCTGGGGGAACGCTTAGACCCGGTGCAGGTGGTGGGAGACAAGAGGATGCTAAACAAGCTAGCAACTCTTATGGACAATGAATCCCACCCCATGTTTGAGACCCTAGCAGCACTGGCAGCACCTTCAGTGACCGGCTGCGTCATCCGAAGTGTGCCAGGGAGCGTTACCGTAGGTCCTTCATTCCCCATCATTCAGCACTGCTCTCAGTAACCACTCCAAACCAAACTAAAAATAACTGTGCAATAAATGTATCATTGATGGTGCAATACATTTCAATCATCTGTATGTAAAAAATTGTCTGCTGCTTAAGGAAACACATGTGCAATATTTGATTCATTTCATTCCTGTAGGACTGTAAATAACAAAAATGAGAAAATTATATATATATATATATATATATATATATATATATATTTCTAACGCTATTTAAAATTTTTCCTAGTTTAAATCTCTTTAATGACTGGATACCTTTTCACCCTCCTCTTTATTTCCCCATTGTGGGACAAATAAAGGTTTATCTTATCTTATATAGATCTGTCAGGTAGGATTTAAACCACGGGAGTGCAGATCTTGTAATGCCCACAGTGTTTTCTAATCTATCAACTAAGATGTTATGGTCTATAGTGTCAAAGATCTAATAATACAAGGAAAGAGATTTGGTTATTGTCAGAGGATATTAATAAGTCAATAACAACTTTAATTAATGCTGTCTCAGTGCATATGGTTAGACCTAAAACCTGACTGATAAACTTCATGAACGTTATTAGCTAGAACATGGCGATTAAGCTAGTTGAACATAATTTTTTCTAAGATTTTAGAGACAAAAGGAAGGTTTGATATTGGTCTATAGTTGGACAGTATTAGAAGATCTAAATTAGGTTTTTTAAGTAATGGTTTAATGACATCTCGCTTCAGATTTTTGGGGCCTATTTTAAGTGATGAATTTTTAATGTTTATAAAAGGCTCTGTAATATTTGGTAGGAGGTCTTTAAGCAGGTTTGTAGGTATTGGGTCTAACAGACAGCTCTTCGTGAATTTCTTTAGTGATAAAATCAAAAACATAAGACTTAAATCATCTAATGCATGTTATGAGTTGAAAACAGGACACAAAGATGCAGATGAACAAAAAGTTTTTTTTTATTAAGTAGCAAAATCAAAGGTCAAAGAATGAAAAGAGTCTGCGAAAAGCGGACATGGAACGTAACTGAAAAGTTATTCAAACCTAAAGGGGTGGATTAGAACCCCCGGCTACCAATCCCTAAACCAGAGGGCTAAGGCTGCACCACTGGGGAATTAATGCAGGTTGAGCCAACCAGGCTCCACAACTTAAGAGCAGGACGCAAACGCAGTTTCTCCACTCAAGAGGTGGACCTGCTCCCCGCTCTGCACCTAAAAACTTAGAAGAAGAGTGGAAGGGGGAAAGACAGCAATTAGACAAAAGGAAAAACACAATTTGTTATTTTTTAGTCATCTGGTCTCGAACCTGGGTCTGCTGAGTCAGAGCTGAGCACTTAGCAGGATTACCACTGAAGGGAGCACCATAGAGGCTAAGATGCAGGCTCAGGTCCCATACGACACACTGCTGGTTGGTAGGCCTTAGTCTACAGAGGTCCCAGCAACTCCTAGGGTAAAATACTTTTCCTGCTTAATAGAGAGCTCCAGTGATGATTGCCGCCTAGCGATTTCACCTCACCGAGGAGCTAATTCTGATTCTGTGGCGTTCACCACTGCAAAATGGTGGAACGATCTTCCCAACTCTGTCCGTAAGGCAGAATCTCTAAACAGTTTTAAGAAACTACTTAAGACGCATCTATTTAACAAATACCTGTTATAAAAAAAAGGGGGGGGGGGGGCAGCTTCGAATAACAATCAGGTTTGATGAACTTACAGTATAGTTGGTTTTCTCCATGGCTTCTGACTTGTGGTGTTCTCATTTGTAAGTCGCTTTGGATAAAAGCGTCTGCTAAATGACTAAATGTAATATGTAAATGTAAATACCTACCGTCTCCTGACGGTACCACGGCTGACCCTTCTAAACGGGCCAAGTCGTACCCACTAACTCTACAATTGCAAGTGTGAACCATACGGTGGCAAATTAAGGCTGCCGCATTTACCAGCCACAGAGCAGCTCCTTAAATAAGGAAGTTGCAGCTGGTGCACGTTAGCCCTGATTAGGATCTCCAGGATAAAAGACCCACACACAAAAGCTCTGTAACTTCAATGGCACCTGGTGCCAGAGCTTCGTGCGTGGGATGATCCAGAGACCCTAACAATGCATCATGTAGTGTAATCAATAATCAACACTCTCCGATTTCTGAAAAATCTAGTGGTAGAGAAAATAATAGTACAAGAGTTAAATTCCTTTAACCCCATATCTAAAAAAAAGTCTGTGTGGGTTTCCTCCGGGTTCTCCTGTTTCCTCCCACAAACCAAAAACATGGATCAAGTCAATAGAGTTCTCCAAATTGCCCTATATAGAGTGTGTATGTGTGCGTGTCTATGTGAGTGTGTGCCTGGTGATAGATTGGCACCCTGTCCTGGGTATATCTGCCCAGCGCTCAAAACGTTCTCCCCTGGATGGGCATGGGGAATCCCCCCACGACCCTAATATAGGATAAAGCGGAAGATGATGGATGGATGGAAATTCATGAAATCATTGCTGCTGAACTGTGAGTGAATCTGTGTATCTGATTCGAGTTAGTTTGGCAATGGTACTAAAGAGGAATCTTTGGTTGAGCCGGAGTGCCGCTAGAGAAATTCCCAACCCACTTTATCTAAAGTTTTTGTAACTTACAAACGCACGCTGTACTCTTCAGACAGAGTAAAAGCGTTTACTTTTAGAATGAATTATGCACTAATGTAATACTCAGTTTTGAAATTTTTTTTTGTGTTTTAAAAATGTTTCCACAGTAGTATATGGTGCCAGAATGCGCGCACTGTACTTACGGGAACAAGTCAACAAATATTTTATTATGAAAGCTTGTATAATACCTGATATATAATATATATATAACTACTATAAAAGGCATACACGCCGCGGTAAGTCTTTTAGCGTGCTGAGCACCGTCAACGAATCATTCCAATTCTCTGACTGTGTGAACCGCGGCATGCTGCCACTGTGAGGCTAAAAAGCATGTGAAATAAAATCGAGGCGCAAAGCGCAACTGAATTATTGTGTTTTCAATATTACTAAAATAAAGTGCAGACACTATTTATTATTGGTAAGGAAGAGATGCAGAGACATTTGTATCAGTTTTTGTATAAGTTTTATTTAAAAAAAACGTATGTACACGCTAAAAAACAAGCATGCGAAAAAAAATCGAGGCACAACTGAATTATTGTGTTTTCAATATAAACAAAAATAAAGTACAAATTCTAAAAATAAACTTAGGTACGTCTATATGTATGTATGTCTACATTTAGGAGTAAAAACACAGTTTGCAGTAAAATTAGTTTGAGGACTATGTTTGAATGTCTGTAGATATATGTTTCATTTTCACTGAAAGTATGTTCAATTTCACTAAACTTTCATTGCAGAATGTCTGTTACCGCAACGCATTAGGCAGAATTTCAGGGAATTTACCTTTGAATTCAGTATTTACCTAGCGTTTCACCTGTGAGGTAGAGTTGCGTGGGTTGTAGGTCGTTATGCATATGAATAGCTGCCTGATGACCCCTTAATGGTTAAAAAAAGGGGGGCTGTTGTCCTCAGAATTTCAAGGGTCCGGGAAGACCAGTGCTAGAGCATGTGACGGTGACGTCAGCCGATTGTGGGAGTCTGACTGCATGCGCCGCGGCTTCCTGGAGCGCGAAAGCTTTGTTTATTTATTTTGTTGGTCCATCGTTACTCACTTGGAGACAATAAAGTTTTGTTTTTGGACTGCCTCCGTGCCTAAATCCGAAGCACTGCCTCACGAATCATCTACATTAGATTTACATTACACTACATTACAATACATAGTTTCTGTTTGTGTTTTTACAATTTATTTGACTGACAAGACGAGTGAAGGATTTTGTTCCAAAATATTTAAAATACCACTTTCATTTAGGGGTGAGAGGAGGAAATTTCAAACTCAAACTGCATTTGCTTTTATTAATATTCATGGTCTGTTTGGGGAAATGCAGGTTAGAGTGATTGATTTACATTTGTACTGTATACTGTGTGTTTGGGTGTACTAAAATCAAGTCTTCTCCATGCTATTTGCTGGAATGTCCATCTATCCATTATCTTCCGCATTATCCTCTACTAGGGTCGCAGTGGGGATCCCCATGCCCATCCAAGGGAGAACGTTTGGGGTGCTGGGCAGATACACCCAGGACAGGATGCCAATCTATCACTGGGCACACACACAAACACTCTATATGGGGCAATTTGGAGAATTTAATTGTCCTTGATCCAAGTTTTTGGACTGTGGGAGGAAACTGGAGTACCCGGAGGAAACCCACACGAACAACATGGAAACTCCACCCAGATTGGGATTCGAACCGGGAATCCCTAGCGCTGAGAGAAGAACGTGCTAATCACTAAGCCACTGTGATGCCCATTTGCTGGAATGTTTTTAATAAAATAGCAATTTCTGTGAAAAAATGGTTTCAATATAAAAGCCTAAAAAAGATTAACCCTGGTAGATATCGATGACCTGTCCAATGGAAAAGTAGATCTTGGGCCAGAAAAGTGTGGGCACCCCTGGTCTAATGTATGTTTACAGCGATGTGTTTCAGCAACCACACTTTGAGTAACGCCAATGAAATCGAGGATAGAGTCAAGTGGGTCTAGTGGGTTTTCAATGTGAACATTGAAGTCACCGACTATTAAGGCCTTGTCTGATGAGATTACTATGGTGTATTCACCAAATTCTTTAATAAATGGGATTCATTAATGGGCCTGGAGAATGGTATACGCTAATAAGTTGCATTAGATTGGATTTATTCTTCAATGAAGATGAACTGCTTATGTTGAGTACAAGAGCTTCGAAGGATTTTGACTCATACTTATTAAGTGTTACATTTATGTTTTCTTTATAGATCGTAGCCACCCCATCTCCTTGTCCATTAAGACATGGTCAATTTTTATTCCTATCTGAAGAAAAAACCCTATCGGCTATGTTATATGACAGGAGCGCAGCACCCTCTTGGGATGGATGGATGCCATCCCATTTCAAAAGGCCAGGCCTTCCCTCAAAAGTAGACCAATTATCAATAAAGGCAATATTGTTTTCTGAGAACCACGTAGACATCCAGCAATGCAGCGACCATAACCTACTGTAGGTTTCGCCGCCACGCCTAGACAACTACTTCATCAGACATCATTGCAGCGGTTCCACACACCTCTTTAACATTAGCCTTAGTAATCTCTGACTGCTTGAGATGAACGTCATTAGTGCCGACGTGGATAACTATTCTAGAGAATGAGCGTTTAGCATTAGCCACCACTTTGAGGTTCGCCCTGATGTCTGGAGCCCTGGCCCCAGGGATCCCCCGGACTATGGTTGCTGGGGTCTCTAACGGGGTAGCTATTCGCACGTGTCTGAGCTGGGAGTTGCCAATAACCAGAGCACTTTTAGCAACCAGTGAGTTTTAGCAACTCAGTGGGTGAGTCACTTAGTGGGGAAAATCGATTGGACACGTGGATCCTAGAAGAGTGATGCTCAGTTCTATGTCTATATTGCCTGGTCATTGCCCACTCGCCCTGCCGCGAGGGCTCTCAAGCCGGAGATTTAGGACCTGATCCTGTGGCATTTGGGCTGGCTAAACTGATCCCTGACACATCTTCTCTAACATGACCCTGTTCTACAACCCGAATGCACTCATTTATTACTGAAATCTTCTCCGCCAGACTAATGACTAGGCTACACTTCTCACAGGCTGAATTATCAGTAGTGACGGAGCAAGACTGTCTAGTGAAGATCAGCGTCGAATCCAATAAAATCCAATCTGAAAATCCAAACAGTTGAATCCGGGCGAAACAGATCAGGGGACAGTTCTTTTATACATATAGACTATTATTTTTTAAAAGAAACGGGTAATGAATGCAGCAGTGATTCGAAGCAAAAGACCGCGTTAGTGAGCAAAAAGTGCAAGCGTTAGCGGCTAAACACGCTAGCAACAATACCTTGATTTTGAAAGTAGAGTGGAAAAAAAGCAAAATAAATGCTATGTAGTAACAATGATGTAGCTGAGTAGTCAATACAAAGTAATAAAATAACTAAATAACACTTCATTTAGAAGTTTCAGCTTAACAGAGCTAGACAGTGCATGTACGCATCTACACACTGACTGCGTGACTAGGGTGGCTATATTTTTATTTGGGAAAACCAAATTTTCATTTGGGGTCTCTAATGGGGTAGCTATTCGCACGTGTCTGAGCTGGGAGTTGCCAATAACCAGAGCACTTTTAGCAACCTGTCCCTCAGTGGGTGAGTCACTTAGTGGGGAAAATCGATTGGAGCCGTGGATCCTAGAAGAGTGATGCTCAGTTCTATGTCTATGTTGCCTGGTCATTGCCCACTCGCCCTGCCGCGAGGGCTCTCAAGCCGGAGATTTAGGACCTGATCCTGTGGCATTCGGGCTGGCTAAACTGGTCCCTGACACATCTTCTCTAACATGACCCTGTTCTAAAACCCGAATGCACTCTTTTATCACTGAAATCTTCTCCATCAGACTAATGACTAGGCTACACTTCTCACAGGCTGAATTATCAGTAGTGACGGAGCAAGACTGTCTAGTGAAGATCAGCATCGAATCCAATAAAATCTAATAAAATCAGATTTTTTAAAAATCCAATAAATTCCGATCTGATTACATGAATAAATTGCAAAATGAAAGAAATAATGTATCATCTAAACATCCCTCACTTAACAACAAAAGTTAACAATAACTCTCAACTCTAAGTAGCACATGATACTCAGTTACCCTCAGTAATGAACTAAATATTGTCTGTTCTGTAGGCTATTGGAAACAAAACAAAAAACAAATGAACTAATTAACAATCAGCTATTGGAAAAAAATAAATTAACAAATTAGCCAATTAACAAAAAATACCTCTTGTGCATTAGCAAAAATACAAAAATACCAACAAAAATATCAATAGACCATCTTTACTTTCGTGCTTAATCCTCATCTTCCTCTTCGTCTGGTTTTTCTTCCTCGTCCTTCTTTGCCTATTTATATTTTGCTGTAGAGCTGATCTTTACTTCTCAGTTTCCAGGTGGCTTTTCAGATCCCTTTCACCTCTATTGGACACCGAGACATATGTGCCTGCTTTGCAGACTGTGCACAAGGCTTCCCATTTGTCTCGACCCAGGCTTAAAGCGGGGAAAGTCTTTGTTAAATCGTCGGTAAACATACACTTGCACTTCGGCATGTTAGTGCCCTAGTGCCTGTAAATTTAATGGTCCAATGAAGGTAAATTGAAAACCAGGACATTTCCTCACTTTTTAAAAAAATCCCGGGAAGCCCAGGACAGGACGTGAAATACGGACATGTCCCGGGAAATACAGACGTTTGGTCACCCTATGCGTGACTGCGTGGCAGGAAGTATATAAATAATAAGGTCCATGCTCGCCAACATGATCCATGAAGGAATGATTATGCATTATGTTTCAACACTGGCTTCATGTATTTAAAATATTCAGAACTCTTACAGAAGTTTTACAGAACTTAGCAATCATTTTCTTTAAAATATTTTGCTGAAGAAGCGTGTATTCAGTGCACCTGGCACTTGCACGCGCTGAAGAACATAATGTATAAACATTTATGTTGTGCAGCAAAAGTTATTTTAAATAAATTCTGCTTACAATTCCCATTTGTTAATCGTTAAAAAAATTATGTTCCTGTTTAAAGTATTGCTTTTAGAAATAACAATTTTATATACAGCACAACCCACCGCCAGGACACACACGTGAACAGGGTAAATATAAATGTCTTTAGCCAAAGGAGAGTTAAATAAATACTTGTCCTTTTTTTAACTTTAATTACATGTACTTTTTAAACTCCTATGTGAGTAAAAAATTTTAAAAAAAATTAAGCCTACTTTTACTTAAGTAAGGGACTTTAGTACTTCTGCCACCTCTGACTAAATGTTTAGATGTCTTAAAAGATAAAATGAATAAAAACAAAAAAAGATGAATAAGATGTTAGTTTTAAAAGTAAAAATAAAATATTTGTAAGAAAAAGATTTGTAGATTTTGACTGTAATGGAAAAGTACGGAGCCCCTAAAGGGACATGAGCAAAAAAAAATTTTGAGAGGAACATGAGTAAAAAAGCGCGAGTTATTAAGTGGTGCGCACGAGATATTATGTGAATCATAATCTGACAATAAACAGACATGACGCGCTGTTACAACGATAGCGTTTACACTGGGCCATGCGCTCTCCGACATTATGGCTGTTTGACAGATCCACAGATAAATAAAGAACACAAATATAAATACAGCAATGGATTGGCGCCCTGTCCTGGGTCTATCTGCCCAGCGCCCGAGACGTTCTCCCCTGGATGGGCATGGGGAACCCCACCGCGACCCTAATAGAGGATAAAGCGGGAGATAATGAATGAATGAATGAACAAATATAAATAAACGTTTCTTTCTAGGAATCTCTCCTTCTTTCTAGGAATTTCATTTTACCCCCAAAACAGTTAAGCATTGGAGTTAAACGTGGCGATAACATGACTGGATTTCACATGTCTTATAATAACGTCTTATTTTGAAAGACAGGCCGCTGTATTTGATGAGATGAAGTGTACATGTGTAGGATGAGATAAACGTAACCAGTGTTCTTCCCTTATGGAAAAACGGATGCTTTCTAAGAACCTTCAGGGAATCAATTGATTCACATTTCCAATTTGGTTCGAATGTAAAACATTCACAATGCGGTACACAGTCACGTGTACACAAACGCATGCGTGATTCTTAGAAAACATCCGTTTTTCCATACGTGTAGCTGCGGAAGAACACCGGTTATGTTCATCTCATCCTACACATGTACACTTCATCTCATCAAATACAGCAGCCTGTCTTTCAAAATAAGACATTATTATAAGACATGTGAAATCCAGTCGTGTTATCGCCACGTTTAACTCCAATGCTTAATTGTTTTGGGGTAAAATGAAATTCCCAAGCAACAAGCAACGGAGAGAACATGCAAACGAGTTTCGGTCAAACTCAGCACTATATGGCGGAGTTACATTCCTAGAAAGATTTCTAGAAAGAAATGTTTATTTATATTCATGTTCTTTATTTATCTGTGGATCTGTCAGCAGCCATAGTGTCGGAGAGCGCATGTCCCAGTGTAAACGCTATCGTAACAGCGCGTCATGTCTGTTTATTGTCAGATTATGATTCACATACTGTAATATCTCCTGCGCACCACTTAATAACTTGTGCTCACGAGATATTAAGTGGTGCGCACCACTTAGGAACTCCAATGCTTAGTAAATGGTGTGCACGACATAAGTAAAAAAAAAATTTTTTTTTTTACTCATGTTCCTCTCTCAATTTTTTTTTGCTCATGTCCCTTTAGGGGCTCTGTAGAAAAGAAAAAAGTTAATAAAATTATTTTACATAAATATGGCATGGAATTGTACAATAAATTATTACATATTTGTTACCTTTAATTTTTTAAACACTTTATTTATAATGAGCATTGACATTATAAATTGAGCATTAACATACATTAAACCATAAGGACAACTAACATCAACCCAAAATAAAAACTTTAAAAATAAATTTAAATTAAATCACACATTCAACTAATGGATTTCATTATTGCCTTCAGTAATCACACAAATTAAATCACACATACATAATAGGGCACAGGACGATATCACAATCAAAAGTTATCACTCAGGCTATCAAGATTTTATTTTTAAGGGGCCAACTAGGGTTTCACGTACTCCAAAAATATCTTGCAAATTTTCTGTTGGCTGCCCGACACCTCATATCTTAGTTTTTCCCTTAGCCAGGTTTCAAACTGAGGTGGTGAGTTGAATTTCCTCAATTTAAGAATGCAGCTTTTATCAATAACCATTCCATAGACCACCACTTTGCAGGCATTATGATCCATGTTTTCTAAGTTGTTAAAAAACCATGTAAAGCAGTTTGATCGAGATTTACTTTTATCATAGCAGGGTACCACCTAAAAAGAGCACCAAAAACTAATAAGTTTAGGGCATGGCCAGAAATAGTGCAAGTGTTGTAGGAGCAGTCCTGCAGCTATCACAAACAAAAGGGGTTTGTGGAATAATTCTATTTAACTTGCCTTCTAATAGTGTAGCATGAAGTGCACAGCTTTAAAATGGAACAGCTGAAGTTTGGCATTGATAGAACAAAGGTTAATGTCATTTAGGGCTTGAATCCAAATTTCATCTTGGATCGTATTACCAAGGTCCTCTTCCCTCATTTATTATTTTGATTGTTGAGTTTTTACCTTTGATTTTTTATTTAATTTTTTATTTTTAATTATATATATTATCAGTGTTATCTGTACAGTGTATTAATGATCTTTAATGAATGGGTTTGCCGGCAGCTGTAGAGTTTATGGGCAGGTGGGTCAGGAAGGTGGACATAGTTAAACGAGAGATAAATTCAGGTGGAGAAATGGTTTGAGCATACCAAAAACTATGTTAAAAACTTGAACTGGATAATAATAACTGATCTTAAGAAAGTTTGCAGAATTCTTTCAGCTGTGAGTGTCACGCATACACACATACCCACTGTTTCATCCAATCACTGTTCACCCTCTCCTGATTACTAGGTTCAGGCATGAGCGGCAGCCTCTATTTAAGATGGCGTGCAGAAGTTTTTGGTTTGGTTTTGGTTACGACTGGTTATGTCAGAGTACGTGGCTCTTTGCTTACTTTTCAGCCTGAACGATTCGGTTTTGTCTGCTGGTCTCCTTTAGGACACGATACCTGGGAACACGTGAGAGACTTCGGAACTCCGGCTCCTGCATGCCCGCCCCGCTGCGTTCCTCGTCGCAACTTCCTCTTAAGAGTACTCCGCTTACCGGTGACGTCATCGCCTTACGTCAAGTGACTGTGTTTCTCGTTTTGGGGTTTTACCCCGTACGCAGTATTGGAGGCAAAAAAGACTATTTTGGTTTGAACATTCACGCTTCCCTCGATTCCATCAGTAGCGTGACATAAACCTCTGCCCACAACAACAATAAGCTGCTGGGATGGACCCTGCCGAGAACGTCCTGCAGGCACAGAGACCTGCTCTGATGGATCTCCAGAGCGGACTCGGTGAGGTGACTTGGGCCATACAAAGGATGACGGAACGTCTAACCGAGATGGAACACGGCAGCTCCGGATCCAGAGCTGCAGCCACCTCATCACAGCAATCTCCGTATCCACCAGACACTGACACGACTCCCCCACCCGCCGCAGACCGTTACAGCCTTTCCGAGCCAGTGCGCTTCGATGGAAGTCCGGAGAAATGCCGATCCTTCCTTGAAGCAGTGCGCTCAATATTTTCGCAGCCACCCAAGATCCAGTGAGGTGAACAGGATCGCACTGGTCATCTCACAGCTGACGGGCAGAGCGTGCGAGTGGGCCACAGCCATCTGGGAGGCGCAGGGTCCAAATTGCCGGTCTTATGCCACGTTTTACGAGGCTTTTCGTACCACCTTCTCCCACCCCCTGGAGGGGGAGGTCGTGGGCACGCAGCTGTACCGGTTACGTCAAGAATCCAGGTCAGTGTCTGCGCATGCTCTGGAGTTCCAAGTTCTGGCAGCACGAACCGGCTGGAGTGGATCCGTTCTGACGGTAATGTTCAGGGAAGGACTGCGCCGCGAGATCCAGCACGAGATCGTGAGACGGGATTTCGGCGCGTCCCTGGATGAGCTTATTCAGCTGGCGGTCCCTACGTCCCGCGGACGAGATTGGCCCGTAGGACGCAGAGCCGCAGCTGATGCAGCTTGGACACCCAACCTCGCCGTGGCATGATATTGCCCCGCCATGAAGCGAAAGTGTTCCGCCGTCTGGACCAGAGGATGTGGAACCAGAGCCCATACAGCTTGGGCACTCTCGACTGCCCCATCACGAGCGCCGCAGGCGCGCTCAGCAGGGACTCTGCGGGTATTGCGGGAGCGCCGCCCACGTTCTCCAGCATTGCGGCGCGAGACCCGTTCGCTGTGCACGGTCGCCACTGGTTCGAAACTCCAAGGTTTCGGTGAGGGTTTCGGGTGTCACGCCTCATCGGTCGGTACGGTATGGTCAGTAGCTGCTTCCGCACTGGTGGACTCCGGGGCTGATGGTAACTTAATTGACCGGGAGTTCTGCCGCCGATGGGGGATTCCTGAGAAGTCCCTTGAGACCTCCATCCAGGTCCAAGCTATCGATGGCAGTCCACTTCCCTCGGGGGCGGTCAAGAGCTTTACACCGACTTTAGGGTTAGGGATTGGGGGAGGTCATTTTGAAAAACTTCTGATTATCTCATCCCCTTCTGTTCCCACCGTCTTAGTTTTTGCCTTGGCTGTGGTGGCATGACCCCACGATCTCCTGGTCACGGTTGTGGATTCGGTCATGGTCATCTCACTGCCGACGGGAGTGCTTTCTACATCCCCCCGTCTCTCTTCCACGCAGTTGACCCCTATGGCCGTGCTCACTCAGGTTATCCCTCCGGTCGCACCCACTCAGGTTGCCCCTACGGTCGTGCTCCCTCAGGTTGTCCCTGCAGTTGCGCTCACTCAGGTTATCCCTCCGGTCGCGTCCTAGAGGTCGGCCGCCCTACCAAGGCAAACGGACCAGGTCTCAGCGAGGGTCTTCTCAGGTTGAGCTGCCTTTTTCTGGAGGGGGTAATGTTACGCATATACACACACACTAACACTCGATTCCTCCGGTAGCGTGACAGTAAGATTTTTGAGGGGTTTCTTGCATGTGCAGCCCATTTTAAGTCACTCCACAGCATCTTAAGATTAAGATCCAGACTTTGACTTGGTCATTCCAGGATTCTCCACTTCTTAGTTTTCAACCATTTTTTTGTAGATTTACTGGTATGTTTTTGGTCATTGTTGTGTTGCAAGGTCCAGTTGCACTTTAGCTTCATTTATTTATTTATTTTTTTTTACAGATGGTTTAACATCTTTCTCAAGCACCCTCTGATCTGATCTGAAGCATCTTACGGTGTGATCTGTTGATGAATTTGCCTGGATGGTTACATCGAGGTAAGGTAAGTGTTGTTTCGTTTTTCACTTGTAAACAATTTTCCTGATGGTGGAATGGCTGATGTTAAGAGACCTTTTTAAAATCTCTGCCGGACTCATAACAGCCACAATCTTTTTTCTGAGGGTTTCAGACAGCTCTTTGGATCTCACCATGGAGCTCATTCTCACTTCAACTGGAGACATAACAAACTAATTTTTTAAGGTTTAAATAGAGCAAGGAATATACAAAATGCTGCTTAACGATGATCTTCACTATTTTAAGTGGGACTATGTCGGGGCGTTAACACCAGAAATTGCATGCTTTTTAAATTTGATTTTACGGATAGTTGTGAAGAGGTCTGTATTCATTTTTAATTGTTTAGTTATATTACATGGATCCTTCAGTATTGTTAAAATTTATATTACCACATATATTTATATATCCACATGTCCAAATATGTCAAAAGATATACAGCCTTTCATATGGTGTCACTTGACTGTACATGAACCTAGGGTGTTAAATTCTCATGTCACAATATTTAGACTTCACATGAGACAGGAAAACAAAATTTAAATAAAATTTACAGTATGTGCACTGTGTGGAAATAGAAGTTTGGGATTTGGAGTGAAAATGATCTTTAGATTGTCTTGTTTCATTTCTGAGCAGGCATGAGGTCATTAATGGCTTGTCCCTTCTCCAACAACCACCATCTGAATGAGCTCCACTTCTGAGAAACCCAGGCGGTCAGCATTGGAGATATCAAACACACCTCCTACTACAGCAGTATCCACACCACCTGCCAGCACAAACCTTTAATAAAACATTGGACAGTAGCTCAGTCATGCAAGTCATTTTGTAAGTTTCAGCATCTTACCTGTTCCACGTTTTTGTAGCCGTAACCTCTTCAGAACTTTGTCAAATTTGTTATGTTTGCTCACATTGGGAAGTTTCACATGCATGCCAGCACGCAAACCTGTTTCTAGATTAGATGGACAAGTCATGATGTAGGATGAATGCATGATCCTTGCTTTTGAACAGCTCTTCAATCTGACAGAGGAAACACATGGAGTCAGTCTAAAGGATCAAACCACTAAACAGTCTCCTATGTACCTGCACAAATGATATCTTTGTGAGTCCAGTGCAAAAGCGATGAAAGACCTCTGTCATGTTTCCACCGTTCTGCATGGAGATGACTCGCAGGTGATCCCCTCCTCATTTATCCAACAAACCAGGAATGTTTTATTGTCATTGTGCCTGATTGTAAGAGACATGAATTCCTTCTGAACTATCACTATTGGGCAAATAGAATTTGTAATTATAAAAAGTGCACATACATAACTGCTCATGGCAAGTTAATAAAGTTAATGCTACATCATTGCTAAGTTTTTTTAAACTTGAATGCAAAGAGCATTATATTTGATTAGTATGCAAATGGTACAGATTCGGAAATTATGGAGTTAGAAGTTTGTATACATAAACACCACCATGATTAAGTTCACATTAACACTGCTCAAATCAGTCTGCCAAATTAATGACATCATCCAAAGAGTTCTGTATAAGCTGTGTATTATATTAACACCTACAAGATGCCCTGGGCATCAGGCCAGTCACAAGCCATCCCAGAAGCCAACAGCAGGGGAGACACAGGCTTGTCAAACAGGAAGTGGTCATCGATTAGCTGCTGTTGCTCTGCGTCACTCATATTCCTCAGAGCATAGTACTTTCCTTTCAGATATCCACTGAGGGAACTTAATGCTACAGACAACAATCAAGATTTTGATGGTTCCTATTTTGTAAGCAAATTTATCTGCAAGCCTCTCATAATGGTTCATGATTGTGAGGAGACACCAAAAATATATTTTCAAAATCTAAATATTGGCAATTTTTATAGTTACACGTAAACCCTAGGAGACCACTAGGTGCCACAAGAATTAACTCCCTGCAATGGAGAATTCCTCAATTGCTCTTCTCTCCCCATTGCTACAGTGAGGTGGCAGGAAAAATCCACGGATGCTCCTGCCAGTTCAAACATGAGAGCTTAGTACATAAATGGGGTCCAGGTCATCCCCACCCTTAAAGGACAAACAAGTCATTAAAGATCTCCTTTTAAAAGAAAATAATTTGATCAATCAGTGGTGAAATGTAGAGTTCTGTACATTTAGGTTCTCTGGGTTCAGGCCAGTTTTGTGTTTATCTGTGGGTTTGTATCCACCATGTCACCATGTCTGTCCTCAATGACTGAGTCTAGCAGCTCACTGAACACTTAATAGGTCTCTTCGTCTCCAGCTACACAGCCCACAGTCATAAAGAAGGGGTGCCCTAGACCAGGAACATAATTACACAATGCTAATATGTTCCCTCACAAGCCAAGTAAGCAGTTAATAAACCATGGTACAACAATATGAAGCGCACGATTATTCCCTCTACTGCTGGCATTATTCCTACAACATTTACCTGAATTAAACATTGAACCAGCATCAGGACCAGAAGATTTTGAGAACAAAGCTGAATACCTGAAAACATGCATTTTCCAAAACCTTAGACAGTGTAGTTCCATCAATCACACTCCCTAAAACAACCCACTAGAACCATAGAAAATAAATGTAGACAAACTAAATTAAAGGTGTTTAGGGTTGCATGAAAGGACAGTATGACATGCACATAATGCAGCTAAGACTAATCATTATTCTGAATTAATAGAGAACAACAGCTCCTCCTTGGATCACCACCTTACTGTGGTGGAGGAGTTTGCATGCTTGAATGATCTGGAGCAAAAAGCCCCTGGCAGGGTCTCCCAAGGCAAAGAGTGGTCCAACAAAACCTCTATGAAAAGAAACACCAAGAACAAGTGTACCCTGCCCGATTTAGGGTTCTCGGGGCCCCACCCTGGAGCCTGGCCCGGGGATGGGGTTTGTCAGCGAGCGTCTGGTGGTCGGGCACTTGCCCAGCCCAAAGGAGCTACATAGGTTCCCCCTCAAATGGGCTCACCACCTGTGGGGGGGGGGTAGTAATAGGGGTTCGGTGCAGTGTGGATCGGGCAGTGGCCGGAGGCGTGGGCGATCCTCGGTTGCTGAAATTGGCTTTCGGAACTTGGAACGTCACTTCACTGGCAGGGAAGGAGCCTGAGTTGGTGCGGGAGGTTGAGAGATACTGGCTAGATATAGTCGGGCTCACCTCAACGCACAGCTTGGATTCTGGATCCAATCTCATTGAGAGGGGCTGGACTCTGTTCTTTTCTGGATTTGCCCATGGCGAGAGGCGTCGGGCAGGTGTGGGCTTTCTTGTGGCCCCCCGGCTTGACGTGTGCATGTTGGGGTTTTCCCTGGTGGATGAGAGGGTAGCTTCCCTACGCCTTCGGGTGGGGAAACGGGTACTGACTGTTGTCTGCACTTATGCGCTGAACGGCAGTTTAGAGTACCCAGCCTTCTTGGAATCTGTGAGGGGGGGGGGATACTGGAAACTGCTCCCCCTGGAGACTCTGTAGTCCTACTGGGGGACTTTAACGCTCATGTGGGCAATGACAGTGAGACCTGGAGAGGTGTGATTGGGAGGAACGGTCTCTCTGATCTGAACCCGAGTGGTGTTCAGTTGTTGGACTTCTGTGCAAATCACGGTTTGTCCATCACGAGCACCATGTTCGAGCACAAGGGTGTCCAAAAGTGCACATGGTGCCAGGATGCCCTAGGCCGCAGTTCAATGATCGACTTTGTAGTTGTGTCATTGGACTTGTGGCCATGTGTCTTGGAGACACTCGGGTGAAGATAGAAGCTGAGCTGTCAACTGATCACCATCTGGTGGTGAGTTGGATCAGATGGCGGGGAAAGATGCCGGTCAGACCAGGCAGACCTAAAGGTATCGTGAGGGTTTGCTGGGAACGTCTGGCAGAAGAACGGATGTTCAGACAGATGTTCAACTCTCACCTCCGTCAGAGCTTCAACCACATTCCAGGGGAGGTGGGGGACATTGAGCCTGAATGGGCCATGTTCCGTTCCTCCATTGTTGAGGCAGCAGACAGGAGTTGTGGTCGCAAGGTAGTCGGTGCCTGTTGTGGTAACCCTCGAACACAGTGGTGGTCACCCTGTGTAAGGGATGCCGTCAAGTTGAAGAAGGAGTCGTATAAGGCATTGTTGGCTTGTGGGACTCCAGAAGCAGCTGACCGGTACTGAAAGGCCAGATTTACGATTTACAAAAAGCGATTTACGGCTTCGTGCGTCACGGAGGCAAAAACCCGGGCGTGGGAGGAGTTCGGTGAGACCTTGGAAAGCGACTTTCGGTCGGCTCCTAGAAGATTCTGGCAAACTGTCAGGCAACTCAGGAGGGTAAAACAGTGCGCCACCAACACAGTATATAGTGGAGGGGGTGCACTGTTGACTTCGACTGGTGACATCATTAGGCGGTGGAAGGAATACTTCAACGACCTTCTCAATCCCAACAATATGCAGAGTCAGAGGACCCAGGAGGAGGCTTGTCCATTAGCGTGGCTAAAGTCGCTAAGGTAGTCAGAGAGCTCAGAGGGCTTCAGGGGTGGATGAGTTCCTCAAAGCTCTGGATGTTGTGGGGCAGTCTTGGCTGACGCGCCTTTTCATCGGTCATCAGGGGCAGTGCCTCTGGATTGGCAGTTGGGGTCGTGGTGCCTCTTAATGACCTCTAAAAAGGTCATGTGTGGGTGTGTTCCAATTACAGGGGTACTGGAGAAGAGATTCCGACTGACAGTCGAACCTCGGATCCAGGAGGAGCAGTGTGGTTTTCGTCCTGGTCGTGGAACACTGGACCAGCTCTTCACTCTCTCCAGGATCCTCGAGGGTTCATGGGAGTTTGCCCAACCAGTCTACATGTGTTTTGTAGAGCTGGAGAAGGCTTTTGACTGTGTTCCTCGGGGTATTTTGTGGGAGGTGCTTTGTGAGTATGGGGTACATGGCTCCTTACTACGGGCCATTCAGTCCCTGTATTTGCGAAGAAGGAGCTTGGTTCGCATGGCCGGCAGTAAGTCGGACTTGTTTCCAGTGAGGGTTGGACTCCATCAGGGCTGTCCTTTGTCACCGGTTCTGTTCATAATTTCTATGGACAGAATTTCCACGCGCAGCCAGGTGATGGACGGTGTCCAGTTTGGTGATCTGAGGATCACTGCTGTTTGCAAATGATGTGGTCCTGTTAGCATCATCAGGCTGCGAACTTCAGCTCTTACTGGATCAGTTTGCAGCCAAGTGTGAAGCGGCCGGGATGAAAATCAGCACCTCCAAATCTGAGGCCATGGTTCTCAGTCGGAAAAGGGTAGAGAGTCCTCTCTGGGTCAGAGATCAGATCTTACCTCAAGTGGAGGAGTTTAAGTATGTCGGGGTCTTGTTCACCATGATGGTAAGATGGAGCGTGAGATTGACAGACGGATCAGCGCGGGGTCAGCAGTGATGCGGACCCTATACTGGTCTGTTGTGGTAAATAAGGCAAAGCTCTCGATTTACCAGTCAATCTACGTTCCGACCCTCACCTATGGTCATGATCTTTGGGTAATGACCGAAAGAACAAGATCGCGAATACAAGCGGCCGAAATGGGTTTTCTCCACAGGGTGGCTGGGCTCTCCCTTAGAAATAGGGTGAGAAGCTCGGTCATCCGGGAGAGACTCGGAATGGAGCCGCTACTCCTCCGCATCGAAAGTAGCCAGTTGAGGTGGTTCGGGCATCTGGTAAGGATGCCTCCTGGGCGCCTTCCTAGAGATGTGTTTCAGGCAAGTCCAGCTGGAAGGAGACCCCGGAGAAGACACAGGACATGCTGGAGGGATTATATCTCTCAGCTGGTCTGGGAACGCCTCAGGGTTCCCCCAGTCGAGCTGGTGGAGGTGGCTGGGGCGAGGGAGGTCTGGGTCTCCTTACTTCGGTTACTGCCCCCGCGACCTGAGCCCCGGACAAGCGGAAGTTAATGGATGGATGGATGGAATAGAGAACAACAAAAACAACTTAAGATTTCTCTTTAGTACCATTGCCAAACACAGTTCAGCAGTAATGATTTTATGAATTTCTTTACTGATAAAATTGAAAACATAAGACTCAAATCATGTAATGCATCGTGTAGCGTAATCAATAATCAACACGCACCAGTTGAATAGTGTTACAGAAAATAATATAGTAATAGAGTTAAATAATAATAATAGAGTAATAATAATAGAGTTAAATACCTTTAATCTCATATCTAAAAAGGAGTTGTCTCATTAATTACACGCTCAAAGACAACATCCTGTCTGTTAGACCCAATTCCTACAAATATGCTTAAAGACCTACCAAATATTACAGAGCCTTTATTAAAGATTATAAATTCATCACTTAAAATATTTGTTGCAAAAAATCTGAAGTGTGCGGTCATTAAACCTTTTCTTAAAAAACCTAATTTAGATCCTCTAATACTGTCCAACTATAGACCAATATAAAACCTTCCGTTTGTCTCTAAAATCTTAGAAAAAATTGTGTTTAACCAGCTGAATCGCCATCTTCTAGCTAATAATATTCATGAAGTTTATCCATAGCACTGAGACAGCCTTAATTAAAGTAATTAATGACTTATTGCTGTCCGCTGATAATAACCAAATCTCATTTCTTGTCTGATTAGACTGTAGTGCAGCCTTTGACACTATAGATCATAACATTTTACTGGATAGATTAGAAAACTGTCAGAGCCTGCTCCTCCTCGTCACTCTCTGACTCCACCTCCTCATTACCCTAATTACCCTCACCTGCAGACAATCTCCTGGCAGCCTACTTAAACCCCAGGTTTTCTCCTCTCCAGTGCCAGAGAATTGGAAACGATGCGATTGCCATTCCAAGGTCCTCTGTTGTTTGCTGTGCTTACATGCTACTCCCTCAGATTCAAAGTCGACAGCACAAATATTCTTGCCAATACTGATTAGGTTTATTCTTGAGTTTGCACCTTAACTTTGTACATAACCTTACACCCAACCATAAGAACTGTAACATAAATCAAATAAACAAATATACAATGAGCAATTTACATATTGTAGACTATTAATCTTAAGACTGATCCTTTGTTGGTTTTATCACATGAATTTACATCTTGATTTAGAACCGTAATTACATATCAATTCACTCTAATGCTAGAAAAGGTGATAAACATAATTGGTATATTAACAGAACACAAACCTCATTGGCTGCATGAAATATCAAAGAGAGCTATAGTATCACGTCGTAACCTGCTGGTCTTCAGCCTCTGAATAACCCTTTGGAACTAACTTTGGAACTAACTTTGCTAACTTTGGAACCTTTGTAACGTGGTAACCGCGGTAATTAGCAGTGTAACCATGGAAATTAACATTGTCAATGTTCTTAAAAGAACAGAAGTTCTATTATACACTATTATACAATTTTACAAACTTTAAACCAATTAAAAATATAAACTGCTTAAGTAGGCAGTTACACTCCCACCAAAATCTATGATTTTAAATCATGAAATGAAATTATACCAAGCAGATTATTTTACAGTACTAACTTGGTGATGAATTTGCATGAATTTACAACTGTAAAGTGAAGATGAAGATGATGGTCTTCACTCTGCTTCTAGTAATGTCACTGTCTCTCCAGATAAATTGGTTTGGAAACACGCCATCCCTTCTTATCCAGGTTAAAATCACTGATGCACAACTTCACCTTTCTCACTCTACCGTCTCTTCCTGGATACACTTCAACGACCCTTGCCAATTTCCACAGGTAACGAGATGTAGCATCTTCTTGCAGAAGGACGATATCATTAACCTTTGCATCTCTGCGATCCTTGATCGACTTCTGTCTTGGTTGAAGGTTCAGGAGACACTCTTTCTTCCACCGACTCCAGAAGAGATTGGCCAAGAATTCTTGGAACCAACGTTCCCACTGAGGTTGCAAATCATCGGGTGAAGTATCGTCCCAACACGGTTGCAGCAGTATCTGCTTTCCCGATGATCCTTTAAGGTTAAATGGTTTCTCCCACTCTACCACTCTAAACCGAAACTCGTCAGAAGCCACGCACCACTGCACCCCAAGAGCTCTTTCTATTTGAGATTCTCCTAATGTCATATCCTTGGTTGTAGTAGCTTCAGCACATTCTTTCTTGGGAATAGAGTCATGGACTTCTCTACTATTGGAAACGAACTTGTGAAGTCGTAGGTTGACTGTGCTGCAAAGTTCTCTGGCTTCTTTCACCATCTGGATTGCTTGACTTGTAAATGTCATGCTTAACAGGCCATCATCGACGTAAAGATTCCGCTGTATGAACTTGATGGCGTCATCACTAAAGCGTCCTCGTCCTTCCACGGCAATATGCTTGAGTTCATAGTTGGCACACCCAGGTGATGAGGCTGCACCAAACAAATGGACCTTCATTCGATAGGTGGAAGGTTGAACTTCAAGATTCCTATTCTCCCACCAAAGGAATCGAAGATAATCTTGGTCTTCTGTTTTCATATGGAACTGGTGAAACATGCACTCTATGTCACTTCTTCGGAAGCGAAACAAAACTCCCACCAAGGCATTCGTTAGATCTGGACCGGATAAAAGATGATCATTCTGAGAGGTTCCTTGGAACTTGGTAGAATACACTTCACTTGTAAGATCTGAGGAAGACTGAAGATCTGGTACCACTTTCTTCACTACCACTTGGTGGCTTACTCCCATACTATCTCCCTAGTTGAGACATGGATTACCACAGCCTACCACACTCCACCCCAGATCCGTTTGCTGTGCAAAGGGTTGGTTTCTTTCACCAGCCACTACTCGTTTTGGTAGTAAAGCCTGAGGACAGTTGCTGCCTATTAACAGGCCAACTTCACAGCTTTGCTGAGGAGCAATCTCATCTGCAATATGTTCCAGATGAGTCCATAACTTTGCTATCTTCGGCGTAAGAATATAATTTCTATTTGCCGGTATAATTTCTCTTGAATAAGTCACTGGAAGTGGTATTGTCTCGTATGAATAGAACCCTCTTACTTGTAAACCAGTCATCTTCTTGCAAGACACAACACTATTTGTTGAAGATAGCATGGTAATACTCAGCTGAACTGGTTCACCCCTATGTTGAGTGCCCTTGCAGTCTACTCAAGTATACAGTAAATGTATCACTCTGTGTATCCAGAAGTGCATACAGAAGAGCTTCACTATTTGGCTCAGCCGCAGCAGAGACCCACACCGGAATTATTGTAGATGCATGGGTGTGGCTGCTACTCTGGATCACCGTATGTACGATGGCTCCACATGTACTTGTAGATGTACTTGGTTGATCTTGTGGTTGTTCTGGCTTTTCATCCTTTGGCTTGTCTTTGTGTTTTGCTTTGTCAGCCTTTACTACTTGCGTTCTTTCTTGCTTGCGTTCTTCTTTAGTAAGATTATCATGAAGGCAAGTTGGATGACCTTTCTCGCATGTCTTGCAGATATTTCTCTCATTGCAGTTCTTGGAATGATGACCCCATTTCAAGCAACCAAAGCACAACCTTTTCTCTTGTACAAACTGGACTCTTTCTGTAATTGTCTTCTTCATAAACTTACGGCAATCTGGTAAACTGTGTCCTGCTTTCTCACAGAAGACACAGTCTTTGATGTTGGCGTTCTCATCTGAGTGTGTTATTAAAGCATTTTCTCCTGGACTTCTATTACTTACACCCTTACTTTTCTCTCCTTCACGTGGATTTGGTGTAGGGAAAGATGTCATTGTGTTACAAACGATTTTGGCTTCACGTGTTAGAAACTGGACAAACTGGCTGAAGCTGGTAAATTTTATACCTTGTTCTTGTAATTTTATGACTTTTCGTTTCCATCTCAAGATCAACCAATCTGGAAGTTTAGTAAGTAACTTTCTGTTCTCATTGCAACTGTTAAGCACTTCGAGATCTTCAATTTGAGACATTGCAGATTCACAACTACGAAGGAAGTCAAACAGTTCTTGCAGTTCCATATTATTTTGGTACTTATTTTGGACCATGCTTCGATCTTATCTCTGTAGGCTTGGGCAAGGATGAATGAACTGCCACAACGTTCTTCCAGGATACGCCATGCATCAAAATAGGCTGACTCAGTCCCTTGCAGGAAGTAACTCTCTATGGCCTTTTTTGCATTTCCACCCACATATTTTCGTAGATAATATATCTTTTCTTCATCTGGGATGTTCTTTCTGTCTATAAGCGTCTGAAAGGACACTTTCCAGTCCTTATACCGAAGTGGATCACCACTTAATATTGTTGGTTCTGGGATGGGAAGACGATTAGCATTAATCGATTCTGCAAGTACTTTAGCAAAGGATACTGTATTGTCTTCAGCTGGATTTATAACAGCTTGTGATGGGAAAGAACAACGTGGTGGACTCAGTTCCTGTTTGATTTCCTTTCCAATCTTCGTAGGAACAGCTTGATGAAGCAGCTTATCCATTTCGTCATCTAAACGTTGACTCCTTTTAGATATTCAATAAGAACTTTCACTTTGTTCATATACTTGCTGCCGTGCCTTAGCAGCTTTCAGTTCTTTAATCATCTCCAGATGTGCTATTTCTCTGCGCTTGGCTTCTAGCTTGGCGTCTTGTTTAGCCTTTAGCTGGGCAGCTTCAGCCTCCAGCATCTGCAATTCTTCTATTTGATGTTCTTGCTCTAGCATTACTTCCAAGGTGGCTTCTTTGGCAGCAACTTCTGCAGCTGCACTCCTTTTACTAGCAGAAGATCGATGGGAATAATTTGAATTCTTGCTGCTGTGAAAATAATTATTTATTCAAAAAAAAAAAAAAAATATATATATATATATATATGTAAATTTTTCTTTTTTTTTGGTTGTTTTTGTCCTTTTGTTTTCTGAATCTAAAGCATGGTCTTATCTTTTTGTTCAGAGGAGTGATTTGAGAGTAGTGAGAGTAACTATATTTAGAACAGCTCGTTGTGGGGGGTATTTAGGGCAGTTGGAATCCATATTCCCCACAATGAATCTGAGATGGAAGACTCAGAGCCGCAAGATAGGCCTACACGGCATGTGACATATCGACAAGGCCGAGGTGACGTGTCTGAGGTGTCCACTTTACTGGAACAGCTGTATTTAAATGATCATAATCCACCTGAAGTACACCATCAGGAAGAAGAGGACAATGAGGAAGAGAACAATAGGCTGGAAGCATGGGGGGAACAAATTGTGAAGATCACAGAGAGGATGGATGCCATGGAAGCCCGTTTAAAAGAATCAATCAGCAAACGCACAAACGACATGAGGGAGTATATAGAGGGAAGGTTTAGTCACCTGGACCGTTCCATAGTTAATTGCCTCCCACGACGTGACCAGATATGGGAGGATCAGCTGAAACAAACCATCCACCAAAGCATACACAAGTTCTCCCCCAGCGTTCACACGCCCAAAGTTTCAGATGCTACATCTACCCCTCCAATCCGCCTTGATTTTCCCAGATTTGGGGAATCCATCAACTCCTCAGACGTCACCAATTTTATTGAGCAGTGTGAGAAATTTTTATCCCTAGGGCCCCTCCGGGACCAAGAGTTATTGGGTACACTTAATGCAGTATTGCAAGGTTCTGCGCGAAGTTGGTGGTTGGTGTTAGATGTTCAATAATCGGTCTCAGAGATCTCAGAGATGCAGGTTGGTCCAAACAAAGTTTAATGCAATTTACTGAATAAACAGCAAGGGTACAGCAAAGAATCATCGATGGCAAGCAATTGCAATTGATGAGAGAGCTCTGAGGTCTCAAAGATCCAGCTTCGGTATATAAACCTTTGGTGGGCTGTCCTTCTTCTGTTGGTGAGTGTGACTGGACCTTCCAAATATGGTGGGATTTTCTGAGACCCCAGTCCCAATAATACTTTTTAACAAATGTTACTTGCCCCCTAAATCTATATTTTCACAGGTCACGCTGTGACCAGACTTTCTGACTCCTTCTCATGCTCTTTCGACAAATGGTCATTCCTATAATTATACATGCTCATCTCACACCTGGTCATTCCTCCTTTTTCCTGGAGCCATTCAACAGTTGTCCAACTATCGTAAATTACTAAGTATACTTACAATGGTACAAGCATTACAAAGTTGAACCAAAAACCTTACATTGGCCGCCAAATGTAAGATAAAAAATTGGACTATGTTTAAGGCAGCATTTTTAGAGGCTTTTCTATCAGAAGATTATTCTGCGGAGATAGAGGAGCAACTGCATGCGATGGTCAAAGGGCCTGATCAGCGTCTCAGGGACTTTGCATATGATTATCGTGCCCTGTGCTTGAAGTGGCGACCTGAAATGGCCGAGGAAGAAATGATGCGGCGAATTCTCAATGCCTGCAACCCGCGTTTAGCAAGTGGCCTGAGGGGAACAGTGTCCACCGTAGACCAATTGGTGAAAACTGGCTCTATGATTGAAAAGGATTGGGCCTCCTCTAAAGGGTATTGGAACCGGGTGCAAACCAGTAATCTTCCACCAAATCAAGCCAAGAAACAGCCGAAGAGAACCGGGGAGAAGAATATAAACGACGGGTCTCTAGCTACAGTTGAAGGAGGACCTTCCCTGCTCGTTGTTCCCATTCAGATCCGGGGGGCAAGGGGAGAAGCTGTAGTGGACACAGGGAGCACCTACACACTGATCCAAGAAAGCTTGTGGAATGGAATTGCAGGACTGCATGAAACCCTATTGCCCTGTGACAATCAATCTTTTATGATGGCAAACGGACAGGAGTGCAAAGTGGTCGGGAAACTCCATCTGGTGCTCAAACTGCATGAAGTGATGCTATATGCCGGTATTGCTGGGATTAGATTTCCTGGTCGTCTGCAAAATGTCTCTTCAGCCCCATCTAGGCTGCTATACCATGCCTAATGGCCGAAGTCACCAATTCCTTACCAGAGCCAAAACCACTCTCCAGTGGGTCAACAAAGAAGGCAGGGTAAACTTCTATATGGCCACCATAAAGGAAGATGATGGAATTGCCCTACAACCGGAATACGTGCAAGCACTGCTGAAGAGGTGGCCTACAGTGTGGACGACTAAGTTGGAGAAGATGAGGGCAATAACCCACATAATTATTACTATAGACGAAGCCCCAGTGCGCAAGAGGGCCTATCGGCTCTCTGCCCAGAAGCAGGACATAATTAAAGAGCAGGTCCAGAAGATGTTGAGAGATGGCATAATCGAATCATCTGCCTCCCCCTGGGCGGCACCAGGGTGTTAGTCCGCAAGCCAGATGGCACTTATTGCTTTTGTGTCGACTATCGGGGCCTGAACTCCAAGACGATGCATGATGCTTATCCAATGACATTAGTACATGAAATATTGGAGTCCATGCAAGGGGCGGCTGTTTTTAGCACCCTGGACCTACAGAGTGGGTATTGGCAAGTGGCTATGGACGACGAAAATAAAATGAAAACAGCTGTGATTACCCCTATCGGGTTGTATCATTTCAAGGTGATGCCATTTGGTCTGCGGGAGATCTGAGGGGCAAGGTCTGTTTCGTCTATGTAGACGATATCATAATATTCTCTCAAACGCCAGAAGAACATCTGCAAAATTTGGAAGCAGTTTTTGAGAAGTTACATCATGCCCAGATTACCCTGAACATCAAGAAATGCTGTTTATTCCAAACCCAACTCACCTTTTTGGGACACATAGTGTCTGGTCGGGGAGTGGAAGTTGACCCAGAGGAAATTACAGCCATCCGCCAGTACCCAGCTCCAACTGACATCAAGAGCCTACAAAGATTTTTGGGATTGGTAGGGTGGTACCACAAATTCATTCCCAGGCTAGCAGACACTTCCGCACCTCTGAATCGACTAAAGAAGAAAGGAGTTCAATGGGAGTGGTCACTCGATTGTCAGGATGCCTTTATGAAACTAAAAGAGGCCCTCCAAGCTCCCCCTGTTCTGGCTCAACCCCATCTCGAGGCCACATTTCAAGTACAAATGGATGCTAGCGATGTGGGGCTGGGGGCAGTTCTCACCCAGGAGATCGATGGGGAGGAGAGAGTTATCGCCTATACCTCCAGAGCACTCAGGGAAGCCGAACTACATTATTGAACCACAGAAAAGGAATGTCTGTCCGTAGTTTGGGTGGTAGAAAAATGGAGGCATTACCTAGAGGGTATAGTATTTGACATCTTCACCGACCACAACGCCCTAACATGGGCTTTTAACTCCCCAAAAACTCTATCCAGGCTAACCAGGTGGACCTTGAGATTACAGGTGTTTAATTTTCGAGTGCATTACAGGAAGGGTTGCTGTAACATGGTGCCTGATGCCCTGTCAATAGCCTCAACAGCGATGGCGGGAAGCCTCTGTTTAGCGGCGGCATATTGATGTGACTTGCCCTGTACGCTCCCTAATATCGAAGCAGCCCAGAAGAACAGCTCAGTGTGTGAACAGGTGAGAGAAACCTGTCCAAGTACCAAGATGGGACGAGTGGAATATCTGGTCCAACAAGGCGTCCTCTACCGAGGGGTACCCTCTAGATTTGGGGGGTATAACCACCAGCTGGTAGTTCTGGAACAAATGGTTGGCCAATTTCTAAATTATTTCCACAGCAGTCTACTTGGGGGTCACCTCGGGAGAATGAAGACACTCCGGAAAATCCTGGAAGTTGCCTGGTGGCCGGATATAAGAAAAGACGTATGGAAATATTTAAAGGAGTGCCAAATATGTAAAAAATACAAAAACCCTAATGTTAAACCAGCAGGCCTGTTACAGCAAACACAAGTCAGCCAACCTGGAGAAATGATTGGGGTAGACTTTATGGGTCCCTTCCTTATGAACTGCTCCTGGAATACCATGCTAATAGTAGTAGTGAACTACTATTCTAAATGGGTAGAACTATTCCCACTATGAGACGCCAAGACCACACGAGTCAGTCAAGTACTTAAAAATAAGATCTTTACTCGATGGGGAGTGCCGGCTCGGATTGTGTCAGATAGAGGACCGCAGTGGACCAGTGACCTGATGGCATGCCTATGTGAAGCCTGGGGGGTAACTCAAAAGCTGACCACAGCATACCATCCACAAACAAATCTGACAGAAAGACTAAACCGGACCTTGAAAGCCATGATCGCCTTGTTTGTGAGGGCGCTCCATCAAGATTGGGACCGGTGGCTACCTGAGTTCAGTCTAGGCATTAACACTTCAGTACATGAGTCCACTGGTGTCATGCCGGCTGTGTTAGCCTTGGGTCGTTATATCAAGGGCCCGTTAGAATGTCTCATCTCATATGCTCCGAGGCCACATACCGCCAGTTATAACACCCTACATAACAACACACAATTGCTTAAGGAAGTTGAGAGACATTTGGGTGTAGCAAAGTCCAAGCAAGCTAGATATTATAATGCCAGACGCAGATGTGTACAGTTTGAGGTTGGTGATCTAGTTTGGATAAGAACGCATCCTTTGTCTAAGGCAGCTAGTATATTCTCAGCCAAACTTGCGCCTAGATGGAAAGGGCCAGCGAAGGAAAAGTGGTTAGGTCCCAATAACTACCGAGTGAAATGGGGTACAGAAAATGAGAGGGTGGAAAACATTAATGTAGTTGACCTCAAACCATATTATGGCCCTCCTTTGCCGCTGGCTGGGGGGGGGGATCTGTGACGATCACAGTAAAAAATAAAAAATGTCATTAATGTTGATATTTGTAAATGAAAGTACTGTTTCCATGCTCTGTTCGGAATGAGGGTAATAATTTAGCAGTCTCCAAGAAAAGTACCCTATGTATCTTATAAAAATTCTAATGGTGACGTCACGGGATCATTCATATACTCATTGGATCATCGGGAAAGTCACCCGGAAGTCAAGGGAAAGGCAGCATGGTCGGAGCGTTTGGGACTGTTTTCCGGACCTGAGGAGCGTTTTTTTTGTGATTGTTCAGCAACACACGCTAGTTTTTTCGGACTGTTTTTCGGTGCCAGACTATCTTCAGGAGGATCGTATTTCGCTGGATGAAGTTCCCTGTGCACACCAACTTTCTGTGCTGTATCAGTGAGCGAAAGGGGTTTTACAGTAGAGACCGCAGTGTCTCTCCATTACATGATACTCCGGACTTCTACTAACTCTCCCATGCTCCACAAGGGTAAAGACTGTGATAAAGACTGTGGGACAATTTGATCTGGACATTTTTTTTGTCTCACACACACACACACACACACACACACGCATGCACGCACACACACACACACACACACACACTTGCCGCTCACGCACACACGCGCTTACTCGCACACGCCCACTTCTCTCATGAAGATAGGGAAGGGGGATGAGATTGTGTTTCTGCGCACATTTTCATTATCACTAAAAAAATTTATTGTCTGAGCAACTGTATTCATCAGGGTTTCAAGGTGCCTATTGATATACTGTCTCAAACCTATAATAGGTTTTGTGTGATTTTGGCTCGAACTACATGGTTATTTTTAGGCCTATGTGGGGTAGTTTTTCTTTTTGTAGCCAAGGTTACAGCGCACACGGAGATTTCAGATGGGGCAATGCCTGTACTTTGGCAAATCAGGACATCAACAGTTGACATGCCCAGTTCAACCAAAAAATCAAGCCCGACAGTAGGTCTGAGGTCGCTGTTGGGATTGAATGCCACATGCCAAAACCTCCATCTGTCCATACCGGTCACACTCTGTGATTCCAACCACAAGGAAATTTCTCTGTCTGCACTCATTGAATTGCGTTCGGAGATGAAGCTTATTCATGAAGGCCTCATTTCCCAATTGAACTCATCTCTTAAGGAACTCGATCATCCCCAGAACGCCTTGGCACTAGATGGCAGTACTCTCAGGTGGCATTACTCACCAAACCACACCCATCTCCATGGTTATTTCTGGAAATCATCGAGAAGACTTGATCTTTTCTGTTATCAAATCTCCACAATACCCATTAGTTCTTGGTTTCCCCCAGTTGGTACTCCACAATCCACAGATCAACTGGCAACAGAATAGGATCACATCTTGGAGCGAGCATTGTTATGCCCATTGTCTCCTTGCTGTCACTCGACCCCATTCCACTGTCACCGCTCACTCTATGCCCTCCTGAAGGGTCGACTTGTCCGCCATTCCCCAACCTTATCATTGCTTTAGTGAGGTATTCAGTAAGGATCAGGCCTGTGTACTGCCTCCACACCGACCATATGACTGCGCGATTGATCTTCTCTCTGGGGCTTCCCTGCCTTTCAGCTGTCTTTTCCAATTGTCCCTGCCAGAGGAAGAGGCCATGGAGAAGTACATTTCTGAAAGTCTGGCTCTCATACGCCCCTCCTCTTCTCCATTGGGGGCCGGATTCTTTTTCGTTGAAAAGAAAGATAAGACCCTCCGGCCCACTATCGACTATCGTGGCCTAAGTCAAATCACCATCCGCAATAAATACCCCTTACCCCTTTCCAACTCTGTGCTTGAATCCCTCCAAGGCGCCACCATCTTCTCCAAATTGTATTTACGTAATGCTTACCACCTACTGTGCATCCGTGAAGGATATGAATGGAAAACCGCCTTCAATACAGCTCTGGGACATTTTGAATACCTCTTTCTTCCTTTTGGCCTCACTAATGCTCCTGCTTTTTTCCAAGCTCTCGTCAACGATGTTTTGAGAGACTTTCTTGACCAGTTTGTGTTTGTTTACCTTGACCACATCTTAATCTTCTCCAAAACCTTAAAGTACCATGTTAACCATGTCAGTCAGGTCCTGTCCTGGCTTGCCCAGAACTGACTATTCGTCAAGGCAGAAAAATGCAAGTTTCATAAGGATACCATCTCTTTTCTGGGGTTTATTATCCGGCCTGGCCATGTCAGCGCCGATCCAGAGAAGGAACGAGCCATTGTCGAGTGGCCTACCCCATCTAACAGAAAGGACCTGCAAAGACCACTTTTACAGAAGGTTCATTCGCAACTAGAGCCAAATCGCCTTACCCCTTACCCGTCTGACCTTTATTCGCTTTGCCTTCTCCTGGTCCCCTGCTGCTGAAACGGCCATGAAGACCCTCAAAACTCTCTTCACCACAGCCCCGGTACTCGTTCAACCAGATCCCACAAAACAGTTTATCGTGGAAGTTGTTGCATCAGACTCTGGCATAGGTGCGGTCCTCACACAACGCTCTTGGCCTAAAGACCTTCTTCATCCTTGTGCCTATTACTCCTGCAAACTCTCCCCTGCTGAGAGCAATTATGACGTTGGTAACTGTGAACGCTTGGCCTTTAAACTTGCCCACTTGAGGAGTGGAGACATTGGCTGGAGGGATCAGAATTACCATTTGTGGTCTGGACAGACCACAAGAACTTGTCATACGTCCAAACCGCTAAACGTCTGAACCCCCGCCTGGCATGTTGGGCCTTGTTTTTCAGCCGATTTAACTTCACGGTAACCTACCGCCCTGGTACACGGAACACCAAACCTGATGCCCTATCCCGACTACACTCTGGGAGGGAAGATGCCCTGTCAACTGTTGACCTTGTTCTGCCAGGAAACAGTCCTTGCCTTTGTCTCCTGGGAAATTAAGTGACTTATCATGGAGGCCTCCATCCTAGAACCGGACCCCAGACCAGAACAATCCAAACTCCTGTTTGTTCCAACCACTGTCCGCCCAGATGTCCTTAAATGGGCACCTGTGCCCAGGGAAAGAACTGCCACCAGAGACCAGACGGCCTTTTACAACCCCTTGCTGTTCCTGGGCACCCCTGTTCCCATATAGTCCTGGATTTTATCACTGGCCTACCTGAGGTATGACCGTGATCGAGGTGTACCGTTTCTCTAAGATGGTACGACTCATCGCGCTACCCAAACTCCCCTCAGCCATGGAAACTTCAGAGATTCTGTTCAATCAGGTTTTCAAGATACACGGCATTCCAACAGACATCGTCTCTGACAGAGGCCCTCAGTTCATCTCCCAGGTATGGCGAATCTTTTGTACTGCCCTAGGGACCACTGTCAGCCTCACCTCTGGTTTCCACCCGGAATCCAACGGACAAGCTGAGAGAGCCAACCAGGTGGTTGAGGAGACCCTCCGCTGCGTCACTGCTGAACATCCTGACCGGTGGAGCACACACCTGGCCTGGGTGGAATACCCCCTAAATTCTCTCAACTGTTCCTCCTCTGGCAAATCTCCTTTCGAGGCCTCCCTGGGCTAACAGCTGCCACTTTTTTTCTGAAGAAGAGCTCGATCTGGCGGTTTTCTCTGTCACTCTCCACATTCATCGTTGTCGCCTGATCTGGAGATCCACTATCAGCTTCACCTGTCTTTTGCCCCTGACGACACTACCATCTCAAATCGGTTATCTATCAGACCTCTTCAACTAATTCAAAACTCTGCAGCCCGAGCTCAAGCGAACTCATGTCACTCCACTACTCATTTCCCTCCATTGGCTCCCTGTAGCTGCTCGCATTCAGTACAAGTCACTGACTCTGGCCTACAGAACCATTTCTGGATCTTCCTCCTCCTACCTTCACTCAAATACAAATCAAATTCAAAATACACTCCGACTCGTTCACTTCGCTCCAGTGATGATTGCCGCCTGGCAATTCCACCTCACCGAGGAGCTAATTCTCACTCCGTGGTGTTCACCACTGCAAAATGGTGGAACGATCTTCCCAAATCTATCCTTAAGTCAGAATCACTAAGCAGTTTTAAGAAACTACTGAAGCATCTCTTTAACAAATACCTGTTGTAGAAAAAAAGGGGGGGAGGGGGGTGCAGCATCAAATAACAATCAGGTTTGATGAATTTACAGTATAGTTGGTTTACTCCATAACTTCTGACTTGTAATGTTCTCATTTGTAAGTCGCTTTGGATAAAAGCGTCTGCAAAATGACTAAATGTAAACGTAATCCACTAAAGTAGCCCTACTCAAAGCCCAGTCTGTTACCGAACGCTTAACCAATCGACGCCGCCGACCCTGCCCCAACTGCCGTCCTGGTCAGTCTGTCTGGCTTTCAGCCCGCAACATTCCACTACATGTCACGTCCTGCAAACTGGCTCCTCGGTTCGGAAGGATTGATGATCTTGGAAATGATGTAGGGGCCCCTACATCATTTCCAAGATCATCAATCCTTCCGCCGTCCGCCTTAATCTCCACGTCATATGCGCATCAACCCAACATTTCATGTTTCCCAGCTGAAACCGGTCCATCAGTCCACTCTAAATCCTCCGACCAGACCCCCTCCACCCGCCCGGATCATCAATTGCCAACCGGCCTTCACAGTACGCCGGCTCCGGGACTCTCATCATGTCCAGTCGTGGAACCCAATATCTAGTAGACTTGCAAGGATACAGTCCCGAAGAACGCTCCTGGGTTCCACACTCTGCCATTTTGGACCCTGAGTGAGTTCCATCGCAGATACCCTGATAAACCTGGAAGGGTGTCAAGAGGCACCCATTAAGGGGGGGTACTGTCAGAGCCTGCTCCTCCTCATCTCTCTGACTCCACCTCCTCATTACCCTAATTACCCTCACCTGCAGACAATCTCCTGGCAGCCTACTTAAACCCCTGGTTTTCTCCTCTCCAGTGCCAGAGAATTGTTTTTCTAAGCCAGTCTGTGATTGCCATTCCAAAGTCCTCTGTTTGCTGTGCTTACATGCTACTTACCGTTTGCCTTCTCTTTTTGTTGCTGTTGCTCCTCATCGCTCTCCTGGTCTGGCTTCCTGAACTCATCTCACTTCACCTGTCGATTTATTACTGCCATTGCCTACCAACCCATACTACTGCCTTGTCCAAATAAAACGCCTTACATTCTATCCTGCATCCTTGTGCTTTGTGTTTGAAACCTGGTTCCTACTTACTCTATCTCTAACAAAAACACTGTGAGCATTACATGTTCTGTACTCTAGTGGTTTGAATCCTATCTGACAGTTCGATATCATTTCACATGTGCTAGCAATCAATGTTCTAATCTTGCTGAAGTTAAATATGGTGTTCCACAAGGTCAATTCTCGGACCACTCCTATTTGCCCTATATATGTTTTGATTGGAATAATTTATTCGTAAACATGGAATTTTTTCATCTTTGCAACATTTCGAAGCTAAGAAATATCTTTCCCATCCAAAATGCAGAGAAACTAATTCATGCTTTTATTACCTCAAGGTTTGATTATTATAATCCACTTCTGACAGTATGTTCTAATAATTCTCTACATAAATTACAACTTGTTAAATATGCTGCAGCTAAGGTTTTAATTAGAACCAGAAAGTTTTATCATATCACTCCTGTGTCATCAAACTTACACTGGCTACCAGTAAAGTTTTGTATTGAGTATATATATATATTTTTTTGATATATCAATATTTTTTTGATAACATTTAAAAATCTACATAATCAGGCTCTACAGTATCTCACTGAACTAATTCAACTGTATAAACCAACACGCAAGCGGAAGGGCGTTCTCCCACAAGGCTCAACTTTGGAATAGCCTTCCAGTTATTTTTCGCAACTCAGAATCACTATTAATCTTTAAAAGTATATTAAAAACACATTTATTTAATTTTACGTTTTATTAATTCCCTGTGGGTAAAGGTGTAGATCTCAGGCTTGGTGGTCTTGGGTTGGTGATCTAGGATCAGTCTGTGCAGGCATTTCACCTCTTCACCCAGCTCATCATTAGTCGTGGGTGTGGCACTGAAATGATGCTCTTCCAGGGATCCCTCTCAATGCTGCTCTAGTCAGTGATGCCGGAGTCACTGCACTGTGCTGCACTGTGTCAGTCAAACTCTGGTTATTACATAAATGCAGTGTTTTATTAGCTCTAACTGCTTTTCTTCCTTGTTTCTTTATGAGGTTTTGCCAATTTCCTGGAGGTGTTGTCAGCTCTGTATCCATGGTTCTGCTGAAACAATATGGCGACGACGATTACTGAATGGAACCATGATACTTATTGGACTGGCAGTCCTGCAGGATGCCCTCATTAGACTTATATACTGTAGTTTTCAATTGTTAAATACGGATTACCACATAATCTGTACTTGGCTGTCCTAAACTGTTGATGCTGCCCGGCTGCTGTCCCACACGGAGTCTCGGTCATCCCAAGGTTTCTTCCTTAAAATAATAACAGGGAGTTTTTTCTTGCCACTGTCGCTTTGGCTTGCTCTTTGGGTGTTCACAGGCTTATAAAAAGGCTTATAAAAGTGTAAAGCTGATTTGTGAAAATGTGCTATTGTAAAATACGCTATATAAATAAACTACTTGTACTTGAACTTAAATTATAGCAGAGTAAACAATGGACAAAGCTGAACAAGCATGCTTCAGATCAACTGTGCACACAAGGACTGCTCATCCCTAGAGTCAAATTGGTCTTCTCACCTCATCTTTATAACTTAATGAAGTCCTTGAAATCAAGTCAAGTCTCTAAAAGTTTACAGGGATTACCCAACATTTAAGCGACACTCTATGGTGAAGCAGCTGACACTGTACTGAGCTTTTCCAGGCAAAACTTACCCAATATTTCTATTGGCCAAGTTCATATTGCTCTTCTTGAGCAGTGACCGCTTCAAAGTTTAAATTTAAATCATTGTGACAAATTAATGTATCAAAGAGGAAATGCTTTAAAATAATCATATATGAAATAACAAAGTTTAAATGAAATATTACCAAGGTCTGATAACTATTAATCTTACTAAATTAGACACTCACACCAGAAAACTAGATATATTAACTACAGCAGCGCAAAACAATTAAGTTCTGTCTTTAGAACTAGACACACCAACAGGTCCTCTTATAGATTTAACAAGTTCCATACAACCCATACCACCGTACAGATCGATTTATTCTCAGAAACCACAAGCCTGTATGCAAACAGTATTTCAAACTCCTGTATTGAATATAGAAAGCGGACGATTAGAGATCAAAAAGAGATCATTTATATATCCCGGAGGAAGTAGACCAACAAACTGTTATAAAACAATCACAGAGTCAAGTGGCAAACTTGTAATCACATATTAAAAACAAGCTAGATCCAGAGGATTCCACACTTGTATTACAACAAACAGATCACCGATACCCTATTAGATCTACAAATGTACCAGCTGAACCTACAATAAACCCACCAGATACATGGAACACAAAAGCATAATTGAGACACACTCCTGCTCGCTCGGTAAATGAGATAGGAGGTCCGTATACATGTAGGCAGCATATCCCAATGCATTTGACAGGGGAACAAAAAATAGACAATAAATTAACGAATAGAAAAACCGTGAGGAAGAAAGTGCTTGTGAAGTATCTACGTAAAGGTTTTTAAAAAGGCAAAAATTTTTTTTAAAAAAGCGTATTAAGAAATAAAATGACTTAAAAATGGTGCAAAAATAAGAGGAAGAAGGGAAGCTCCAGAATCCCATTAATGTGAGACTAGAAAGGGCTAATCTATGGTACAATGACAGAAGATATTGATGACCCGGACTGGCATTTGTCCACCTAACATGACTATTCAAACTGGACAACAGGTCTACAAACCATGGAGCCATTGAGATATGGACGGTTTACTGACTAAATTGCCACCATTAACTAAAGGTGGACAATCGTGGGTGACTAAATTTGAACAATATAATGTACAGCAGGAGAGAATTTGTGTTTGGAGATATGAGTGATAATAGCTAGATTAGAAGGCAAAAGGAAGTTACTACTGATTGAAAAAAAGGAGTTTGAAAGGAATGGCAGGAAACACCATTGTCAAGCATAAGAAATAATGGGATAAAGAGTTATACCCAGCGAGGATAGTTTGACATACTTATGTCAAAGACATGACATTTTTAAGAAAGTTTAGTGACCTATGGCGTGAAGCAACAGGAGAACGGCATGATAAGTTGGCAGCAACAGAAATGTTATGGAGACAGCAAGTGGTAAAAGCATTACCAGAGCCAGTACAGACTACATTGACGATGTGGTAAAAATAGATGTGATTCCATTCGAACATTGGGAGAAGACCATAACACACTATGAATTAAAATACAGACATACACAAAATTAAAATGATGACATTATAAAAGAACTGACTAAATGCTTACTGTTGGGGTTTTGTCACATGGTGTTTTGTTTATGTCTGGTCTCCACGCACCCGTAATTCCACCTCACTCCCGTTCCTCCACGCCAGATAGTCTTGTGCCCACGAATCCCTAAGCCTTGACTCTTCTAGCTCCCACGCCACGATCACGCCTTGCCTTGCCCTACCTTGCCTCGCCTCGCCTTGCCCAGCCCACGCCTCGTCTCGTCTCGTCTCGTCTCGTCTTGTCTGTCTCTGGATCCCCTGTTGTGTTTTGTCCTCGCTTTCGTCTGGGTTTGTGTTTCTGTGTGCAGCGCTCCAGCCGCGACCTAGCCGTGATCAACCCGCCTACCACTAGGGCGCCTGGACGCGTCCCGAGCGTGACGTCAGAACCCGGACGTGCGCCCCATCACAGCGACGCTCCCCCGCGTTGCATGAACACCTTGTCCACGCCACTATTTACCATTACACAAACTGTCTACAATAAACCTGGTTTCTGCATTCCATTCTCTGCTTCAGACTGGTCACTCCGAGTAGCGGATCCAACCACGTATCGGCCACCCAGTCATAACATTACTATCTGGCCAAACATGGATCCCTCGGAGCAACACACCTCTGGGGCGGAGCCAGCACCAGCATCTGCTGAGCAAACAGACTCACGCCTCGACACGCTCTACAGCCACCAGGGAGAACTGGTGGACATGGTCAGCAGTCTGGCTTGCCGCCCTGCCTGCACCCTCCTCTACGTCTGGACCCGCGTCACCTAACCTTGAGAACCAGGTACCAAACCCGCCTCCCACGTCAGTAGCCCACTCCGACGGGGCCGCGGTGCAGCCCGATCCGTACGACGGTAACCTGCAGAACTACCGAGGATTTATTTTCCAGTGCGAACTGTATTACGGATTCCGCCCCTTGTGCTTCCCCACCGATGCACACAAGATCGTGTTCCTTATCGGGCTGCTGCGCGGTCGTGCACTGAAATGGGCGGAGGAGTCTCAGGGCACCGTCTCCCCGCTCGCCACCTCCTATGCCACGTTCGTCAAACGTTTTCACTCCGTCTTTGACTGTCCGGACCATAAGGACGATGTAGAGAGCCATCTGCTCATCATGCACCAAGGAACCCGATCGGTAGCAGAGTTTGTCGTGCAATTTCAGACGCTTGCCGCGGAGTCGGGCTGGTGTGAGCGCTTGCTGCGCAGCGTCTTCTGACACGCTCTGCACGATCGGGTATACTGGGGTACCCCTGGCTACACCACCACTACCCGCATCTGGACTGGGCGAACTCACGGGTCCTCTCCTGGGGGAACGCTTGCCATTCCACCTGCCTCTGTGCGGCAGTACCCCCCTGCAGGGTGACCCACTCCAGTAACACCGTTCCCATCGACATCTCCCAGGTACCCACGGAGTACCACGACCTGGGCAAGGTCTACAGCAAGGACAAAGCCTGCCAGCTTCCACCCCACAGATCCTATGACTGCGCAGTTGACCTTCTGCCTGGTGCCCCCCTTCCGTCCAGCCGGCTGTATTCGTTGTCTCGTCCGGAGAGGGAGGCCATGGAGAACTACATCACAGAGTACCTCGCCACAGGATTTATCCGGCCATCGACATCCACCGTAGTAGCAGGATTCTTCTTTGTCTCCAAGAAGGACGGTTCGTTGTGACCCTGCATTGACTACAGGGGACTGAACAACATCACGGTCCCCTACAAATACCCTCTGCCACTAACATCTACCATATTTGAATCTTTGCAGGGCGCGACTGTGTTCACTAAGCTCTGTGGAACGCCTACCACCTGCTCCGCATCCGGAGAGCCCTGGTGAACGACGTCCTGAGAGACTTCCTGTATCGCTTCGTGTATGCATACCTGGATGACATCCTTATCTTCTCCAAGAATCTTGAGGAGCACCACCGCCATGTCAGTCTGGTCCTCAACTGACTCCTTCAGAACTGGCTTTTTGTGAAGACGGAGAAATGCCTGTTCCACCAGGCCTCGTGTCCTTCCTGGGATTCGTCGTCTCCCCCGGGGCTATCCGACCTGACCCTGCGAAGATCCAGGCCATCACGGAGTGGCCATCCCCCACTTCCAGGACGGAGCTACAAAAGTTTCTGGGGTTCGCAAATTTCTACAGGCCCTTCGTCAGGGGTTACAGTAACATGACTGCAGTCACGTCCACCAAGGAGCACTTTCGCTGGACCCCAGAAGCCCAACAGGCCATGGACCTCCTGAAGGACTTATTCACTGCTGCTCCCATCCTGGTGCAGCCGGACCCCGCCAAACAGTTTATTGTGGAGGTCAACGTCTCGGGTGCAGGAGTCGGGGCAGTCCTCTCCCAAGGGCCGGAGGGCCGCCTTCACCCCTGTGCGTTCTTCTCCAAAAAACTCTGAGCGGCCGAGAGGAATTACGACATGGGGAACCGCAAGCTCTTGCCGGTCAAGCTCACACTGGAGGAGTTGCGCCACTGGCTAGAGGGAGCCGAGCAGACGTTCATTTGGACCGACCAAAAGAACTTGTCCTACATTCAGTCAGCCAAGAGGCGGAACTCACGCCAGGCACGTTGGGCCCTGTTCTTTGGTCGGTTTAACTTCACCCTCGCCTATCGACCAAGAACCCACAACACCAAGCCGGACGCCCTGTCAAGGCTCTTCCCGGAGGAAGAGGAAGAGGTAAATGCACCGCACTACACCATTCTGTCATCAAAATTCTTCCTTGCAGGTGTCTCTTGGGAGGTGCGGAACGTCATCGAGTGCAAGCTGGCCAAGGACCCGTATCCGTTGTAGGGACCACGGGATCGTACTTTCGTACCCACCGCCGCTTGTCCCACCGTTCTCAAGTGGGGTCACGAGTCCCGCTGGGCTTGTCACCCCGGGGCCGCCCGGACGGAAGGGATAGTCAGACGGCGGTTCTGGTGGCCAACGCTGTCCACCGACGTGAAACAATTCACCCTCGCCTGCACGGTCTGTGCACGGAACAAGGCGTCCCTCCAACCACCCTCCGGCCTGCTCCTGCCGCTCTCCATACCTGGGCACCCCTGGTCCCACATCGCCCTGGATTTCATCACGGGTCTGCCCCGTGGGGGAAATCCCCATTCGAGATCGCACTGGGCTACCAACCCCCCCTTTTCCCGGAGGAACAGCAGGAAATCAGCATCCCGTCAGTGGCCCAACACCTCTGTCGATGCCGCAAGACCTGGAAAAACACCCTCATAGCCCTCCGCCAAGCCCAAGCCATAGCCATCCTTTCCACCAACCGCCACCACTGCAAGGCCCCTGCCTACAAGATCAGGCAGCTGGTCTGGCTTCCTACCAGGAACATACCCCTCAAGACAGAATCCAAGAAACTGTCCCCCTGGTTCATCAGCCCATACCCCATGTCGTTAAAGCGTGTGCGCTAACAAAGCCTGTGCGGAAGCTCCTAAAGTGTATGCACATTTCACATTCAAACTTCACCCTGTCTAACGGGATCCCAAATCACACCCATTCTCAATCACACCCAAATTGCACTTGTTTTCTGGCGCTGCTAAAGCGCATGCGAAGAAAATGCACACCCGCTGTCAGGCGCATTCGATTTTGGACATTCTCAAAGCGCTTGCATTAACAAAGTCCGTTCAGGGAGCTCCTAAAGCACATGCTCATTCAAAGTGTACCCGATCTAAGGTGAGCCCAAATCACACCAGTTTTTGGGAGCACCTAAAGTGCATTCGCTAACAAAATCCGTTCGGGAGCTCCTAAAGCACTTGTGTATCCAAATAACAACCATTTTCAGTCACTAACAATTTACACCTGTTTTCAGAGGTTCTTAAAGCGCATGCACTCCCAAAGCCCATTGGGGAGCTCCTACAGTGCATGCGCATTCAAAGTACACCCGTTATAAAGGGATCACAATTCACACCCGTTTTTGAGAGATCATAAAGTGCATGCGCATACAAACTACACCCGTTCTCAGGTGCTACTAAAACTTATCCATTTTCAGGTGTTGTTAAAGCGCATTAAAACTACACCTGTTCTCAGGCACTACTAAAGCGCACCTGTTTTCTGGCACTCTAAAAGCCCATGAGGTAACAAAGTCTGTTCTAATAGAGTATTCTGGAGAGCTTGCAGGAGTGCTGATGGACATATTCAACCTATCCTTGGCCTATGCTGTGCTTCAAAACCTCCTCCATCGTCCCGATACCCAAAAACTCCAACCCATAACGACTGAATGACTACAGCCTGGTAGCCATCACCCCATCATCACAAAGTGCTTCTAGCGATTGGTCCTAGCACACCTCACATCTTGTCTCTCTCCCACCCTGGATCCCCACCAATTTGCATACTGCCAGAATAGGAGCTCAGAGGAAGCAGGCTTTATAACACTGCACTCTGTACTCTCACACCTGGGAATTAAAAACATATCCATCAGGATGTTATCAGTTATCCCCTCAAAACTCATTACAAAACTCACAGACTTAGGCATTAGTTCTGACTTATCTCATTAAGTTTTATTCATTTATATTAAGTATTCACGAACAAAATAAAATTAACATCATTTTTTATGCTGCAGAGGAGGCTTTAAATTCCACTGAGGCACACCACAGTTGATATTTCATTGTTTTTTAAGAAGACGGGGTAGTCGGTTGGATGTCCGGCAGCTTAGGGTCTGTTGGGCCACTGGTTGGCCGTGTAGTGTGTGATGTTTGGAAGAGCACCACGCAGCAATTCATCTTACAGCGTTAAATGTTCATATCTCGCACGACCTGCAACATTCCTGAAATTCATCATGTCCACCACAAACTACATTAGAATTAGAATACTTTATTAATCCCCAGGGGAAATTGCAGAATAAAAATTGAATACATGACTGAATGTATGTAGACAGCCTTCAATAACTTTATTCTTTGATTTTTATTAGTATTGTAATAGTTCCAAATCTCAATCAATCAGAACTCACTGTGTTGTTCTTGTAGTAAGCAAGAATGGAGTCTATTACAAAAGTTTAAAAGCTCAAAGCACATAGCTCTGTCAATTTTATCATTTGTCAATTTTATCATTGTAGTTCTCAGTTCTGGAAATGGGTCCTGATTTGTTAATGCCACCCACTACGTACAAGCGCTCATCCATCACCTAAAAATAGAGAACAAACATAAACAAAAGGATAAAAACAGACAACTGATAAAGCCATCCATCCATCCATTATCTTCCGCTTTATCCTCTACTAGGTTAACAGTTTCAAACAGTTTTGAAACTGTTTCTAACCAGTTTTAAAAAGCCCAAATTAAATCATGATGATGACGTGATCGTGCATCTAAACAGCTGTTTCATATTTATTCTGCTTTGTTTTGGTACCTCAATTCCAAAGTGGCTCCGTGCTTCAATCATTAAGGAGCGATTATTCCATGTGTTGGACTGAGGGTCGTAAACTTCCACACTACTCAGATATTAATTTCCATCATTGCCTCCAACCTGTAAACAAAAACACATTTAGGTGTGTAAATGTAAAAGAGCACAATTCAAAATACAAAGAATCCCGTTGTTACTGTCAGAAGTCATTATACACTATATGGACAAAAATATTGAGGTCAGTGTTCAGTTGACACAGGCTTGTAAAGTCAAGCACCCAGAGATTTTTTTTTTTGACAATCGCCTGTTTCTAGCTTTGTAGGAAAAGTTTTGGGAAGGTCGCTTACTGTTCCAGCATGACTTTAAGCAGGAACCATAAAGTCAGTGTTATGGAGGAATCTGACTGACTTACACAGAGTTCTGACCTTACCCCTTATTAACACTACAATCCTGAACAACCTGTGCCACTTATTGCCCATTGTTATACTAATAAGCTGTAGTGTGTCTAGAGAAAAAAATCTCCAATGTTCACCTGTGGTTAACAATTGCATGATAGAAGAAGCTAAAGTATTATTGCTGAAAGCAAGGCACTCCTTTTTTCTATTATTGGTAAATATATTGATAAGACATTATCATGTTTTATTATCAAAATAACGCTGATTTACATTAGGTTGAATTTCAGCGAATGTACCTTAGAATGCAGTTTGTACCTAGTGAGGTTGGGGGACAAATATAGACAAATCCCCCAAAATCCCAAACCCCCCTTGGCTGTTGTCCTCAGGATAAAACATTTCCAGGAAAGGTAATGTTAATTGTGTAACGATCTTACGATCGAGCGAGGCGGATCCGCTACTCGGAGACAATGAGCTGAGTGCAGGTACAGTCGCAAAGATGTTTATTGAATCCTCAAACGAACACACAGAACACAGGACGTGGATAAGGTAAGGCAAGGGGTGATGACGTCAACGGGAGTAATACAAATGAACAGGGTACCGGAACGGAGTGCACTAGGCGGTGAGGCGAACAGCACATAGACAGACATGAACCAGAACACGAGACGAGGTAACCAGGACTAAACAACGTGGAAGGGCTAGTAGTGTCAAGGCAGACAAACGGCGTGGCACGAGACAAACTGGCGGTGAGTGTCGGGCGTGTAGGGTATTTATAATGAAATGGTGACTGATCCCAGGTGTGCGTGATTACGGGGGCGTGACACAAAACCCGACCCACACCACGTGACAACACAAACCGTGACATTACCCCCCCCCTCAACGGGTGCCTCCCGGCGCCCTAAATGGCTTGTCCGGGAAGCGGCGGTGGAAATCGTCAATGAGGGAAGGGTCCAGGATGGCCGCCCGAGGAACCCAGGAGCGCTCCTCCGGGCCGTACCCCTTCCAGTCCACTAGGAACTGGATTCCCCGGCCACGGCGTCGGGAGTCCAGCAGTCGGTGGACCGTGTAGGCGGGCTGTCCATCAATCAGGCGGGGGGCTGGGGCTTGGCGGGGTGGGGGGTTGAGCGGGGAGTGCACGACGGGCTTGACATGGGAGACGTGGAATGTGGGGTGGATGCGCATAGATCGTGGTAGCTGAAGACGGACGGCAGTAGGGTTGATGATGCGGGAGATGGGGAAGGGGCCGATGTAACGGGGACAAAGTTTCCGGGAGTCGGTCCTGAGGGGAATGTTCTTGCTGGACAGCCACATGAGTTGCCCCACCTTGTAACTGGGGGCCAGGCGGTGCCTCCTGTTGGCCGCGGCGGCGTAGGTAGACTGGGCTTGACGGAGTGCTATTAAAGTGTTCTTCCAGGTGCGGTTGTAGCGGCGGATGTGCAGGTTTTACCGAAGGCACGCAGGTCTCGCTCTGGTCCTCGGGAAACAGGGGGGGTTGGTAGCCCAGTGCTACCTCAAAAGGCGATTTCCCCATGGCGGAGCTGCGCGAGGTGTTGATCGCGTATTTGACCCACGCCAGTTTCTCGCTCCAGCGCTCCGGGTGTTGGGCAGACATGCAGCGCAGGGTGGTCTCCACCACTTGGTTGGCCCTCTCAGCTTGCCCATTGGCTTGTGGATGACCCCCCGACGTCAGCGACACTGCGGTCCCGAAGAACTTGTGGAAAGCTCTCCACACCTGGGAAATGAACTGGGGTCCCCGGTCCGAGACAATGTCCATGGGGATGCCAAATATCCTAAATACCTGCTCAAAACAGATCCTGGCAGTCTCTAGGGCAGAAGGAAGCTTGGCCAGAGCAATTAGGCGTACTGACTTGGAGAAGCGGTCTATTATGGTGACTATAATGGAGTTACCTCTGGAGTTGGGTAGGCCGGTTATGAAGTCCAGAGCGATGTGGGACCAGGGACGCCCAGGTATGGAGAGCGGCTGAAGCAGTCCGGCGGGGGGCTGATGTGACGCCTTGTTACGGGCGCAGGTGGTACAAGCGGCGACAAACTGTCGGACGTCGGCTGCCAAGGTGGGCCACCAGAACTGGCGCCGGATGAGTTCCTCCGTGCGTGCTCCCCCAGGGTGGCCGGCCCAGCGACTCTCATGCCCCCACTTGAGTACCGCGGTGCGAGCGGCGGAGGGCACGAAGGTCCGGTTGGGAGGACCCAGCCCAGGGTCCGGATCCTTCGTTAGCTCGCGCTCAATGATGCGCCGGATCTCCCAAGACACACCTGCAATGACACGGCTGGGGGGAGAATCGGGTCAGTGCTGGGTTCTTCCTTACCATCAGAGAAGAGGCGGGATAAGGCATCGGGCTTGGCGTTCCTAGTGCCGGGACGATAGGACACGACGAATTGGAACCGACCAAAGAACAAGGCCCACCGAGCCTGACGGGAGTTCAGGCACTTGGCCGACTGAATGTAGGCCAGGTTCTTGTGGTCGGTCCAAACCACGAACGGCTGGGCTGCCCCCTCCAGCCAGTGTCGCCATTCCTCCAACGCGAGCTTCACCGCCAAAAGCTCACGATTCCCCATGTCATAATTCCTCTCCGCTGCGGTCAGCTTCCTGGAGAAGAAAGCACATGGGTGAAGCCTACCTTCCTCCGACTTCTGGGAGAGAACGGCCCCCACTCCGGCGCCCGACGCGTCGACCTCCACAATAAACTGCTTGGACGGGTCTGGTTGGATTAGGATGGGGGCCGTGGTGAACCGGTCTTTCAGGAAGTCCATGGCGTCTTGGGCCTCCTGGGTCCAATGAAACTTCACCTTAGTGGAGGTGAGAGCGGTGAGTGGGGCTGTGATGCTGCTGTAGTTGCCGATGAACCGCCTATAGAAGTTGGCGAACCCCAGAAAGCGCTGTAGCTCAGTCCTTGAAGAAGGGGTTGGCCAGTCGGTGATGGCATTCACCTTCTCGGGGTCGGGTCGCACAGCTTCCGGTGAGAGGATGAACCCCAGGAAGGGCACAGAGCGCTGGTGGAAACTGCACTTTTCGGCTTTTGCGAATAGGCGGTTCTGCAGCAAGCGGTTCAGGACAAGTCGCACGTGCCGGGTGTGCTCACCGGGTGTCCTGGAGAAGATCAGGATGTCGTCCAGATAAACAAAGACGAATCTGTCCAGGAAGTCCCGCAACACATCATTCACCAAGGACTGGAACACGGCCGGGGCGTTCTTGAGGCCGAAGGGGACCACGCGGTATTCGTAGTGGCCGCTGGGGGTGTTGAATGCCATCTTCCATTCGTCCCCCTTCCTTATACGGACGAGATGGTAGGCGTTCCGCAGGTCCAGCTTGGTGAAGATGGTCGCTCCCTGCAAAGACTCAAATACAGCTGATGTCAAAGGCAGAGGGTATTTGTAGGGGACCGTGATGGCATTTAGTCCCCTGTAGTCTATGCAGGGACGTAGGGTGCCGTCCTTCTTGGCGACAAAGAAGAACCCGGCCCCTACGGGGGAGGTCGAAGGTTGAATCAGTCCGGTGGCGAGACACTCCGACACGTACCTCTCCATAGCCTCCCTCTCCGGGCGGGATGGACGGAAGAGGAGCCCCAGGCAGGAGGTCGATGGCGCAGTCGTAGACCCTGTGAGGCGGGAGCTGGCATGCCTTGTCCTTACTGAAGACCTCCCCAAGGTCATGGTACTCCTTGGGCACCGAGGAGAGGTCCACAGGGCCAGGGCTGGTTGAGACCGGAGGGTTGCAGGAGGCGGCAGCGGCGAGCAGACAAGACGAGTGGCATCCTGTTCCCCAGGTCAGGATGCGGCCGCAGACCCAGTCTATGTGGGGATTATGCTTACGGAGCCAGGGGTATCCCAGGATGACGGGGGCCTCGGGAGACTGGAACACCGCAAAGCATATCCTCTCTTGGTGGTTGCCCTCCAACGTCAGCCGCGTAGGTGAGGTGCGGTGGGTGATGGAGGACAACCGTCTGCCATCCAGCGCCAGGGTGTGGAGAGGATTCGCTAGGGGAGAAACAGTCAGACCACAGCGATTAGCAAACCCCACGTCTATCAGATTCTCCTCTGCCCCAGAATCTAATAGCACGTTTACGGTCACCTGTTTCTCCTGGATGGTGAGTACCGCCGGTAAGCTGAGGCGCTGTGCTTGGTGTTGTAGTGGGGAACTCGACAACACCCCAAGTCCAACTGCAGCGTCTGGTCTCTTAGGACGCACCGTGCAGTCACGTAGCTGGTGGTCCCCTCCACCACAATAGAAGCAGAGCCCCTGGTCCTTGCGATGGCTCCGGACTTCAGGGGCCAGGGCGGCGCGTCCCAGCTGCATCGGTTTGACCCCTTCCGACTGTTCGGGCTGGGGGAAGTCCCTTGACGGTGTCGGAGATGCACGGGACGAAGCGGTGGTGCGGAATTGGCGTTCATGGTAACGCAGGTTCATACGTCCGTCAATACGTATGGCGAGGTTAATAAGATCTTGGAGAGAGTCCGGGCGATCACGGGTACAGAGTGCATCCAGCATGCGGTCACTGAGTGCGTGGCGGAACACGCCGCGGAGCGAGCGCTCACACCATCCCGACTCCGCAGCGAGGGTCTGAAACTCCACAGCAAACTCAGTCACAGAACGAACCTCTTGTCGTACTGTGAGCAGACGCATCTCAATGTCCTCTGAATAGTCCGGCCGATCAAATACCGCACGAAATCTCTCCAAGAACGAGGAAAACGAGGAGCCCAGGGGTGACGTCAGTCCCTGTGCCGCCTCGCCCAGCTGAGAGCGCGTCCACGTAGCAACCCGATGACGAACGCGATTTTATGGGCGTCCGTGGGGAAGCACGTGGGACGGATGTTGAAATACAGCTGGCACTGGAATATAAACCCCCGACAACGTTGGAGCTCCCCCACATAAGGCTCCGGGGGAACAGCGGTACCGTCGTACTGTGGGGCAACCGCGGGCGGCGGGTTCAGTACCTGGTTCGGAGGTGTGGTCACCGGTGCTGGGACTGCGGGCAGCGCGGAGAGCGCAGTCTGTAGCTGGAGGGATAACTGGCTCACCAGATCCGCCAGTTCCTCCTGGCGACCATACAGCAGCTCTAGCCGTGAGTCGGGCTGCTGTCCGGCTGGTGGTGGTGATGCCAGCTTCGCTCCGACAGCGCGTCGCTCCGAGGGATCCATGTTGGCTAGTTTGTAATGTAACGATCTTACGATCGAGCGAGGCGGATCCGCTACTCGGAGACAACGAGCTGAGTGCAGGTACAGTCGCAAAGATGTTTATTGAATCCTCAAACGAACACACAGAACACAGGACGTGGATAAGGTAAGGCGAGGGGTGATGACGTCAACGGGAGTAATACAAATGAACAGGGTACCGGAACAGAGTGCACTAGGCGGCGAGGCGAACAGCACATAGACAGACATGAACCAGAACACGAGACGAGGTAACCAGGACTAAACAACGTGGAAGGGCAAGTAGTGTCAAGGCAGACAAACGGCGTGGCACGAGACAAACTGGCGGTGAGTGTCGGGCGTGTAGGGTATTTATAATGAAATGGTGACTGATCCCAGGTGCGCGTGATTACGGGGGCGTGACACAAAACCCGACCTACACCACGTGACAACACAAACCGTGACAAATTGTCTTTAGGATGAACTAGAGCAGAGAATGTGAACCAGGCTCCTTATATCTAACATCAGTGTCTGATGTCACATTTTTTTTTATAAGTTTTTTAATTTGTTTTTTAAACAAATCTTGTAGAAAGCCGACTCAAAAGAGTGGAAGCTGTAATATGTGCAATTACTGAACCAACTCAATATAGGGGAGTCACAAAAACTATTTTGTTTTTCTTTAAATACTTTTGTACTTTGCAGGTTCAATCTGAAATCATTTTTGAATCTTATGAACCTTTTTGTTACCAAAGTAATTCTGCAAGTTTTTAAGTTGTTATCTAAAGTTTCCAATTGTTTGAGACCTATATGGGCACTCAGGAACCGTACTACATCCATTAACCATCTTGGGTACATTTATCTAAAGCCACCAGTATCCTCAAAAATATTCATGGACTTCAAAGCAGCACTCAGCTTTCAGAGTCAGAAGCAACATTTTCTTTTAGGGCTTCCATAATCTAGAACTATTTAACATTCAACAAACCCTTCAAGTTAGTAAGGGACCTTCTAAACAAGTAGCCACCCAAAGACCCTTTGAGGAACCTCTGAGGAGTGCAGTTACCAGGTGTAAGATGTCCAGACTCACCACATAGATCTGATTATTGTAAGTGTTGACCCCCAATCCGTGCCTACACTGAATTATCGGGGGAATATAGGTCCACTGGCCAATTTGGGGGTCGAAACACTAGACTGTGGAGTGATACTCTGTTCCATTGAATCCTCCACAAATGTAAATCTGTGGAAAAGTTCAATTTCATTTTTACATTCCGCTTAAAACACACTGAGTTTGGGAGTTTATGAATCAATGCAGTGTCTACTATAACCTTGCCATCCAGGGTGGTGGCGATGGCATCAGACCTCTGCTCATTCATGGATGCCACATCTACTGTTTGGTCAGAATAGCGTTCGACTGGATATGACTGAAGAAATTGAACACTGCCACACTAAAATGGGAATGACCTGAGTGCATGGGTGCCACCTTATGCCAGGTCTGAGCAACAAGATGAAATTTATAGACACTGTTGCTTGTTTTCAAAAATCGTTTGCTATTGAACCCACCAACAATGTATATGAAACCATCAAGGAAGGCCTTTTTGTGATAGACTCTGGAAATATTCTCTGGGTAACTGATCACCTGTCAGGATTTAGCTCTGGAGTCATAAGCCTCAATGTTGTTACATATGGCTCCATAATTCCAGCCTGTCCAGATGCCTTATTGAGGATCTTCAGGGCGTGATTGATAATGGAGCTACACTCCCTGTACTGGCAAATCATATGGTTTTCCTTCACCTCATGCAGGCAGAACTCAGTACTCATTAGGCCCAGTCGTACCTGAGCACACAACAAGGATGAGCTATAAATGTTTTTATTTGAGAATTGTGCAGGCAGAGTCAGCTTTGAGGCGCTCCACATCCATATGCAAACTGGGCTGCCATTGTTAGTGCTTATAATTGGTTTGACCTTTGGTTACTTGACCTGCCTGCAACGATATGTTAGTACAAAACTTTATTTAAGTAAAATTGGACAGACTCTTAACAAAACATGAAAAATAATACCTAAACTCTAAGGTCATTTTGCTTGAGTTTTACATATACCAGGATTAGATTTAAGTAAGATCCTCAAAAAAGGACCAGGATTCTGAGGGGTGGGGTAAGGTTAAGTTTGGGGTAAAGCTTATGCTCCTATTACAGGAAATTACATTTAGCATTTATTTAACAGTCCTAAACTAAATTATAGCAATATGTTCAATGCAGAAAATTAATAAAGTGTGATATTGTAAAGAGCTAAATCCTGTCCTCATCTCTTACATGTCCCCTGCCAGCTCACCGTTTTGTAACAAAGAGATGATGCAGGGTGAGTGCAGTTCCTGGTCATGCTTGATCCAGGTCATCAATGCTTTAAAAAGACTCAAGATTCAAGGTGTTTCAGTGCAGCATGCTAAAAGACTCATGTATTTTATGAATTGTAATGTAAATGTAATTTTTTTGGTGACATGTAACATGTACTGCGTTATGAGCCCTGTATGTAGCATATGTACCAAGTTCAGTAATATTACTAAATAAACAGATTAGAATTAGATTAATTTATTCAGCTTAATATTCATCTGTGTGCAGGTGATGCATGTATCGACCAGGTACATGTAAAGAGTGAACACCTAGGTACAGTATTTAAATGAGAGTCTACATTTTTTGTGTATTTCTTGTTTTAATCATTAACATAAACAAATGGTATGAAAATTTATCGTGGAATTAACAGCAGGGCAGTTCGAAATTCTGTAATGAAACTAAAAGCAGCTCATGTTTCTCAGTGATGGAGGTTCCAACATCCAGATCACACACATTATTCTTTATGTTCTGAGAGTGAGAGTAAAAAAATCTTCCAGTTCAGGATGTCTTTGTTCCAGATTACTTTTAATTATCTACACATATGAGAACAAACACACACACACACATGGTCACACGCTCACAGAAAAAACACACTTAAGGAGACACAGACACACACATACACACACACACACAAAGAGACAAACAAATACACACATTAAGGTGACCAGATATCCTACTTTGTGCAATTTTGTTACTTTTCAAGGGTCCCGCAAATTGAGTCATTGTCCCGCATTGTTATTGAAAATCAGACTCCAGTTTTGAAATGCGTGTATCATATTCTGCCATTGGATGGCTGTGTTGTTATCAGGGGAGAGGCGGGCTGTTTGAATGACAACCAATCGGGAACGCGGGCGCATATTAGGGCCGCGTCCACCAACACAAACAATGCAAATCAGGTCAGAACAGCACCGGCATGTAGCACGAGGTCTGGAAGAATATATGGCATGTTGCTCAAAAGGAGGTTTCCCAGTCTGTGCATGCGTTCCTGCTAAAACCAAAACGAGATTCAAACGTGTTTTAATTTAAGAAACACTGTGAAATAGTATGAAAGTTCCGTGCTTACTATGTTTTTGTAGCAGTTTGCTGCCGGTAATAGCATTCTTGCCCTTTCATTCATGTTTTTTTTGTTCCGCCTACTATTACTCATGAGCCAATCAGGTCTCCCCTGGCCTTTCATAAAGGGGAGGGAGCTCCCGTCATTGGGTGAGTTGACTGGGTGAGTGCTTCCGCTGCTCGGTTCCTTCCTGGTTTTCCCTGCATCGCGACTCTTGAGTGGCGAGCTGGTGGAGTGTTTGATTCGGCATCTGACTAATCTGCTGTGCAGAACCGGTGTCTGTAAGAGTGCCAGCATTATCAACTGATTGTCTGTAAGAGTGCCGGCGTTACCTGCTGATTGTCTGTACGAGTGCCGGTGTTACCCACGTGTGGCATTGTGGCTGAGCCTTGGTGTGGTTTTGTCAGAGGCTGCTTGTCTTTTCTTAATCTCGTGCCCTGTTCTGGATAACATGGAATGCAAAGTTTGGTGCTGGCTTCTGCTGTTTTGTTTCTACCACTTTTTTGTTTGGTTTTTATGTTAATTGTTTTTGTCTTTTTATTAAAGCTTTGTTTATTTAAGTATTTTTTTGTTTGTTTGCTTGGCTCTAAGCTGCCGCTGAGTGTGCTGCCCTACCTCAGGCTTGGGGCTTTTCTTTTTGTATTGGCTGTTCGTGCTGTGTGCTGGGGCTTTGGTTGTGCTGTGTGCCCTGCTTCTCTGTAAGACTTGCACGTTAAGAGCCTTGTTTATTGTTGCATTGTGGTATTTTATTTCATTTATTTTTTCGTCTCTTCCAAATTTGCAGAGTTTAAGTTCTTTTCTTGTTTTGTCTTTTCCTTTTTGTGGTACTGGCTGGAGGACTTGTTGGTGAAGGTTGGTTGTGTGAAATTGCACCCCCTTTTTTTTTTTTTTTTTTTTTCTTTTTGGGTAATTATAATTTGTGTGATTTAATTTTTCATTAGCACTTAGCTTGCCCCTTCACCACCTGGACTCCGGCCTATATGCCAGCAAGTTTTTCTTTTTGTGATATATATATATATATATATATTGTGATTTTCTTTATTTGTATGTTTTTGCTTAAGCCAAGTACTGATTGTGTTTCTTTGTTTTAAATTTGTTAATAAACTAAATCTATTTTTGGTATATACGTCTAATTATTCTAGTCTAGTCAATTATTTTATTTTTCATTCGTGCGTTTTGGTTTGTCACATGGTCTGGTTTCAGTTTATATTCTTTCCATTTCCGTTCCGTCCTCAGACCAGAATAGTTTTAGTTATTATCTTCTAGCCCTGCCTCCTTCCTTTTTTGTACTTCGGCCGCTTACTCTCCACACCCGCCCAGTCTCTAAGCTGTGTCGCTTTTGACCGAGGTGCTGGAGGAGCCCTGTGTCCCGACCGAGTCGCTGGAGGGCTCCTGGGTACAGGCTGAGTCGCAGGGGGGACCCAGGGTACTGATCAAGTTGCAGGAGGAACCCAGAGAATCGACTGTGCCATTGACCGGGGGCAGACTGACTTGCAGAGGGTGCTCTGAGCACAGACTGTAATGCAGGGGGAGCACTGACCACAGACCAAGACTCAGGGGGTGCTCTGAGGGCAGACAGAGATGCAGGGGGCGCTCTGGGTACAGACAGATTTGCAGGGGATGCTCTGGACACAGACAGAGTCATGGAACCATGGCCGGGGTACAAAAGAAAAACAGAAGGCTTACCCGGCTGAGGACTCCTGAACTCCACATTTGCTCTGTGAGACCAGCATGCTGTTACAAAGTGGCATCCGGAACCAATGCAGGGCTGCATACAACTGCTGAGTGATGTGAAGTATTTAAGCAAACAAAAACATCACATAACCTCATTTTGTATTTTAAACCAGCCCCACTTTCATCTCCAAGAGAGCTTCAACTTCAATACTGTCACGATCTGAGCAGATCAATAAATAAAGAGAAAGATTGGACAACCAGTTGCAGAGCAAGGAGGCCTCACTTTATTAATACTTCAAAATAGAAGTCCCAACCAGGCACCTAATAAATACAGGTCATTTTGATTGTACTTTGTTTTGTTTATGAGTATATGGACTAACTTTCATTTTTTTTTGGAACCGGCTGCCTGTTGTCATGTGGTTATCTCTACACTTACCTAGACCTAGGTTGTGACAAAAAGTTCAGTATGAAACTTGGTTATATGGATGATTGAGGAAGAGAAACAGAACTGTATGAAAAAGTGAGCTGATTCAAAACACGGCGTGATGTAGATCAAAAGTGAAACAAGAGTGCATCATGACAAGGTCAAGCTGGTTACCAGACCGATGGATAGCTGAAGTGCTGAGTAGTTGGAGCTCCAGGCTGGAGATAAGAGCGAGAAACTCAGTAGCTTAGGGTCAGTCCAAGTGAATGTTGAAATCAGAGAGGATGACAAGAGGACAACCATCATCTGAGAGAGGTAATATCAAATTCTTCCACAAAGTTATCCAGTTGACCTGGGGGGCAATAGATGAAAAAATGACATTTAACAGGATCTGTGATGGAACTCAAATGAAATTGTGTTGGATAAAAGTACAAGAGAAGAGAATTTTCATTTGTGAGTGTCAGAAATTTTAAATTCCTTATACATGATGAGAGTTCTAATATGGCCGAAAGACAAACAAATGACGCCACTAGGAAAATACTGGGCTGGGATTGGCTGATTTAAAACCTAGGGCGGTAATCTGAGATTGGCTCAATCAGTTAAGGGGCGGGAACTAGACGTAACAATATATACAGGTAACCCTGGAGTGGGCTCGCTCTCTCTCACTCGGACCTGAAGGGTACTTAGCACCTGAAAGCTGAATGGGCAGACCGCTGGCCAGCGTTACTTCCTGACGGTGTGCAGAAGGAATTCTCTTTGTTCTCAATAAACCAGTTGAGAACGGCCATCTTGCATTGGCGTGTTCTTTTGCCTTTCCAAAAATCAAAAAGATCCTAACATGAGAAATAAGCAAACATGTTCCACCTCTAAAGTGTTTAAGTTCTAAAGTGCACCTTCTCTTCTGAGGAAAGGAGTATCTGCATGAGAAGGAAATGACAGGGATAAACCAAAAACACATACTGAAATGAAAGGTGTGAACAGGTATTAAATAGATTTCAGAAGAAGTGAATTATGTAAGAGTAACTGAAAACGTTAAAAAAATTTGAAATCTACTTAGAGTAGTTGCCTTGTTGTTGTCCTTGCTCGGTGGACTTGAGCAGGTAGACTCACACATATCTTTACACGACTAGGTCTTCAAATGAGAAGGTTGTTACATCAGCAAATTGAAGGGTTCTAAATAGCCTGGATGAAACTAGTGAAGCTGTACCACACACCCCCTCCAGAACACTAACATGTTGAATGCAAGGGGCAAGTAGGCATCAGACTGAAACTTGAATCCACTGATACTATATTCTCACTAACCAACAGTAATTTTTATATCTAAGAAAGAAGAGGAGAGTGAGTTCTTAAAAAAAAAAAAAAAAAAAAAAGGCATTATCATGACTCTAAATGTGCTGACGCGCAGCTTTAAGATAAAAAAGGGTATCTGAAGCTACAGCAGTTCCTTCACAAACACCTGATTTGTGCTTCCACACAGAACTTTCTGCTGCTGAGGAACCTAGATTCCAAATGTGTGACTCAGGCATTAGCCCCTCGCTAGCAGCTGGACTAAGAAAAAAAAACTGTTGGACTATAAACTGACCATAACCAAAAGGCTTACCTCCGGCTTCCAGGCTGTACACGCCCGACCGAACTACAATCGCCCGGGCTACCAATCTGTCCCTAATGAATTGCAGGCAAAACCACACTGATACTCACAACAGGAGAAGAAAAGAAAGGAAGAAGAAGAAGGAAAGGAAAAAATAAAAAAAGATAGAAATAATTGATTTATGTAGGAAGCTCTCAGCTGTAGGTCGTCAACACTAATTGCTCTGCCTTGTATAAAATACAGAGATTGCAGAGCCTCTGTAAGACCTGCAATGCTGTGAACCAGTGTTTGGTTCAACAGCAGTCACAATGCCACCTAATAAATGTAAGTCATTTTTGGCTGTAATATAAGCATTGTCCTCAAGCATCCCATTTAAACAATACAGGTTTATAACAGGTCAGTAATATTGCGTAATGTCAATACAGCACTGTCTCTTCAGCCGATACAAACAGCAAGCCGAAGCGACAGTGGCAAGAAAAAACTCCCTGTTATGTTGTTATTTAAGGAAGAAACCTTGGGAGGACCAAGACTCAGTGGGGGACTCATCCTCCTTGAGCGGCCAGGCAGCAACAACAGTGTAGGACAGCCATGTACAGATATTTAACAAATGGAAAAACTCGAACAACTGGAAAACTATATGTGAGTCCGTTAAGGGGGTCCTGCAAGGCTGCCAGTCCAATTAATATTCAGGTTCCATCCAGTGTTCGTCGGCAGAGCCATTGATGAAGGTCTGACAACACCTCCAGGAAGCTGGTCACACCTCAAAAGAAACAGACAAGGAAGGCAGTTAGAGCTAATAATAAAGCACAGCATTTAATTAATAAGTGATTGATTGACACAGTGCAGCATGTGACTCCAGCAAAGAGGCAGATACTGCAGACTCTACATAGTTGAGATGGCTCCCCGGAACAGCATCATTAAAGCGCCACACCCCCCCATTAATGATGAGATGGGTGAAGAGATTAAACGCCAGCATACACTGATCGCAGATTACCACCCCAACACTGCCAAGCCTGAGATCTACATCTTTATCTACAGGGGATTAATTAAACACAAGATTAAATAAATGTGTTTTTATTTTATTTTTAAAGATTAATAGTGATTCAGAATCACGAACAGTAACTGGAAGGCTATTCCAAAACATTTCACATTTCTTCAATTAGTAAACATTGATCTTTTGTTATTTTGTTGAAGAAAATAGGTCTTGGCCGAAATTCGCATGACACCGAGTCGAACCACTAAGTTATGACCTATTGAAGTGATGTTTGATTGTCCTTTTCCTACCCCATAGTCACCTGGCGTCGGGTTAGCAGCAGATCTGGAAAATGTAAGATGTGAATATGCAGCTGCACTGGTGGAGAAACTACTTTAACTGTCTTCTATTTTATGTTGCTTGTAACCTGCCTTTTCCCTCCACAGAACCTACTCACCCCTTTGTTTCAGGGGACAAATTACTTATTATACTTCTTAAACCTGTATGCCTAGGTGAACCCAAGTATGAAAATTCTCTTGAAGTGACATATGCAGTTACACATGAAGCTATAACTAATACAGCTGTTTTAACTAATTTCTCCCTCCAGTGGATATATGCTACCCACCTTTAAAAATCACAATGATAGCACTCATCAGCTACACATAATTTTTTTAGCTTGTTATTCCTTCATCATCACTTTCACTCTGTCTATGATAACAGCTGCCTAAGGGACAGGTGGCATGGACTGCTGAGTGTACGCAATCACTTTTAAACTACCCTTCCCCACTTTTACTACTAAAATTCTTACCCTAGTACTGCCCCATATATCTCATATAACTCCTTTATCATTTCTTCATCCTAAAAGTACGAAGTCTCACCAGGAGTGGGAACATCACATCAGATCATATCTCTGCCTGTACTGTGGTGGAGCTTGGCACACAATTCCAGATTGCCCAGCACGCCCCTCAGACAAGACTCGCCAACCCTGATTGGAACCCCCTCGAGTGGTGCGAGACTCCGACTCTCTACACCACCACCAGTTTCATGTAGGGGTTAAGTTATTCATCTGCAAGACTGTTATCAAGGTTTTAGCAATGATTGACTCAGGGCAGCTGGGAGTTTCATCGACCAGGGCTTCTGCCTGAGGGAAAATATAACCCTTGGTTATGTTCTCGACTCTGCAGTGAGGGTCTGCGCTGTGTATGGGAAGCCACTGTTCTTAGGAACTACTGTATAACAAACAGCACCATCCTTGTAGTTATGTCCATAAGTGCTTATCACTTTGACGTAACCTCCTCTCCTTTTCTGCCTATCATTCTAGGTTTGCTTTGGATGCGATGGCATGATCCCGTTATTTTGTGGACCACCTCCCAGATCCTGGCATGGTCACTCCACTATTCATAGGAATGTCTGTGTCTTCCTCAAAGGCTGAGACTGCTGTCCAGTGTCTCCTTCTCAGCTGCATTAACCAGTCAGGTGCCTAAAGCCTATGATAATTTGTATAAGGTGTTTAGTAAATTTCTCGCCAATTCCTTACCTCTCAATTGTCCCTAAGACTGCACTATTGAGCTTGTGGATGGGGCTAAGTTACCACGCTTATGTCTGTTCCCTCTCTCGGTGAATGAAACACGGGCTATGAAGGAATATACTGTATCTCCAAGGCCCTTAAAAACGCGTTTATCCACCCCTCCAAATTGCCTGCGGCGTCTGGCTTCTTCTTCATCCCGAAGGCAGGAGTGGAGCTTTGCTCTTGTACTGAATACTGGGAGCTGAATAAGATTACCAAAGGCTATTCCTATTATGCTTACATGAATGCTTCCAACCTCATTCACATATGGCCCGGGGATGAATGGAAGACGCTTTCATCACTACCTTGGGGCATTATAAATGCTGCATCATACCCTTTGATTTGTCCAAAGCCCCCTCGGTCTTCCAGGTGTTTATTAATGATGTACTGCGCAAGTTTTTGGACACTAGTGTGATTATGTACTTTTGTGACATACTGATGTTTTACCAAGATCTTGAGAGTCATGTCCCTCTTGTACGGCAGGTGTTGTCCTGCTTTTTATTTGTGAAAAAAGAGTAGTGCATCATCCATGCTTATAAGATCTTGTTTCTAATTTTTGTGTTGTCCGAGAACAGGTTGGACATGGACTCGGTTAAGGTTCAAGCTTAAGGTTCAAGCTGTAATTATCTGGCTCACACCCTCCTCGGTGAAGGAATTGCAACAGTGTTTAGGTTTCACTAATTTCTATAGTCATGTTATCCAGGATGCGGCACGGTAGCTTAGTGGTTAGCACGTTCGCCTCTCAGCGCTAGGGATTCCCGGTTCGAATCCCAATCTGGGTGGAGTTTCCATGTTCTCCCTGTGTCCGTGTGGGTCTCCTCCAGGTTCTCCTCCCACAGTTCAAAAACATGGATCAAGTCAATTGAGTTCTCCAAATTTCCCTGTATAGTGCATGTCTGTGCGATTGAGTGTGTGCCCAGCGATAGATTAGCACCCTGTTCTGGGTGTATCTGCCCAGCGCTCGAAAAGTTCTCCCCTAGATGGGCATGGGAAACCCCCCCGCGACCCTAATATAGGATGAAGCGGAAGATAATGAATGAATGAATGTTATCCAGGGCTTTAGTCGTCGCGCGTTACCGCTCACATCGCTGCCAAACCCAAGGTTCTACTCTGGATCCCAGAAGCCGAGTGTGTCTTTCAGGAACATAAGATAGGTTTCACCTCGGCTCCAGTCTTTATTCATTTGGACTGCACTAGGCAATTCCTAGTGGAGGTGAACGCCTCATGTAACAGGGTATGTGCCATTCTGTCCCAAAGGGGGGGCAGCCAGCCCATGTCTTTGCCCCATCACCTTTTTTCCCTGAAAATGTAATGCTGACAAATGTAATTACGGGATTGGGGATTGGGAGCTTCTCTCGATTAAACTTGCTCTAGAAGAATGGAGGCACTGTCTTATCAGAGCCACGTTCCCTATTCTTGTGTTCACCGATCATAAAAATTTGGAACATCTCAAGGGGGCGCATTGTTTAATGCCCGTTAGGCCAGCTGGTCCTTATTCTTTAATAACTTGACCTCCAGATCTTGTTCCGTCCTGGGAAATAGAACAGTTGGGCTGACGACATGTCTCACCTTTGGACATGTCCCGTGGAAGCTGACCCCAAACTGGGCAGCACCATAATGCCTAAAAATTTAGGTTGAACAATTTTGACTGCAACTATATTACAGCTACAGTATGTAAAGTAGAGGGTTCCCAAGACTACAGGACAAAAATAATGCTTTTAGATATATTACATATTTAAAAAAAAAAAAAAAGGTCATGCTGAAAAAATGTCCTTGCATTTCGTGAAGAGCCATCTATAGCTCCAAATATGACCAGGTCACATCTGTAAGAAAAAAAAAAAAACGGTCATAGCTTATGTAAAGTGTGTTCTGGTTCTGAAAAACTTTCCAGCACAATTTGATAATTTCCTGTTCAGTCTATGTTTAATTAATGGGATAATGGGAATGGGAATTAATGGAGATATTGTGTTCTAAATATTTATGAAAGAGCAATATTTACAAAAAAGATTGTGGGATTATTTGCTGTGTCAATTTGTGGTTTGTATCCAGATGAAAAGGGACATTGTACACACCCTGTGCCACAAAAGCAGTGCCTTTCTGCTTAGGACACCTGCCCCATGTCCAACCTGTCCAGGTTATGTGATGCCGAAGAGCACAAATTTTGCCTTTTTATCATTCTCATTTTGGATCGCGTTGTTTAATATCAGAGACAAGTTGATCCATTTGGTCATTAGTCAAATTGCAGTATGTGCTCTTTAATGAATTTTTAGATGTTTTTAAATAATGCTTTAAAGTTTGTCTGGAGTCACCCTAAAAATTTTTAATGAGTCTGACAAAACAATTTCTAAGTATTCATAAATCATTTATTAAATATAATTTTTTTATTGCAGTTAGAAAATCACTTTTTTACATCAGGACAAAATATATTTAGCAGAAAAAGTGCCAAAATTAATGAAACACAGAAACAATATTTTGCCAAATATAATTTTTTTTTGGCTTTAGCTTGAAGCACTGACCGGGTCCAGCCCAAAGAAGCTATATGGGTCCCCTTTATTGGACGCACCACCTGTGGGAGGGGCAGTATTGGCAGACCAGGCAGACCCAAACATATAGTGAGGGTTTGTTGGGAACGTCTAGCAGAAAAACCCATCAGACGAATGTTCAACTCTCACCTCCATCACAGATTTAATCACATTCTGGGGGAGGTAGGGGACAATGAGTCTGAAATGAATACTTCAAGGACCTTCTCAATCCCACCAATATGCCCTCCGGAGAGGAGGCAGTGTCTGACTTGTTTCCAGTGTGGGCTGGATTCCATCAGGGCTGTCCTTTGGGTGTCCGGTTTGGTGATCTATGGATCACGTCGCTGCTGTTTGCATCATGTGGTCCTGTTAGCATCATCAGGCTGTGAACCTCAGCGCTTGCTGGATCAGTTTGCAGCCAACTGTAAAGCGGCCGGGATGGGAATCAGCACCTCCAAATCTGAGCCAATGGTTCTCAGTCGGAAAAGGGTGGAGAGTCCTGGGTAAGGGATGAGATCATGCCTCAAGTGGAGGAGTTCAAGCATCTCGGGGTCTTTAAGCATCTCCCCCGGGGAAGACCCTGGTCACACTGAAGGGATTATATCTCTCAGCTGGTCTAGGAATGCCTCTGGGTTCCCCAGTTGCGCTGGTGGAGGTGGCTGGGATGAGGGCGGTCTCTCTACTTGGGTTGCTGCCTCCGCAACCCGAACCCAGGACAAGCAGAAGATAATGGTTGGATAAATGGCTTAAGTTTGAATACATTTTTTTGCATTACTACTTTATTAAAACATATCTGCTCAAAAAGGCAAAAATGATAGTTCAACAACTAGAAGTTCCAAACAATCATGTTAACTACATAAGACCTGAGAAATCGCCTCCAATTATATATTTCATCTTCAATATATTATTCAGTTTTGTAGGTTCATATCATTAGAATCTTAAAATGTTAGATCGGTCACTATGGAGACAAAAAACCACCAACATTCTATTGCAAACCAAACAGTGAAACACAATGAGTTAAAATCAAGTGTTTTTTTTTTTTTTTTATTAAGGTATGTTTTCTTTCTATTAGTAACCATCCATCCATTATCTTCTGCTTTATCCTATATTGGGGTCGCGGGGGGTTCCCATGCCCATCCACGGGAGAACACACTCTATATGGGGCAATTTGGAGAACTTAATTGACTTGATCCATGTTTTTGGACCAGAGAACCCAGAGGAAACCTACGCGGACACGGGGAGAACATGGAAACTCCACCCAGATGGGGATTTGAACCGGAAATCCCTAGTGCTGAGAGGCGAACATGCTAACCACTAAGCCACCGTGCCGCCCTCTATTAATAACCAGTTATTTAATAATAGACTGGTTTTAATTAAGAGCAGTATGCCAATGTGACACAAGGGCACAATGTGTTTCCAGAGCTCCACATTCATTCTGCTGACAAAATTGGATAAGGACAGAAAAGTTTTGCTAATAGCAGCCTTTTTACTGGCCGTCTAAGATTTTTAGAGTAAATTTACATAGAATGAGATGGAGATACAAATCACAAAATGTACTTGGTGCACACTGGTAATGTTAAGTTTCATAAAAAACAGAAGTCGGTTTCATTTTAAAATAATTTAATGTGTTTTACTGAATAGACAGTGTAAAATATCAAACAATGAAAAATATGGACAATAGCAACATCCCAAGAGCTTTGCCCGAAGTCCTCTTCTTCGTCCATATAAGTCCTTCAGGAGGGCATAACTTGCTTTGTCTGTGTGTGCGTGTCATCTATGTGTGTGCGCACCCCCAGACAACAATCTTATTTCTCATGAAAACATCTGCCAGAACATTTCTAACTTCTCCCCATCTAGTCCTGCTTCCTGCCCCCTTCAGTGGTATGAATTTAGGACACTTCCTGTTTACTGTCCCATTATTCAATGGGATGCTCTCCCTATTTTATCAGCTAAAGTGGTCTCGCTGATATCTTTAAGTCATGAACTATGCGCCACCCTTCACTACCTGTGGGTCATATTCAGAGGAGAGGACAGAGTCACACAATACATTCGCATTAATAATTATTACCACTATGGAATAGTTATCCTCCATTTTCTGCCAATCTATTATACTATGGGGAAAGAATTAAACAGGTTATTTTTTCTGGATCAAACTGCTCTGTCAGCTCCATTCACTAGAACCTGTGAATCGACTATTTTTGTTTAGTCAAAAAATAATTTTCAAGAAATCACACAGCATAGGCAGATACACTTGTATTTCTCCTGTTAAATTTAAAATCTGATAATTAAGGTCGCATTCAGTGCATAACCTGGAAAAAATAAAATCTTTATCAATCACTTGATAAGGAACAATGCTTTGGAAAAGTTAACACATAATACAATAATTTGTATTATATGTGTCTCTGAAAAACTTTTTCTAATGCTCCTCTGGAGAGCATACAAATAGTATTCATAACTTTGTGCAGTATAATTCAGTGCAGTATAAATCAGTCAAACCTGCATCCGTCATTAAACAAAAATTGTGCCCTGTCCATTTTTATGCCTCATAAATACAAGATTATTTAAATGAGCTCTTAAGTATATTATTTGTGCTGGCTAATCAATATTAATTCACTAACTTCCACCACATCAACATCAATGAAACCCCTCAACAACCAATTCAAATACCACAATTCTCTGCCTTCTTTTAAACAGCAATAACTTTTCACTACCCCTACTTACACATGACCCCATAAAAGAAACACATTCACAGTGTTAAACAAAGATAATAACAGAATGGAGACAAAGCTTGTAAGGAATGTGTGCTATAATTTTTATAGCTAAATTTATTAAATTAGTTATTTATTTATTTATCTTTTCCCCTATGTTAATTATTTTAAAACCTAAATGTGATTAATTTTTGCAACATGTGACCTTAACGGACCTTAACTTAGACGGTGACTTAGTGGTTACCACGTTCGCCTCTCAGCACTAGGGATTCCCAGTACGAATCCCAATCTGGGTGGAGTTTTCATGTTCTCCCCGTGTCCGCATGGGTTTCTTCCGGGTTTTCTGGTTTCCTCCCACAGTCCAAAAACATGGATCAAGTCAATTAAGTTCTCCAAATTGCCCCATATAGAGTGTGTGTGAGTGTGTGCCCAGCGATAGATTGGCGCCCTGTCCTGGGTGTATCTGCCCAGTGCCCGAAATGTTCTCCCCTGGATGGGCATGGGGAACCCACCCGCGACCCTAATATAGGATAAAGCGGAAGATAATGGATGGATGTGATCTTAATGCTGGTAACAATTCAGGTTCAGTCAGGCTTGTTTTAAAACAGTTGCTCACAGACAGACAAACTGATGGGGACTGATGACCTGGACAGCTCTCGATCCTAAAAAACTGACCATATTTAATTCCCTAGCGTCAGCATCTCTCTGATTAGGGCGGTTCTGGGATCAAAAGACCCTCACTTGTCTTTGGTCAAGCACACCCTCTCTTTTCACTAGAATTCTCGCACAGTCCCCATCCTTTTCACAGTCTTTTCAGAGCATATTGCATTTATCTATAATTTATTCAAATTTTCTGTGTTTCTTAACATATTGTATTGTGTTATTTTACCCATTACTTACTTTTTGTCACAAATAGTCTGTAAAGATAGTTCTGGAGACGTGGATGCAGAACAAAGGATATTTATTGAAGAGCAAGGCAGAGGTAGGGTAGTGCAGGAGGAGGATTGTGCGAGGGGGGTGTTGCCAACTGGACCCAGGCCGGGGTGTGGAACCTGGACGGAGGACTGGGCAGAGCACAACACCGAGCCAAACCAATAACAAAATAAAACAAAGCACACAGATATAATTACGCTGTAGTAAGAGAACCCTACACTGGCTATGCGTGAGAAGAAGCAGAAACGACTAGTGAGGGTGTCTAGGATAGACAAAATAACAAAACCTAAGACAGAAAGAACAGGCGTGTCAAAGGGGGTGTTAGACAAAAACCTGAAGGAAGAAAGCGTGTAGAAAGTGCACAAAGAGGTACGGTGAACTACACGGGACGACGGACGGCTCAGAACCAGACTGAAACAAACAAGGGATGGGAAGACAGCAAAGGTGTTAGTGCACAGGGAAGGAAATAACGTTAGTTCACCGAGATAGAGAGTATTAGTAAAAAGAAGGGAACCGTTAGTATGCTGAGTGAACACTGAGACACGGACGCCCTCAGGTGGTGGCGCGCCAGCGGAGCAGGCTAGGGTGAGCGCGAACTCCGCCCCACCCGGCCGAAGCCGAACCACCTGAGCGGACAGACAGAGATCGCTCCCGGGACGCAGGACACTAGGGACAGGATGAACACTGGAAACAGAAAGAGGATTAGACAAACCCCGGGGAGCGATCACATAAAAACACAGACGTTCACTCATACAACGACAGAGACTAACCTAAACACGGAAGTGAGGGCGCAGATGCTAACACACAGCTAACATAAACAGACACGCACTCACCGAGACCAGATATACTACGAGACACAAAGCAGAGAGAATAGCAGCCAAAGAATCGCTCGGTATGTATGAATAACAGGGACAATACTTCGCGATCCGTCCCGTGTGAAGACAGAGCTTAAATAAGGTAAACGACCCATCAAACAAATCAGCCTCACCTGGTGACGGAGCGAGAGCGAAACTAGAAGGCGGGGCTAAGAGGGCGAGTGGCAGAGCGTGCAGGAGAGACAGATGCAGAACCCGGATTTCTTTCATAGCCCCCCCCCCCGAAGAGGTCGTCAAGGGGGCACCACCGGGGGCAACAGGAGACGACCTACCGGAACCAACTCGGGGAGGGTCGGGACGGGAACGGGTGCTGCGGGTGGCTCTGCCCGGAACGGGAAGGGAAACAGGTGATGAGCCGTGATCAGGACGTGGTCTGGAGCGGGGACGACCCCTGGGCCTACGGGGCAGAGGGATCGGGAGACCCGTATCCTGATTGCCAGCCGGGCGAGGGTACCCGAAGGTCTCTGGTGGAGAGCCAGACCTGGTCTCCGACTTGGTAGGGAGGACCCTCACTCCTTCTGCGGTCTGCAAACCATTTGGTCCTAGCGTTGCTTTCAGTGATCCTCTGGTGGACCGTTTCCCAGACCTCTTCGCTCCTGCGGAACCAGTCGTCGACGGCCGGTGCATTGGATGGAGTGGGGTCCCAGGGAGCAAAAGGGGGTTGAAACCCCAGGGAACATTGAAAAGGAGTGATTCCCGTGCTGGAGCTCCTGAGCGAATTTTGGGCTATCTCTGCCCAAGGGAGGAAGGTTGCCCAGTCGTTCTGGTGGCTCTGTCAGTACGTTCTGAGAAACTTGGCCAGCTCCTGGTTCGCCCGTTCGCACTGCCCGTTGCTTTCTGGATGGTAACCAGATGTGAGGCTTATGGATGCGCCCAGCTTCTTGATGAACGCCTCCCAGACGGCAGAGGTGAACTGGGGACCTCGGTCCGACACAATATCCTCCGGGAGGCCGAAGTGACGGAACACCTCCGCGAACAAGGCCTCAGCCGTCTGGAAGGCTGAGGGCAGCGCGGGCAGGGCGACGAACTTTACCCCCTTGGAGAAGCGGTCCACGATTGTCAGAATGGTGGTGTTCCCCTCCGACACTGGGAGGTCCGTGACGAAGTCGATAGCGATGTGACTCCAAGGGCGTTGGGGAACAGGGAGCGGGTTCAGTTTCCCTGCTGGGAGCTGGCGTGGGGTTTTGGTGGCGGCGCAGGTGGTGCATGATGCGACGTCTCGGGCTACGTCGGTTCTCATCGTCGGCCACCAGTATTTTTCCCGGAGCTTCTCAAAGGTGCGATTGCCACCTGGGTGTCCAGAGCTGAGGTTGGTGTGGGCCCAGGCAATTAGCTCTTGGCGCAAGCGGGTGGGCACGAACAATCTGTCCGGAGGCGTCTCCCTCAGACGGGCCTCCGGAGTCTCCCTGTTGGCGGCCCGGATCCGTTCATCCAATTGCCAGGAGATGGTATGAACGAACACTCGGGTAGGCAGTATGGTCTTAACTGGTGGCGTTGCCTTCTCCTGGTCTTCGTACCGTCTTGACAGGATGTCTGCCTTGGCATTATCTTTACCTGGTTGATACGTCACTGAAAATTCAAACCGGTTAAAAAATAGTGACCACCGGGCCTGTCGAGCATTGAGTCTCCGGGCACACTTCAGGTACTCAAGGTTACGGTGGTCCGTGATCACTTGGACTGGGAACTTGGCGCCCATGAGCCAGTGCCTCCACTCTTCGAAAGCCAGTTTGATGGCCAGTAGTTCTCTATCTCCCACGTGGTAGTTTTGTTCCGCGGGGGAGAGTTTTCTCGAGAAATAGGCGACGGTGTAGCCTGGGGGGCGTACCTTGTCGCTGCGATAGGATGCGTCCACTTCCACAACGAAAGGGCAGTCTGGATCAGGGTGAGCGAGCACCGGAGCTGTGGTGAATGCCCCCTTTAGCCTCTAGAAAGCCTGCTGCGCTCTGTCCGACCAGGGGAGTCTCCTAGGTTTTCCCTTGAGTAGCTGCGTCAAGGGAAGAGCGATCTGGCTGAAGGATCGGATGAATCAGCGAAAGAAGTTGGCGAACCCCAGGAAGCTCTGAAGCTCCTTTACAGACTGGGGTGTACTCCAATCCAGGACAGCTTGTACTTTCGCCGGGTCCATCTGGATTCCTTGATCCTTGATAATGTAACCCAGGAATGCGATTTCCCGTTTGTTGAACTGACACTTTTCGGCCTTGACGAACAGTCCATGTTCCAGTAGTCTGCTCAGGACCTCTTTGGTGTTGCGGACATGGCTGGCGGCGTCTGGTGAGTATATTAGTATGTCGTCCAGGTAGACGATGGCGCATCTCCCCAAGAACTCTCGTAGGACATCGTTGACCAAGCATTGGAAAACCGCCGGTGCGTTGGTCAGTCCGAACGGCATCACCAGGTACTCGTAGTGGCCGGATGATGTGCTAAACGCCGTCTTCCACTCATCCCCTTCCTTGATTCGGACCAGGTTGTAGGCATTTCGCAAGTCGAGTTTCGTGTACAATTTGGCGGCGCGTAGCTGTTCCAGCGGCGAGGGGACGAGAGGAATGGGGTAGGTGTAGCGTTTGGAGACCTGATTCAGTTCCCGGTAATCGATGCATGGCCTTAGGGAGCCGTCCCTCTTAGGGACAAAGAAGAAGCTGGAGCTGGCAGGGGATTTAGATGGTCGGATGAACCCCTGCGCCAAGGCCTCGCTGATGTATTCCTCCATGGCTGTGGTCTCCTTGACCGATAGAGGATACGGTGTGGAACGGGGGATCTTGGCGTCCGGCAGGAGTTCGATAGCGCAGTCATACTCTCGGTGAGGTGGAAGACGACATGCAAGTCCCTTGCTGAATACCTCCTCCAGGTCTCGTTACTCCTCCGGGACGTTCTCAGGGAGGCTGCCGGGAGGATGGTCAGTTACCGCCACGTGCAGTGTCCGCCCCACCGGGACCAGGCATCGATCCACGCACTATGGAGACCAGGCTACAATGTCCACCGGTTCCCAGGTGATCCTGGGGTTATGGTCCCGCAGCCATGGTTGACCCAAGATGACCGGTGACAGAGGCTTCCGCATGATCAGCAGTGACCTCATCTCCTTGTGGAGGACGCCAACACCTAGAGTGATGGGTCGGGTTCGATGAGTCACGGTCCCCACCGTGGCTCCATTAACTCCCGAGATCTTAATGGGAGCTGGTAGGGGGATGGAGGGTACCTGGAGACATCGTACCAGGCGTTCCTCACTGAAGTCCCCCTCCGAACCCGAGTCGATGAGGGCGGTCACTGTGAAAGTATGCGACAGGTGAGACAACTGGGTGAGTATCCGAGAATTGCCCTTATAAACGGGTTGAATCGGGCTCACCTTGCGGAAGCTGGGCGTCGGAGGTCTTGTACCGGTCCTCCTCGCTCCTCCTGCTACCTCTGCCTGCTTGTCCTCCGCTTTTGCCGACTTCCTGGGGCATTGCACCACATGATGTCCTGTTCCCCCACAGTACAGACAAAGGTGTTGGCGCAGCCGCTCTTGCCGCTGCCGCTCCGCTACCCCGGTCTGCCCCAACTCCATAGGAACTGGCGGCGCGGCAATCATAGCAGGTTGAGGGGTGTTGGTTCCTCGGGAAGGGTCAGGCGGGGTGGCATGCTGGTCCAGCTGGATGGCCAACTGGATGACCTGAGATAGGTTCAGGTTGAGGGAGAGATAGACCAGCTCCCTCTGCAGAGACGAGGCCAAACCCGCTTTGAACTGTGAGATGAGCGCCACCTCGTTCCATCCGCTGGCGGCCGCCAGGGTGCGGAAGTTCAATGAGTACTCCGCAACGGATCTCTTACCCTGGTGGAGCAGTCGCAGTTCGTCTCCGACCGCCGCACCGTGGCGAGGGTGGTTAAAGGTGGCCCGGAAAGACTCTAGGAAAGCGGTAAGTGAAGTGACGTCAGCCCCGTTATTCCGCCAAATGGCCGTAGCCCATGCGGACGCCGAACTGGTGAGCCGGGAGATGAGCAGGGCGATGGTGTTCCGGTCCGTGGTGGGTGGACGGCTGGCGAGGAACAGGGAGAACTTTAGAAGGAACTCCTCGCAGGATTCGGGGTCCCCGGAATAGCATGGTGGTTCCGGGATGGGGATGAGCGTCGTGCCCTCTCCCGCCGTAGAGGGGGAGGCCCCTGCAGCGCTCGTGGTTGCCCCCGTGGACGACGGGGTGACCTGAGGAGGCATGTTATGTGTGGTGCTGCTGGGGTTACCCGCGGTGTCACCTGATGGCGGTACAGGTGCTTTAGCTGCTCCGGTGGACAGCTCCTGCAATTGGCGCATCAGGATCTGGATGACCTGTCCTTGATTTACATTTACATTTACATTTAGTCATTTAGCAGACGCTTTTATCCAAAGCGACTTACAAATGAGAACACCACAAGTCAGAAGCCATGGAGAAAACCAACTATACTGTAAGTTCATCAAACCTGATTGTTATTCGAAGCCGCGCCCCCCCCCTCCCTTTTTTTTTTTTTTTTATAACAGGTATTTGTTAAATAGATGCGTCTTAAGTAGTTTCTTAAAACTGTTTAGAGATTCTGCCTTACGGACAGAGTTGGGAAGATCGTTCCACCATTTTGCAGTGGTGAACGCCACAGAATGAGAATTAGCTCCTCGGTGAGGTGGAATCGCCAGGCGACAATCCTCACTGGAGCGAAGTGAACGAGTCGGAGTGTATTTTGAAAAGATAGAGTGAAGGTAAGAGGGGGAAGATCCAGAAATGGTTCTGTATGGCAGAGTCAGCGACTTGTACTGAATGCGAGCAGCTACAGGAAGCCAATGGAGGGAAGTGAGTAATGGAGTGACATGAGTTTGCTTGGGCTGGTTAAACATGAGTCGGGCTGCAGAGTTTTGAATTAGCTGAAGAGGTCTGATGGTGGAAGTTGGGATACCGGCAAGAAGTGCATTACAATAATCAAGCCGGGATAAGACTAGGGCTTGAACAAGCAGTTGGGTAGCATGTTCAGTCAGAAAGGGTCTGATCTTCCTTATGTTATAAAGAAGGAATCTACAAGAACAGCGGTTTTGATCACATGATCAGAGAGTTTAAGGTGGGAGTCTATTGTGAACCCAAGGTTCCGGACCGAATCAGTTGGGGAGATTGTGGAGCCATCAATTTGGAAGGTCAGGTGATGGATTGAGGGTTTAGCAGGGATAATGAGAAGCTCTGTTTTTTCTAAGTTTAATTTGACGGGCCTTCATCCAGACAGATATGTCGGAGAGGCATGCAGATACCCGATTTGAGATGGTGGTGTCATCAGGGGCAAAAGACAGATGAAGTTGAGTGTCGTCAGCATAGCAGTGGTAAGAGAAACCATGCGCCTGGATGACTGTGCTCAGTGATGTCATGTAAAGAGAAAAGAGGAGAGGACCAAGTACAGAGCCCTGAGGCACACCAGTGCGTACTTGGTGAGAGTTAGAGATCTCCCCATTCCATGACACTTTGAAGGTCCTTCCTGTGAGATAGGATCGAAACCATTCAAGTGTCGTATCAGAAAAGCCTAATTCAGCTAGAGTGGACAGTAGAATCTGATGATTTACTGTATCAAAAGGTGCAGAAAGGTCTAACAAAATGATGACCGAGGATTGAGATTTGGCTTTGGCAGATTTAAGTGAGTCAATCACAGAGAGTAATGCTGTCTCCGTGGAGTGACCACATCTAAAACCGGATTGATTGGGATCAAGGAGATTATTCTGATTAAGAAATTTGGAGACCGGTGTGGATACCACCCGTTCAAGTGTTTTAGACAGGAAAGGTAAAAGAGAAACAGGTCTGTAGCTCTCGACCAAATTTGGGTTGAGCGTAGGTTTTTTGAGTAGGGGTTTGACTATGGCTTGTTTAAAACAATTTGGAAAAGTCCCTGACGTGAGAGAGGAGTTAATGATGTGTGTGAGAGCTGGTGTGATGGAGGAGGCAATGGATTGAAGAAGGTGGGATGGGATGGAATCAAGGGGGCAAGTAGTAGGGTTACTGGCAAGAAGAATTTTGGAGATGTCAGATTCTGTGACAGGGGAGAAGGAGGAGAGGGTTGGATGGCTGGATGTGTGAGATGTAGTGCTGTGGAAATGGTGAGTATGAAAGAGTTTGCTGATGCCCTCAATTTTTTCTGTGAAAAAAGTTGCAAAGACATCAGCTGACAGAGAAGTGTTGGGAGGGGGAGAGGGAGGAGTTAGTAGGGAGTTGAAAGTACTGAATAAGGTGCGGGCATCTGAGATGCATGTTACCTTGGACTGGAAGAACAAGGATTTCGCAGCCGTTACATCCTTGGAGAAAGTGGCAAGTGAAGACTGGTAAGTTTCTAAGTCTGAAGACAGACCAGACTTGCGCCACTTTCTTTCGGCAGAACGAAGCGAAGTACGTTGCTTCCGAAGCGTCTCCGTGAGCCAGGGACTGGATGGAGAACTATGTGTTTTCCTGGTGGATTTTGGACAGACCTGATCAAGACATGAAGCCAAGGTGGAGCAGAATGTGCTTGATGCAGTGTTGGTGTCAAGGGTTAAGAAGTTACTGATGCTAGGAAGGGTATCTGTAACCAAGTCGGCAAAGAGTGTGTTAGAGAGGGCACTAAGATTGTGACGTACCTGAGATGTTTTACTGATGATCACGGGAGAAGGTGGAAGAGAGACAGAGAACTGTATGAAGAAGTGGTCTGATTCATGAAGTGGAGTGATGTGTATGTCAGAAGAGAGACATGAGCGCGTCATGATGAGGTCGAGCTGGTTGCCAGCCCGGTGGGTAGCTGAGGTGCGGAGTAGATGGAGGTCCAGGCTGGAGATGAGATCGAGGAACTCAGCGGCGTACGGTCGGTCTAAGTGAATGTTGAAATCGCCGAGGACAACAAGAGGACAACCATCATCTGGGAGAGATGATAATAGCATATCAAATTCCTCGACAAAGTTATCTAGTTGACCTGGGGGACGATAGATGACAAGAAAATGACATTTAACCGGTTCAGTGATTGTCAGTGCATGGAATTCGAATGAGACAGTGTTTGATAAAAGTGTAAGAGGAGAGAATTTCCATCTGTGGGTAATAAGCAAACCTGTGCCACCTCCTCTTTTGCCAATACGAGGAGAGTGAGAGAAGTGGAAATTAGTTGAAAGGGCAGCTGGTGTCGCGGAATTCTCTGGGCGAATCCACATCTAAGTGAGGGCTAAAACCTGAAGACCAGCATGAGCCGCAAAAGCAGGAATGAAATCAGATTTCTTGGTGGCTGACTGACAATTCCATAGTCCTGCAGAGAAGGTGAAGGGCTCGCTTGTATTCACCTGCTGCAGAGTTCGCAGGTGTGCAAGAGTGCGCCTTCTCCTCTGAGGAAAGGAGCGTCTGTGAGAGGAGGAAATGACAGGGATGAACTGAAAACACATGCTGATGAGAAAGGTGTGAAAGGAAAAGAAAATGAATTGATATGAATAGATATAATTGAAATGGGTTGCCTTGTCGTTGTCCTTGCTCGGTGGACTCGCGCAGGTAGACTCGCAGGTCTTCACACGGGGGGCGGAACTCGAGGGGCTGTCGCTTCCGCTGTCGCGTCAGCGTAACCACGGTTCTTATATAGCCCAGATGAAAGTAGGTCACGCCCCCTCCGTAACAATCCCACGTTCAAAGCAAGGTGCAAATAGGTAATAGACCGAAACTAGAACTGAAACCAGTTATTCTAGATACAGTTATATGCTAACTAACCGACAGTAGTTTTAATATCTAGTAAAAGAACGCCCAAACAGACTATTCAATTTAACAACGATTAGGATAAAATATGGGTATTACCGTGACTCTAGGGGTGCCGACGCGCAGATCTACGATGTACAACAGGTGATATAAAGTTACAGCAGTTCCTTCCTACACGAGCGCCTGACTTGTTCTGACTTTTTTAGTGAAAACTGCCGATTTTTAAATGTTACCACCGGGACACGCCCCCTCCGGAACAATCCCACGTTCAAAGCAAGGTGCAAATAGGTAATAGACCAAAACTAGAACTGAAACCAGTTATTCTAGATACAGTTATATGCTAACTAACCGACAGTAGTTTTAATATCTAGTAAAAGAACGCCCAAACAGACTATTCAATTTAACAACGATTAGGATAAAATATGGGTATTACCGTGACTCTAGGGGTGCCGACGCGCAGATCTACGATGTACAACAGGTGATATAAAGTTACAGCAGTTCCTTCCTACACGAGCGCCTGACTTGTTCTGATCCTGTACTTGTTGCGCCAGCCTCTGAAGAACTTGTTCCGCCGTCTCCATCATATGGCGAAGTATTCTGTCACAAATAGTCTGTAAAGATAGTTCTGGAGACGTGGATGCAGAACAAAGGATATTTATTGAAGAGCAAGGCAGAGGTAGGGTAGTGCAGGAGGAGGATTGTGTGAGGGGGGCGTTGCCAACTGGACCCAGGCCGGGGTGTGGAACCTGGACGGAGGACTGGGCAGAGCACAACACCGAGCCAAACCAATAACAAAATAAAACAAAGCACACAGATATAATTACGCTGTAGTAAGAGAACCCTACACTGGCTATGCGTGAGAAGAAGCAGAAACGACTAGTGAGGGTGTCTAGGATAGACAAAATAACAAAACCTAAGACAGAAAGAACAGACATGTCAGAGGGAGTGTTAGACAAAAACCTGAAGGAAGAAAGCGTGTAGAAAGTGCACAAAGAGGTACGGTGAACTACACGGGACGACGGACGGCTCGGAACCAGACTGAAACAAACAAGGGATGGGAAGACAGCAAAGGTGTTAGTGCACAGGGAAGGAAATAACGTTAGTTCACCGAGATAGAGAGTATTAGTAAAAAGAAGGGAACCGTTAGTATGCTGAGTGAACACTGAGACACGGACGCCCTCAGGTGGTGGCGCGCCAGCGGAGCAGGCTAGGGTGAGCGCGAACTCCGCCCCACCCGGCCGAAGCCGAACCACCTGAGCGGACAGACAGAGATCGCTCCCGGGACGCAGGACACTAGGGACAGGATGAACACTGGAAACAGAAAGAGGATTAGACAAACCCCGGGGAGCGATCACATAAAAACACAGACGTTCACTCATACAACGACAGAGACTAACCTAAACACGGAAGTGAGGGCGCAGATGCTAACACACAGCTAACATAAACAGACACGCACTCACCGAGACCAGATATACTACGAGACACAAAGCAGAGAGAATAGCAGCCAAAGAATCGCTCGGTATGTATGAATAACAGGGACAATACTTCGCGATCCGTCCCGTGTGAAGACAGAGCTTAAATAAGGTAAACGACCCATCAAACAAATCAGCCTCACCTGGTGACGGAGCGAGAGCGAAACTAGAAGGCGGGGCTAAGAGGGCGAGTGGCAGAGCGTGCAGGAGAGACAGATGCAGAACCCAGATTTCTTACACTTTTACTGTTATGTTTTTTATTTTATTATTTAGATATTTACCCATTTGCTTGTGGTCATGCTAGTTTCTTATTTCTAAATTTTATTATATTCTCCTAGAAAACAAGCTAAAAAAATTGTACAGTAGAAAATGAATGTTGGTTTAATTTTTACGCTGATCACATCATACACCCAGTGTATGTCACCATGTCTTCATCAGCTTATTCCTAAGAGCTAGCAAGGATGTAAACTATAAGTTGCAGGGTATATCCTAATATCCCATACATCCTTTCTTATGCTTGACAATGGTGTTTCCTGTCTTTCCTTTCGTATGTCTGCTGTTATTTCAATCAACAGTCACTTCCTTTTACCTTCTAATCTAGCTATTAGCACTTTTATATCGCCCATCTTCAAATTTAGTCTCCCACGCTTGTGCACCTTTAGTTAATGGTGGCAATTTAGTAAACCGTCTATATGTCTATGTAAACCGTCTATATGTCTATGGATCCATGGTGTGTAGACCTGTTGTCTAATTCTAAAGACAGAATGTCATTGGTTTGGCACAGGTGTAGTTAATGTCTTATCCTGTTTTAATGTACTTTGTCTGGGTGTTTCGTGGGGAGTCCCTTTCTTTGATTTATCTTTAGTTTGCCATTCTAATTCCACCTTCATATGTGTCAGGAGCAACAGAGAGTGTGAATTTCATTTATTCACCTCGTCCAATGTCCTTCTAAGTTTACCAAACCAATACGATCCCCCTTGTTCCGAGTCTTTTTTTTTTTATTTAATTTTGCCTTTATAATAATCATATACCTTTGTCCTATCCTCCTGGGTAGGATCTGGGTAGAATTTCCAGGCATCAGACCTCTTAATTTTCATGATATAAACAATGTTGTCAATTGTTTCTGCATTTTGAATCTTTTTTTGGTTCTGTGACAGAGCATACCTTTTCCATAAACTGTTCAGTGTTAATTTAATTTGAATCTTTTACATAATTGCAACACAATTACCCCGTCCAACATGAAACTAAAGTTTCCAGATGTCCTTTTATTAACAAAGTTATTAGCCAAGCTTCTACCTTCTACCTAGGCGGTCTGAAAGTCCTTTGTCAATGGTAACAGTCTCTAGGTCCTAATTACCAAATATATCACTGAGTGGTTTCATAAAATAATTATCAGCCAAAAAATTGTGTTTAAGTTTCCCCAAATTACTTTGCGCATCACACACTTAAAACATAAAAAATATCTAAACTAATCTTAGAAAATGCCGGCACGGTGGCTTAGTGGTTAGTAAGTTCACCTCTCAGCGCTAGGGATTCCCGGTTCGAATCCCCATCTGGGTGGAGTTTCCATGTTCTCCCCGTGTCCGTGTGGGTTTCCTCCGGGTTCCCCGGTTTCCTCCCACAGTCCCAAAACATGGATCAAGTCAACTGAGTTCTCTCCATGTAGACTGTGTGTGTGTGAGTGAGTGTGTGCCCAGCGATAGGTTGGCGCCCTGTCCATAGGTTAGCAATAGCGATAGGTTGGCGCATCTGCCCAGCACCCGAAACGCTCTCCCCTGGATGGGCATGGGGAAACCCACCACGACCCTAATAGAGGATTAAAGGGAAGATAATGAATGAATGAATCTTAGAAAACTAAAAGTGGTTACGTTTCCCTTTATCCGTTTCCTTTACCATTAAGCAATCTTAGATTACTGCCAATGGACCGTTCTTATCCAACACATGACTTAACAATGGGGAGGAATAATCCTCATAGCCAGTGGCAGTTCAGTTCTAAATGTTCCCTCTCTAATCTATCTAAAATAATAATAATAAAAATATTCTTACCAGTATTCCGAGTCGTTGTCCTGGAAATAGGAAAAAGTCAGTTGTCTGCTGGAATCTCTGTAAAGCAAGTGACAGGCTGCCCTTCTGCCCTTGCAAAAGTACACACTGATGTGCCTCAGGGCTCTGTACTTGGTCCTCTCCTCTTCTCACTATACATAACATCACTGAGCACAGTCATTCAGGCGCATGGTTTCTCTTACCATGTTACCATCTATGCTGATGACACTCAGCTTCATTTGTCTTTTGCACCTGACGACACCACAATTTCAAATCAGATATCTGCCTGCCTCACCAACATATCTACTTGGATGAAGGCCCGTCATTTCAAATTAAATTTAGAAAAAACAGAGATTCTCATTATCCCAGCTAAACCCTCAATCCATCTCGACCTGACCTTCCAAACTGATGACTCAACAATCTCCCCAACCGATTCGGTCTGGAACTTTGGTTTCACAATAGACTCCCACCTTAAACTCTCTGTCATCCTGACAACAAGCTCTTCACTCTGTTGCCATCTGGACGGCGTTTTCATGTCCTGAAGGCAAACACAGAGAGGATGAAGAGGAGCTTCTTCCCAACGGCGATTCGGACCCTGAACCAGGACTAAAAGGACATTTAACTTAAACCTGTAACACTGCACTGCAATATTTGCACAAAAAGCACAACCCACTTTTATAATTCCATTGCACATTGTAAATACATAGTCAATTTTATTTTATCTTTATTTTCTGTCTTACTCTATCCTATTTTTCTTATTCTTATCCTTTTAAACTAATTTTATTTTCTGTGGAGAGGTCAAAAAAGAATTTCACTGCTGGCTGTACCATGTATAACTACGTATGTGACCAATAAACCTGATTCTGATTCTGATCATGTTATCAAAACCGCCCGTTCCTGCAGATTCCTTCTTTTTACAACATAAGGAAGATCAGACCCTTCTTGTCTGAACATGCTGCCCAACTGTTAGTTCAAGCCCTAGTCCTATCCCGGCTTGATTATTGTAATGCGCTATTTGCCGGTATCCCAGCTTCCACAATCAGACCTCTTCAACTAATTCAAATCTCTGCAGCCTGACTTGTGTTTAACCCCCAAGCGAACTCATGTAACTCCATTACTCATTTCCCTCCATTGGCTCCCTGTAGCTGTTCGCATTCAGTACAAGTCACTGACTGGCCTATAGAACCATTTCTGGATCTTCCCCCTCCTACTTTCACTCTATCTTTTCAAAATACACTCCGACTCTTTCACTTCGCTCCAGTGATGATTCCACCTCACCGAGGAGCTAATTCTCACTCCGTGGTGTTCACCACTACAAAATGGTGGAACGATCTTCCCAACTCTGTCCATAAGGCAGAATCACTAAGTAGTTTTAAGTACTGAAGACGCATCTTTTTAACAAATACCTGTTTAAAAAAAAGGGGGGGGTTTTGATGATTTTACAGTGTAGTTGATTTTCTGCATAACTTCTGACTTAAGTCGTAGGCTTAGGCTTAGGCTAAAAGCATCTGCTAAATGACTAAATGTAAAAGTAAAAGAAGGGCACAAGGAAGGGCCCCGTTCAAATTGGGTCTATTAACTTTACCAGAAACCAACCACTAAATCCTATTCCAAACAACAAACACAAAATTTATAAAATTTTCGTCTGTGTGTGTGCGTCATCTATGTGTGTGCACCCCTCTAGACAACAGTTTTCTCACTTTTTTCTCATGAGAACATCCACCTGAACATCTCTAACTTCTCCCCCATCTGGACCTGCTTTCTGGCCCCTTCAGGGGTATGACTTTATGACATGTTTCTGTTGACTGTCCCATCCATACATCCATTATCTTCCGCTTTATCCTATATTGCGGTCGCGGGTGGGTTCCCCTTTCCCATCCAGGGGAGAACGTTTCAGGCACTGGGCAGATACACCCAGGACAGGGCACCAATATATCATTGGGCACACACTCACTCACACAGACACATTCTATATGGGGCAATTTGGAGAACTCAATTGACTTGTTTTTGGACTGTGGGAGGAAACCAGAAAACCCGGAGGAAACCCACGCGGACACGGGAAGAAGATGGAAACTCCACCAAGATGGGGATTCGAACCAGGAATCCCTAGCGCTGAGAGGCGAATGTGCTAACCACTAAGCCACCGTGCCCTGTTGACTGTCCCATTATTCAAATTTCACTGCTCACCCTGCGACCAGACATTCCTACTCTTTCCCATGCTCATCCCACAAATAGTCATTTTATCTGTTCCCTAAACTATTCAACTCATCACGAGTTTTACTTTACTACATTTTACTTAATTACTTTAAAGTATTATAAAAACATTACAGTACCAATAATTTAAAAGGCAGTAGGTTTGAAAAATGATAGCTAACATAATAATGGTCTTGTTCACAGTAATTTGGTGCTAATCCATTTGTTTTACCATCCAAGTAAAAAAGAGTAAAAATAACTGTTTAAATGAATGATTTTTTAAAATAAATTTGTGTAACAAACATGTCTATATGTTAACATTACAGTGCTATAAATCTAACCAATTTCTTTCTTTAATAAATACTACTTGACTCATACTTGATTATCTTATGCTACATGGATCTTAATCCTTACTAGGATCATGGGGGATTCTCCATGCCCATCCAGGGGAGAACGTTTCAGGCACTAGGCTACACCGAGGAGATGGCACCAATCTGTCGCTGGGCAGATTCACTCACACATACAGACACATACAATATGGGCAATTTAGAGCATTCAATTTACCTTGAATACATGTTTTTGGACTGTGAGGGGAAACTGAAGAACCCAAACTGAAGATTGTGCAGAACATGGACACTTCACCCAGATTGGAATTCAATCCTGGAATATCCAGTGCTAAGCCATCATGATGCGAATTATAATTAGACGTCAATATTCAGTAATGTAATGAATTATGATGGTTAACCTAAATTATAGTCATTCTTGTCACTGTATTGTAGGGAAACAAACTGTTAACTGGGTGAATCAAACAGAACATGTGTGAAAAAGTACTTTTTTACTACTGCCATACTAGTACTTCATTCTTTATCTCCTCTGCTGATATATAAGTAGTCATTTCTTTCTTGGTACAGAACTTAATTCTTTCTCTTTTTGTGGTGATGATAAACAGGTAAATGAAGAGTAAATAATGGTCTGGCAAAGTAAAATTTTACTGGCTGTTGGCGCCTGTGCTGGACTTACGGCTCTATACTTTGGCCTGCGAGGTGTACCATCCTTTTTAAAGAAGAAAAAGGAAAAAACTGGCAACATAGAGAACAAGACTTCTTGTACATGCAACACCAAGACACCACAGGATGTAGTTAATACACCTGTTCTGGTAATGCCAGAATTCAAGGTTGCTCCATTAAGAGAAAAGGAATTTAATGTAAGTAAATTATAGTGTCACTCTGTTGGAATGAGTCACTTACACACAGCATTCACACATATCTCAACTCATCAATCATGATATCTATATTGATTCAACAGAAATATAAACATGAACACTATAGTTTGCTTTAATATCTTTTTTATCTTACTCTACCTTTCTTTCTTATCCTTTTTAAACAAATTTTATTTTTCTGTGGAGAGGTCAAAAAAGAAATTTCACTGCTGGCTGTACTATGTATAACTACGTATGTGACCAATAAACCTGATTCTGATTCTGATTCTAATATAATAATCTCATCATGATTCCTTTATTTGGTTCTACAAAATCAGCATCATCTGTGATCTTACTGGTACAAACACTGAAGGAGGTTTTGCTAGAAATGCCACCAGTAACATTAGTGTCTGCACTAAAAATGCTTCAGAACATCTTTTACAGTGAAATGTAGACTTAGAGAATGAATCTTTTCTCTGTGTTGAGTTACAGTACATATCTTTACAGGGACCACATGAATTAGTTGATGGACATTTTCTGGTAATGCCACAATCAGAGGTTTCTCCTTTACCAGAAAAGAAAGAGGTTTCTTTTATAAAGGAGACAAAAGCAGAGCATCGGGTAGGTCACAAATATTTTTATTTTATTTATTTTCTTCTTTTAAAAATAAAATGAAATTGAATATTATTTTACATAGTTTATTCTGAGTTAAATCTGGATGCTGAGTTGAACACTAGTGTTAGTAGATTAGATTTCATCTGCTGCAGGTAAAATCACAGAGTAATGAGGCTGCACCTCAGGAGGATGTCACTGAGGTTCTGAAAGAGTATGAACTTCAGAAAGACATTGGAGAAGGTAACTTTCAGTTGTCCAGTAGTCTGAGAGAAAGTGCTAGAAAGTTTTACAAAACAAGATAGAAAGAGAGTCTTAAAAATATTTTAATCTCTCTGCAGGTGGTTTTGGGAAGGTGAAGCTTGGCAGACACATCCAAACTGGAAAACCTGTCGCCGTGAAGATCATGGATAAGAAAGCATTAGGGGTGAGTTAAAGTTATTTTTTACTTAGTTTCATCGATAAAGTCAGATTCTAGATGATAAAGAAGTGATTAGTTTTGAAAGTTTTTATTTAATTTTTTTAATATATATAAATTAATTAAAATCTCTTTCTGTTTTGACTCATTACAGAAAAATTTGCATTTAGTAAAGAGAGAGATTGAAGCCATGAAGACTCTTATCCATCATCAAGTGTGTCATTTGTACCATGTGATTGAGACCAGCAGTGAGATCTACATGGTGCTGGAGGTGAGTTTGTATATGTTCAAGTTCAACTTTGTTTCTTTATATAGTGTTTTTTTTTACAATAGTATATTGTCTCAAAGCATCTTTACAGCATGTATATGTCTATATGTGTTTGTGTCTTTAGTTGTTAAACTCATTTTCCATTGTTCTCTCAGTATTGTTCTAGAGGAGCCCTTTCTGACTATCTGGATCAGAATCATCCTTCAGAGGATGAAGTGCGTGATATCTTTCGCCAGATTGTCTCAGCGCTGTCTTATGTGCACAGTCAGGGAATTGCTCACCGTGACCTCAAACCGGTGCATTATCTAACTCTATATTAGATTCAGCTTCACTTTAAAGTCTTACTGTATTTTTTTATTAGATGTATTTTCATTTATCATTTCAGCAAAACATACTTATGGATGAGAATGGCATGATCAAGCTGACTGACTTTGGCCTCTGCGCTAAACCAGAGGTGAGTATTGTAAAAATGTTGTAGATAGATGTATCTATCTGTTTAATATTAAACAATAATAATCTAAATATATACTCAAGTACTGATTTCAAAACCAGAACATTAAAGAAGTCACAATACAAACTTCTTTGTGACTGAATCACTACAGTACAGTTCTTCTGTAATCAGATTAAATCAACTGTATTACGGTTCAATCATCACGGTTCTGTTTTTAGGGTGGTCTAAGTTCCCCACTTAAGTCCTGCAGAGGAACTCCTCATTATGTAGCACCAGAAGTCATACAGGAGAAAACTTATTATGGTTCAGAGGTCAGTGAATGTCAGAGTGATCATTTCATCTGTAAACAGAGTGATTTCTCAGATTAAGCCTATTATACTGAGTTTAGGCGGCACGGTGGCTTAGTGGTTAGCACGTTCGCCTCTCAGCGCTAGGGATTCCCGGTTCGAATCCCCATCTGGGTGGAGTTTCCATGTTCTCCCCGTGTCCGTGTGGGTTTTCTCCGGGTTCTCCGGTTTCCTCCCACAGTCCAAAAACATGGATCAAGTTAATTGAGTTCTCTAAATTGCCCCATATAGAGTGTGTTTGAGTGAGTGAGTGAGTGAGTGAGTGAGTGAGTGTGTGCCCAGCGATGGATTGGCGCCCTGTCCTGGGTGTATCTGCCCAGCGCCCGAGAAGTTCTCCCCTGGATGGGCATGGGGAACCCCACCGCGACTCTAATAGAGGATAAAGCGGGTGATAATGAATGAATGAATACTGAGTTTAATCTCATGTGCATTTTCTTTCTGTATTTTTATGCGCTGCAGGTGGATGTTTGGAGTTTGGGGGTTCTGCTGTATGAGCTGTTATGTGGCTACCTCCCATTCGAGGATGAAGACACACAAAAGCTCTACGAAAAAATCATTGTAAGTTAAGAAACTAAACTAAATTGTGATTATTATTTAATGCACTGCCCAATATTTGTTTATATAATTATCCATAGTGCACTGTTGCCTTTAGGCAGATGTGTATATTAAACCAGTATTTAGTGATGTAGTGGTGATATCATCTTATATGCCAATTAAATCTGCTGAAATAGTTTTTATATCTTTATGATTCAGGTTTATTGAATATACCATTTATATCATGGTTATTTATGTTTAAACAGAGCGGACATTATAGCAAACCTCGTGGTTTCTCACCTGGAGCTGTACAGCTGCTGGGTCAACTTCTGCAGGTGTGTGTGTGTGTGTGTGTGTGAAAAAGAGGGAGAACTGGAGGGGAGGATCTGTGTGTCAAAGATGGATCTGTAGGTTTATGTAAACTTGAGTTTTTGGTTCCTCTTCTGAAGGTGGAACCAAAGAAAAGACTGACAGTAGATCAGCTGCTGGATCACCCTTGGATGAAGGGTATCCCCTGTGAAGTGTAAGAGCACATGATGCACATCTGATCACTGGAGTGAAGATGTTTTGGAAGAAGAGCTGGTGATGAAGACACATCAGTGTCCAGAGACAGAAAAATGTGTTGCTGTATTTATCTATCCATCCATTATCTTCCTCTTTATACTCTCCTAGGGTCGCAGAGGGGGTTCCCCAGGCTCATCCAGGGTAGAAAGTTTCGGACACTGGGCAGATACACCAAGGACAGGCCAATCTATTACTGGGCACACACTCACTCACACAGACACACACACACACACACACACACACACAAACACACTCTATATGGGGTAATTTTTTGAGAATTCACTTGACCCTGATCCATGTTTTTGGACTGTGGGAGAAAACCAGAGAACCCAGAGGAAACCCATGCAGACACAGGGAGAACATGGAATCTCCACCCAGATTGGGATTCGAACCAGGAATCCCTAGCGCTGAGGGGCGAACATGCTAACCACTAAGTCACCATGGCGCCCGTTGCTGTATTTAATGAAGAGAAAATGTTAAATAGTGATGAATTATTTATTCCGTTAACAAGGTTTCAGAAACAACATTAAAAAGACATTTTATAGTAAATAAACAAAGTAAAATAAAGATGGTTATAGAATTACTAAACAACTTTTTAAACAACTTTTAACAGTGATGAAATAAGTGATTGTGTAATGCATCATGGGAAAAATCTTTAGGTTAGTCAGGGATATAAAGATTATGCTTGAAAGCTAATAGCATGGTTACCATGAGAATGATTACATGAGCCTCAAACTCAGAGGAGAAAACAGAGGGCTTAAATAAAACCGACGACCCAATGAAAACAGTGGATTGATAATAAATTAATGAACACAAACCAATGAGAAGAACCAATGAGGTAACAGAACAGAGTGAACAGAGTGTCAAACTACAAGTTCAAGGCCAGAGACATGTAGCTCTGTAGCTCCCTAACATTCATCCATCCATTATTTTCCGCTTTATCCTATATTAGGGTCAGGGGGTTCCCAATGCACATCCAGGGGAGAACGTTTCGGGTGCTGGGCAGATACACCCAGGACAGGGCGCCAATCTGTCGCTGGGCACACACACTCACTATATGGGGCAATTTGGAGAACTCAATTGACTTGATCCATGTTTTTGGACTGTGGGAGGAAACCAGAGAACCCGGAGGAAACCAACGCGGACACGGGGAGAACATGGAAACTCCACCCAGATGGGGATTTGAACTGGGAATCCCTAGTGCTGAGAGGCGAACGTGCTAACCACTAAGCCACCGTGCTGCCCTAGCTCCCTAACAGTGAGTTTAATTATAACATAAGTTTTAATTACAATTATCCCGGATTAATAATAGATTTTATAATTGAAATATATACAAACTGATTCTTATATATAAGAAATGATAGAACAGTACATTTATAACTAGAAAGTAAAGTTTGTAAATAAATTTTACGTTGGCTTGGAAAAGATATAAATGGTTAAAAAACATGGTATGTTAATCATGTAAACTATGCTAATCATGCTAATGAGGCTAACTATGCTAATGAGGCTAACTATGCTAATGAGGCTAACTATGCTTAGCATTTAAATCATGCTAACTATGCTAATGTGGCTAACATGCTATTTTATTCAGGCTAACCATCCATTATCTTCCGCTTTTCCTCTATTAGGGTCGGGGGGGGGGGGGGGGGGGGGGGGGGGGGGGTTCCCATGCCCATGCCCATCCAGGGGGGGTTTCCCCATGCCCATGCCCATCCAGGGGAGAACGTCTCGGGTGCTGGGCAGGACATGGCGCCAATCTATCGCTGGGCACACACTCACTCACACTGACAAACTCTATATGGAGAATTCAATTGAATTGATCCATGTTTTTGGACTGTGGGAGGAAACCGGAGAACCCGGAGGAAACCCACAAGGACACGGGGAGAACATGGAAACTCCACCCAGATGGGGATTCGAACCGGTAATCCCTAGTGCTGAGAGGCGAACGTGGCCACCACTAAGCCACCGTGCCGCCCCACGCTGGAATCACTGTTTTAAAAAGAACCTGAAGTGGACGAGTGACAGACTAACAGTGAGTAAAAAATTAGATACATGTATTGACAGGCTGTTGGACTGTGTATGCCAACAGTAAAACATCTTAACTGTGTGTATAGATGTAATATTGTTCACCAGAATGTTTAAGTGTGTCTTGCATTCGCCTATTGGACTGTGTATGCCAATAGTAAATTTTCAGATGTAAATTAGATATATATCGATTGTTTATTTTCGGAATTCAACAAGTCCGAAAAATTCTAAAACAAAAGTTTTGGTTTTCCCGGAGCCAGCAGTTCAATGTGATTTTATTCCTGAGGGACCGAATATAGACATAATGACTAAGGAACACCCTAATTTTTGTGTCCAAATTGGGGAATGGGTAAAATATTGTTATTTCCCACCCAAGGGAACCTTAAATATAGGAGAATTTGTAATTTTTAATAAAGAATTGCAAAAACAACAGCTTAAGTTTGATAAAGCTGATTAAATAAAAAAAGCTAAAACACAAACCTGAACATTTTCCATGGCAGCCAAACTGGCATGCTTATGGAAAATGGAGACAGAGAGCGCAAAAAGAGTTAGATAATCAAAAGATTTAGTCGCGTAAAACATACTGTAGTGAAACCAGTAACCTGTGGTCAGTTTTTAAATTTACAGGAGTCCCTGGATGTTTCATATCGCCTCCTCCTCCACCTGCACAACCTCCAGAAGGCCAAGCACATCCACCCCCATACAACCCAGCCAAAGATCCACGACCCAGCGCACCTCCTGCTGTTCGGCCGAAACAAAAGGTCAGACCAAAGCCCCAGCAAAAGAAAGAGGACACTGAAGATGACCTTGATGAAGACTAAGAGGACGATGGAGAAGACGAGAAACCTCCTGCCCGTTGCTCAACACAACAAAAGAAAAAGAAAGTGGAGATGCCCAGTATCCAGGTGATGAGACCAGAAGGACCCGCATTGGTTTTCAGACCATGAACTATGGATGACGTAAAGAACACTTGTGAGGATCTGCCACCTATCTCAGAAGGGGGACAAAAATATTTGGTGTCCCTGAGATTATTTGTGACAGGCTGGAAGCAATCTGTGAATGAATTGGCACGTGCATGTGCATATAAATTGAAACTGAAATGGACTGAGGTTCAGGGAAATCTCCCGCTTAATGCAGATCTCATATACGAGCCAAATTCAGACTAGCAGTATCAACTAACTGTACAAGAAGCTGTACACGCGGATTGAAACTGCTTTTCCAGTCCATCTTGATCTGGGAAAAATCTATGTGTAAACAGAGAGATGGACAATCAGTAACTGAGTATCTGTATGACCTTGAACAACTCCACGCCATAAACAGAGGAGTTCCCAAACTGGACCTTGATCCGGGAAACAAGATGAGCGCATATGAAAGTTATCTGAAAGAACGCTTTGAGGGTGGACTACGCCGGAGCGGACTGTTGAAGTAGACACTGGAAGATTGCAAACAGTATGCTCTGCACACTGAGATAAAAAAATACAAGAAAGTGAGAAGTCTGCTGCCAAAAGAGACAAAGAACAGCATCAAGCACAGTGTGCCATGCTGCAAGCAGTGACTGAACAAACAGGACGTGGTCGTGGACGAGGGCGAGCGTGTGGTGGAAGAGGAAGAGGTTTCAACTAGGGCTGCAACAACAAATCGATAAAAATCGATTATCCAAAGTGTCAATAATGAATTTCCATTATCGATTCGTTGGGTCGCACTATTTCCTCATTACTCGCAATGTCGTAACCACTTACGTCACCTGCAGCGCTTCAATAATGCTGGAAAAAAAATAGTGGGTTGAACAGAACGAGGCAAAACAAGTTGATGAATTGTAGAATTGTAGAATTGAACTGCACGGAGCACCACGGTGATGAGCCACCACCTGAAACTAAACACCGATGAGGATGAAGCTGAACAGCAGATAAATCACTACAACATCCCGAGGTTCTTTATTTTTGAAGTGAATCAACGTAACGATGCAAAGTAACATTATTAGTACAGAATGTCAGAATGTCCTGATGTCCTAGTACAGAATGTCCTGGTTTTTAAATGACCTTCATTGGACTATTAAATGTACACGCACTAGGGCTCTGCGCATGGCCTGTGTGTCAGTCCACAAGCAACATGCCGAAACGCAAGTGTATGATGATTTACAGTAATGAGTTTCCCCGCTTTCAGACCAGGTTGAGACAAATGGGAAGCCTTGTGCACGGTGTGCAAAGCAGTGTGCAAAGCAGGCACATATGTCGAATTGACATTTCACACAAGAGGTATTTTTTTGTTAATTTGCTAATTTGTTAATTAATTTTTTTCAATATAGTTCATTTGTTAATTCATTTTTTCCAATAGGCTACAGAACAGACAATATTTGGTTCATTACTGAGGGAAATTGAGTATCATGTGTTATTTGGAATTGACTTTTGTTGTTAAGTGAGGGATGTTTAGATGATACATTCATCGTGCTTTTCATTCATTACAGGAAATATTAAACATACTATAATAGTATGTTTAAAAACTTAAACATACTATATATTATACTATAGTGTACACAATGGTGCTACAACTTGTACACAATGGTTCTAATTGATGATCAAGCTTCACACTTTAATCATTTGATAAAATATGAGTGAAGACACTGCACACTATGAGAGTGAGGTTGAATTAGTTGCATTTAAAGGGGAATTAGGTAACATATTAGAGTAACTCAAATTTGTGTAATTTAGTATATTTTTTTCACAGTATTCTACATATTGTGTAAGTGTGTGTTTAAGATTTGTGTTTAATTGCTCTTTGGGCTACTTGGATGCCTTAAACTCATACATTAAATAAAATGAGACATTTATTGACCTACTTAATAATTCTACAGTGTAGCTGGTTTTCTTCTACTGACTACTTCTGACTAACTACTGACTTGTGATGTTCTCATTTGTAAGTCACTTTGGATAGAAACATCTGCTAAATGAAAAAATGTAAATGTAAAGACATGGGGAAATAAAAATTATTTATCCGATTCATCGATTAATCGAAAAAATAATAGGCCGATTAATCGATTATCAAAATATCGTTAGTTGCAGCCCTAGTTTCAACCAAAGTGACAGAAGGAACTATTCCATATACACATGTTAAACCTGTAACAAAAAAGGACATATTGCTGCCCACTGCCCTAATGGAGGAGAAGGCGTGAAACAAACAGAAAATCTCTAACACACAACACATAGACACACTAACTGGTAAGACTGTTCTAAATTTATCTATGCTAATATTCAAACCTATGACTATGCCGACTGTAGATGTCATGGTTAGAGGAACGCAGCACTGAGGCATTTTCTTGCTTTTTCACTTTTTCTTCTCTATTGATGCTGTCCTGTTAATCTTCTAGCTAGGGATTTAATGTGTTTGGCATTTCACTGGTTTGTTGGACAGGGGAATTGAAGTTTCAGCTCTAAATTTGCCACAGATCCCTACCATGACATGTATGGTTGGAATGACATTTAGAACCCCTGTCTTTTTGGGTGTCCTTGTTTATCTTTATTAAGGACAGGTTTTCCCACAACCGAGTTATTAATTCAGTACTGTTATGTGGGGACCGAGTGGGTGGGATGTTCTGTCATTCTGATACCTCCTCAGCTAAAACATTTTTATGACATCATACTGCACATCTCAATTGCAAAACCGGCACGTGTCCAGTGGAGAGATATTTCCGCATTTATCTCTGACTGTCAAATTCAATCTAATTGTAAACCCACTTCTTGTGGTGAATGGGAATATTGTCCTCATCTAAAAGGTACACAGGTTGCAGATTTTGCATTTGTTCACTGCAACTTCAGATGTCTGTAGATTACCAAACCTGGTCATGACCACGCAGGCACTTGACCCCTGTCCATTGGACTCTGTTGAACCATGGCTATGGGCCAAGGAAAAATATTATGTAGCTCCTGAATTAGTTGTTATCCCAAATTAGTTATTATACCGAAGTAGCTATTATTCTGAATTAGTTATATTATCCCAAATTAGAAAACCAAAAGGTGATTTTCGACTACGTGTTACTCAATATCCAATTGAAAAAAAGCAATTGATGGAATTACACCGGTGTTTAATAGTTCACTAGAGAGAGGCATCATTGTCGAGTGTCCTGACTCTCCATGCAGATCACCTATCTCACGTCCCAGGGGCTCCGCAAAACTGACATTTTGCACAAAACTTGCAACCAGCAGTAAATCAAGCCATACACCCTTGTGAGGTTCTGAAACCTCACACGATACTCACACAAGTTCCAGAGGGAACTAGAATGATTTTCTGTTATTGATTTAACGTTTTTTCAGTCTTAAAGTGCATAACGACTCATAGTTCTGGTTCGCATTTTCATTTCAAGAGAAATCATACAATTTTACTCGTGTTCCACAGGGTTATGCTAGATCACCATTATTTTTCAAATGCAGTACTGAAAAACAACCTCTCCAATTTTGTTTTTCCAGGAAACAGCGCATTACTACAATATGTTAATAATCTGTTGATTTGGTCTCCTGATCAGGATACCTGTACATCTGACATGTTGGCTTTACATCATTTCCTGGCTCAGAATGGTCACAAGGTGTCAAAAGACAAGATTCAGTTTGTACAGCCTACTGTGGTTTATTTAGGTTAAAATATCATACCATACTGACTAAGATGCCAAATATTGTTAAACGCTGCTCAGTTCTCAACACTGCCACCCTCTTATCCACTGAGGAAGACGGTGAGCCCCACGACTGTCCGTATGTTCTGGACCTTGTTTGCACACCACGTGATGACCTCACTGATGTCACTTTAACAAATCCTGATCTTGTTCTCTTTGTAGATGGATCCAGTGACAAGGATTCCACAGGAACCACACAAACTGGTTTTGCTGTTGGTACTATGTGTGCCACTGTGATTTCAGGTCAATTGCCTCCGTCCTATTCTGCCCAGGCTGCTGAGCTCGTGGCTCCGACAGATCGCTGTGAGGCTGCATCTGGTAAATTGGTCACCATCTACACAGACTCTAGGTATGCCTTTGCTGTGGTTCCAGAGGCACTTTTTGGAGCCTCTGGAAACACCGTGGTTTCCTCACTTCAACAGGTAAACACAATGCACATCATAAACTCATGTCAGTACTTCTGGATGCCATCCTTGTACCAAATTCTGTTGTACATGTCCATGCACACACGCGTGCTAGCACTACAGAAGCAAAGGGTAACGCCCTTGCTGATGCTGCTGCTAAAGCAGACTATCTGCAACCCTCTGTGCATGCTACTCTGTGCATGAACCACCTAGCATAACAGTCCCTGACATTCAACACTCCCGTTCAGCCAGGGACATCATACAATGGCACGCAGCCAGTTGTACCTTTAATGGTACCGTTTGGACAGGCCCAGATGGTAAACCATGTTTACCCTCCTCCTATTTCCCATATTTTGTGAAAATGGCCAATGGAGTAGACCATTGTTTGAATGGGGGTATGATAGAAGCATGAAATCAAAACTGGTTTACTCTTGCATTTGATTTTAAGCAGGTAAGACACTTCTTTATGAAATTTTAGGCATATGTGGTGAAACCAAAAGTTTCTTTTAAACACATGCATGGGCATCCAGAACCTGATATGCCATTTGACCACCTACATATGGACTTTATTGAATTAACGCCATGCAAGAAAAGTACTTGTGATCATTACATGTTCTCCAAGTGGGTGGAGACATGTAAACAGGACTCATTGTCTGCGGCCAAAGTCCTATTACGTAAAATTATCCCCAGATTTGGCATTCTGAGGAAAAAGTCCTCTGACAAGGACTCATGCATTTGAGACAGAGAGTGTCTAGCAGTATCAAATTGTCTTCCTTTGAAGGCAGACCACCCAACACAGGGTGTACCCTGAAAAAGACACACTTACTACAGAAGATGATCACATGCAAAAGTATTGTGCAACACTTTGTTCTGTTTTATCTGACGTGCACAGGCGAGTGAAGGAAGGCTGATCTTTGGCAAGGACTATTCCAGGTCTTCCTAAAAACCCACACTGCTGTAAAAATCGCTGAGAGGGACACTTGAATTCACATTTCTCATCGCAAGAGAACCCCTGCCCCAGAATAAAATCGTCCAGCACACTGTCAATATATGTCTCAGATGATAACCAGTCATGTTCAATACCAACTACTACAGGCAGACACTTCAATGGCGGCAAGAATACAGTAAAGTCCTTTGTTTGAATACAAACTTTTGGCCATTTTGGGACTCTTATGTGCAAGTAATTTAAAATTTCTGACAATTCCCCCCTATGGGAGCACCTATATGCTCCCATAAATAAATTGTAAACAAGAATTCTAAATGTAACTAAATTCTAAGACAAATTTTACAGGTTAACATAACTAAAGGATGAAGAGGCAGAGCGCTAATTAAACTACCCCCCTCTAACTAAAACCCCTCGTGACAGTGCCCAACATATAACATGGCCATATAAGCTGAAAACACAACACTATAAAACAAACTTTAATTATACTAATAGAGATTGCGCCTAACGAGACAGTCTCCGTCCCTACACTCACAAACACAAAATAACACCCCCCTTGTCCCACTGATGCAGAAACTTTCCCAGAAGATTTTTCAAGATTCAGTTCTCCTGGTCAGTATCTGCTTGCTATTTTAATTCTTTAGTCACAGTATTCCCTTGTTGGTTCTTGAAGTTATCGTCAGTTCTTTCATCATCATCGTTGTCCTATTATCATCATTGTCCTCTCGTTGTCCTCAGTAGCACCTCTTTCGTCGTCCTCAGCAGCTCTTTTGTCAACATCAGATCTTTACTTGTCATCAGCAATTCTTTCGTCGTCATCAGAAAGCAGCACCCTTGTTGTCTTCAGTTCCTGAAACCAGTGTTAGTACTACCTCTATACCACACTGAATAGGTCTGTTGATACCTCCAGAGAAGCATCCTCTTCTTGCTCCAGGGACTGGTCCCTGGTCACACCGAGGATCAGCATCCTCACCGCAGATCCATCCTGTTCACCACTCACGCCACGGTTCACCACCTCCACCTTTTCAATTAATGTCTTCAAGGAAGGCACACAACAACATCCACAAACAATTAGGATCGTAAATCCAACACTAACCGATACCAACAAACTCACAATTACCTCCTTCCTTGATCCAAACATTTTGTCTAACCATTTAGTCCACCTGTTATCAATACCTGAGTTTTCCTTCCATCTAATGCTCTAGACACACTCCCATCAGTTTTACTTCCTGTAATTTCACACACACACCCTTTTTCTGCCAATAACATCTATGGCCATTCTATTTTGAATTGTCATTAGGGAAGTTTTGTCCAATTGATGCCTAATGCCTTCGATTGCTTGGATAATAAAATTAACGAATCTCTGTTGATTATAATACAAGTAATTTATCCAATCCACGTTCTTGTTAATCGTAGATCACCAGAAGAGAACACTTTCAAAACCTGCAGCTATTTGGTTTCTTGCCTTAAACTCATATGGCACCCCCCCCTTGGAACCCCTATACCAGAGGCGCCCAGACTTTTCTGGTCTGAGATCTACTTCTCTATTGGACAGGTCATCGAGATCTACCAGGGTTAATTTTTTTTTTTTGGGGGGGGCACGTTGGCTTGGTGGTTAGCACGTTCTCCTCTCAGCGCTAGGGATTCCCGGTTCGAATCCCAATCTGGGTGGAGTTACCATGTTCTCCCCGTTTCCGCGTGGGTTTCCTCCGGGTTCTCTCCCACAGTCCAAAAACATGGATCAAGTCAATTGAATTCTCAAAATTGCCCCATATAGTGTGTGAGTGTGTGCATAGTATAGATTGCCCCCCCTGTCCTGGGTGTATCTGCCCTAGCATGGCGAAAACTTGGTTTTAGTTCACTCAAACGACCGAACACAATGGAAGTGCAATGGCTACTTGGCAAATCAAGCAAGGCATTTTGAGTTTGACATTGCAAAAAAATATTCATCCTCCCACTCTAAATGAAAGTGGTATTTTAGTTATTTTGGGGCAAAGTCCTTCACTCCACACTGTTTTGGGAACAGCGTGAGAGACGGGGACGGGGGGGGGGCAGACTGTTCGCTTACAGAGATCGCGATTCGGAATGAATCACATTGTATGTTAAAATGCGTCCGCGAGCGTGTATAAGTGCTTCCCATACTGTGATGTAAAAAAGCGCTGATACGTGATTTTTTTTTCTCAAACCTCCATCGCGATCGACCGGACACCCCTTTGACACCTCTTCGGTGCTCAATACGCGATCGACGTATTGGATAGGATTGAGAATGATTTTTGCAGCCTACTGGATCAGAAGTTTGGAAGATGTTTAAAAGACAGGTCCAATCACTAGATTTTACCGGATAAGTAGCTAAATCATGTTTAGCTGCGGCACAGACAAAACAGTTGTTAATTTTAATAGTGTCTACAGTGTACTTTACCCACTCTAACCACATATTAGGTTCATCATATCCTGTTTCAATAGCTAATTGATCCCTCCAGGATATAGATCGACTGCCTATTGCAACTACAGGTTTTGCGTTGACTTCATTCATTGATTTTAGAAAAGATTGAGTCTTGGTGTAATTTGGAGCTGAGGAAATGCATACTAATCCCAAAACATCCCTACCTTCCATATCGACCCCTATAGTAAAATTTAACCCCATCTGTTCATTATAACCATACTTACTCAATTGCGGCACAGTTAAAACAATTTGGTCATTTCTACAAAGCAATTTAGTTTCAATAAGTGGTTTATCTAATTGCTCTGCTGATCCCCATATTGTTTTAGTCATTAGGTATTCCCTTGTATAACGTGCAGCATATTTTGGAGATGAATGTGTAAATACGAAACTCCAGTCTGGACAGAAAGCCGACCTTCGTTCTGGGAGATTACGCGTGCTGTACTGTTAGGTATCGCTAAGATCCCGTTAATGGTTTGGAACCCTACTCGGAAAATCAGACGAGAAAGGAAAAGGATCGGGAAAACACCTTTTATTCCCACAAAAAAACACGACAATAACATAAAACTCGCAGAAGGTAACACAAAATAAATACGGGTCCTTGGTACTGAGAGTCCAACGGGTTAGAGCCCAACACGGAGGAATCCAGAGACCCGTTACCGACTGTCCCACAGTAGAGGGTGGATAACCAACCCAGATGCGACAGGGCCTGCTTCAATCCTGTAACAAAAGAGCACAAGACCAGCAGGGTGCAGAGACGCAGGCGAGAGGCTAGGCCTCCTCACCAGACTCAGTTTAACAGGGCAGAAGACACAGTAGCAAAACCCCAGGGAAGTAGCCACATCAACAGCCTTACCAGGTTCTCAAATGAGGAGACCAACTGGCAACAGGCTAACTCTCCTAGCTTTATAAATAGAGTGCTGCCTGATTGCTCATTAACCCCAGGTGTGCCTGAAAGGGCGTGCTAGAGTAGGTGTGGCCCCACCCACCTACACTTCCCCATAACAGTACCCTCCCCCTAACGGGTGCCTCTTGGTACCCTATACAATTTTCCAGGAAACTCACGTTTAAACTGCTGGATGAGTGAAGGGTCGACATTGGCCGATCTTGGCACCCAGCAGCGCTCCTCTGGCCCATAACCCTGCCAGTCGACCAGGAACTGGATCCCTCTACCCCGTCTGTGGGAGTCCAGCAGGCGACATACCGTGTAGGCAGGTTGACCTTCCACCAGACGCGGTGCCGGAGCATCTGTGGCTGTGCGGTTGAGAGGGGAGTGCATCACTGGTTTGATCTGGGAGACGTGGAACGTGGGGTGGATCTTCATGTGCCTTGGAAGCTTTAGCCGCACCGCCGAAGGGCTGATGACCCGGGTGATGGGGTACGGGCCTATGAACCGGGGGGCTAGCTTGTTAGACTCCACCCGCAGAGGAATGTTCTTCGATGACAGCCAGACTAATTGACCCAGCTTGTATGTAGGGCTGGACCGTTGCCGTCTATTCCCGGTGATGATGGTCGTGGCTTGGGCTTTGCGAAGGGCAATTAGCGTGTTGTTCCACATCTTCTTGCACCGCCTCATGTGATGCAAGACCGAGGGCACCGCGATGTCCATCTCACCCTCAGGGAACAGCGGTGGCAGGTACCCTAATGAGGCCTCAAATGGAGACCTACCTGTGGCAGAGCTCCGGGCCGTGTTATGGCCGTATTCCGCCCACGATAGGTACTTGCTCCAGCTCCGAGGATGTTGGGCAGAAACGCAACGGAGTGCGGTTTCGACCTCCTGGTTGGCCCTCTCGGTCTGACCATTTCTTTGTGGGTGGAACCCTGATGACAGATTCACCGAGGCTCCCAGTGCCGTGCAAAAGGTCTTCCATACCTGTGACACAAACTGAGGGCCTCTGTCAGACACAATGTTATAAGGAATGCCATGAATCTTAAACACGTGGTCAAAGATGAGGGTGGCTGTCTCCATGGCAGTGGGGAGTTTAGGGAGGGCAAACAGTCTGATGGCCTTGGAAAACCGGTCCACCACATTCAAAATAGCAGTCTTACCGTTAGATTCCGGCAGTCCAGTGATGAAATCTAAGGCGATATGAGACCAAGGGCGACCTGGAATAACCAGAGGCTGAACCAACCCTGCCGGGGGAGAGTGTGACGCCTTGTTGCGAGCGCAGATGGGGCATGAAGTGACAAACTCTCTTACATCAGATGATAACGACGGCCACCAGAAATGTCTCCAAAGTAGGTCTTCCGTTCTCATCACCCCTAGATGACAGGCATGGTTAGAGTTGTGAGTCCACCTTAGAACCTTGGACCTGACTGTCGATGGCACAAATAACCGATTAGCAGGACCCGTGCCCGGATCCGGTTCAGAAAGAAGGGCCCTCTCGATAGAGCGCCGGAGTCCCCACGACACCCCGTGACCACTCGATCCGTCGGGAGCACCAATTCCTCCGAATCGTGGGCCTCTGACCCTGGATGCAGTCTGGAGAGTGCGTCTGGCTTGGTGTTCTTAGACCCTGGGCAATAGGTGAGAATGAAATTGAACCTATCAAAAAACAACGCCCACCTTGCCAACCGGGAGTTCAGTCTTTTGGCCGTTTGCACATATTCCAGGTTTTTGTGGTCTGTCCACACCACGAATGGTAGCTCAGACCCCTCCAACCAATGTCTCCATTCCTCCAACGCCATCTTAACTGCCAGTAGCTCACGATTGCCGATGTTGTAGTTCCTTTCCGGAGGCGAGAGCTTCCTGGAAAAAAGGGCACAAGGGTGGAGGTGGTTGTTCTTACCCGAACGTTGCGACAGGACAGCCCCCACACCAGTGTTGGAAGCGTCCACTTCCACAACGAATTGCAAGGACGGTTCAGGTTGGGCGAGGATCGGGGCCGACGTGAACCGGTCCTTAAGTATTTCGAACGCTGACTGAGCCTCGCTTGTCCATCTGAAGGATCACTTAGTAGAGGTGAGTGCTGTCAATGGGTGTGCAATACTGCTGTAGTTCCTTATGAATTTCTGGTAAAAGTTTGCAAATCCCAAGAATCGTTGAAGCTCAGTGCGGGACGTAGGCACCGGCCAATCCCGAATGGCAGCGATCTTAGCCGGATCTGCCCTTATACTGTTCGTCTGGATGATGAATCCCAAAAAAGAAATCGTGTCCTTATGGAACTCGCACTTCTCAGCTTTTACAAAAAGCTTATTGTCCAGTAGTCGAGTTAGCACCCGGTGAACATGACACGTGCTCCTGTATGGAGCATGAAAAAATGAGAATGTCATCCAAGTACACAAATACAAACTTGTCGAGAAAGTCGCGCAGTACGTCGTTAACTAAATTTTGGAACACCGCGGGTGCATTAGTGAGACCGAACGGAACCACTCAATACTCGTAGTGCCCCGTGGGAGTGTTAAAAACGGTCTTCCAATCATCCCCCTGTCTAATCCGCACCAGGTGGTAAGCACTGCGCAAATCCAGCTTAGAAAAAATGACTGCCCCCTGAATGGACTCAACACCGTGGAGAGAAGGGGAAGGGGATACTTGTTCCGAATACTAATCTTATTTAACCCCTGGTAATCGATACACGGAAGCAACGACTTATCCTTCTTTTCAATAAAAAAAGCAACCCGCCCCTAGTGGCGACGATGAGGGTTGAATAAGGCCCGTGGAAAGGCATTCGGCGATGTAGAGGTCCATGGCCTTTCTCTCGGGTCCCGATAAGCGGTAAGACTTACTCTTAGGGAGAGGTGCACCCGGAAAAAGGTCGATAGCGCAGTCATAGCTGCGATGCGGAGGCATCGCAGGCATGGTCCTTAGAAAAGTCCTCCTTCAGGTCATGGTAAACGGACGGAACGTTGGATAACTCCGAAGAAATTGTTATCGACGCATGCGTAATGGCCTTGGGGCCCCGCAAACAGTGTCTTGGGCAATCCTTGCCCCAAGAACAAATGCTCCCCTTTACCCAATCGACCCGAGGATTATGGGTGCGTAACCACGGATATCCCAATACAACTGGGATGTCTGGAGAGCAAAATACCAAAAAACGGATCATCTCTCTGTGATTCGGGGTAACATTTAACCACATGGGAACTGTCCGATGGGTGATAAGGGCTAGCTTGCATCCGTCTAAAGCCACAGTGTTTAGGGGGGCTTCTAGCCCCACCAATTTGCACCCCATTCTGCCCGCGAATTCAGCATCAATGAGATTCTCATCTGAACCCGAGTCTATAAGTGCCGGACATGTCACCCTCCCCTTAGGTGTGAATAAAGTGACAAACCTGCATCGGGGGTCCCGTCTAGGGGAAGATCGGCTCGACCATGCCCCGAATCTCACGGGCGAGCCTGATCTTTTAGCCGGTGGGGGCACCACGCGGCCCAATGCCCCTTCCGCCCGCAGAACAGACACACTCTGTCCCTATGAGGGGAGTTACCTCGTCCTTCTGTAACCTGAGTCTTACCTAACTGCATAGGTTCGGGACCCTCCGATGCCCTGGCGGAGGAGGGGATCGACTCAATTTCCCTGGACGACCTCACCCCGCATGATGACTGACCCCGCCCCCCAGACGTTAACTGGTTCTCGACCGCCAACTCCTGGGTATAACCATCTAGACAGATGGCCAGGTCGATGAGCTCCGACAAGGTAATAGGCTTAGCCCTGGTGGATGTTTGGCCCTGGTGGATGTTTAGGCTATGCCCCCGGATGTTTGGGTTCAGAGCTCGCCTGAATACGGCCTTTAGGGCCGTCTCGTTCCATCCTGAATCAGCAGAAATGGTAGCAAATTCCACCGAAAATTCAGCTACCGACCGATTGCCCTGGCGGATGTTTAACAGCCAATCGTCGGCATCACCAGCCCGTTTGGTTTTATCAAAAACGGTGAGAAAGCGCTGAATAAACTCCTGGTACGAGCATACTAAGGGTGAGGTGGTGGATTGCGACGCCTCCGCCCAAGCAAGCGCCCGACCGCGCAACAGCCCGATGATATATGTTATCTTGTGTGGGTCAGAGGGAAATTGGGCTGGGCGAATATCGAACACGAGCTCACACTGATATATAAACCCTCAACACTTATCTAAATCCCCAAAGTAGGGCTCGGGATGGACCATACAGAGATCGTAACGAACCTGAGGGGGGTCAGTATGTAGTGGAACTGCCTCAGCTGCGGGTAGGCCCGATGGGTCCGCTCGCGACGTAGAAGGTACAGGAGGGGTGGGAGCGGCGATAAGCTCCGAGATCTGTTGCACCTCCCGAGCTAAGTCGGACACAAAACGAATAATCTCCCGGTTACTCTCCACGAGTGACGCCATAGCGGGGTCCTGGGAATGTGACCCGGGGGGAATCGCGGTTCTAGGCAGATCCGTTCCAGTCTGACTTCCCGAGGGTTCCATAGTGGCCAGTTGGTACTGTTAGGGATCGCCAAGATCCCGATAATGGTTTGGAACCCTACTTGGAAAATCAGACGAGAAAGATCGGGAAAACACATTTTATTCCCACAAAAAAACACGACAATAACGTAAAACTCACAGAAGGTAAAAATAACATAATAAATAACATAATAAAAAACACAAAATAAATACGGGTCCTTGGTACTGAGAGTCCAACGGGTTAGAGCCCAACACGGAGGAATCCAGAGACCCGTTACCTACTGTCCCACAGTAAAGGGTGGATAACCAACCCAGATGCGACAGGGCCTGCTTCAATCCTGTAGCAAAAGAGCACAAGACCAGCAGGGCGCAGAGACGCAGGCGAGAGGCTAGGCCTCCTCACCAGACTCAGTTTAACAGGGCAGAAGACACAGTAGCAAAACCCCAGGGAAGTAGCCACATCAACAGCCTTACCAGGTTCTCAAATGAGGAGACCAACTGGCAACAGGCTAACTCTCCTAGCTCTATAAATAGAGTGCTGCCTGATTGCTCATTAACCCCAGGTGTGCCTGAAAGGGCGTGCTAGAGTAGGTGTGGCCCCACCCACCTACACTTCCCCATAACACTGTACATATTCCCAATCCATAAACACCCATACACATCATGTTTTTTAAACCATTTCCCACTGGTTCTACAGTTGATTACTGTGCATAGATCAAGCATCACTACATTAGGCTGGTGATAATTTACCTTAACATCCAAACAGCTGCTTGACCTTCTGGCCCTGATAACCCCATTCTTTGCATGACCTTTAACAGAGCGCTGGTTTAACTCCATTTGCTCTATACCTAAAACAACTGGAAGGGTTATGATTGACATAAACATAATGCTTCATTCTCTTTTGAAATTTTAGATTTTAAATTAGAGTGTCCCTTACACTTAACGACCGCTACCTGAGACGGTAGATGAACTGCTGACAACAAATCTTGTAATTCTGTCACATGTTTCATAGGAGTTCCCTGAGCTGTAACCAATCCACGTCTAAGCCATTGGGGACCATCTACATGAATTGCCGAATGTGCATAAGCTGAGTCTGTGTAAATGTTGACCTTCTTACCAGTTGCTAATTTGAGTGCTTGCGTTAGTGCAATAACCTCAGTCAACTGCACGGATGCTGGTTGAGGTACAATTCCATCCTTCAGAGTTTCCAACCGTCCTTGTACCTCAGTGACCACTACATAAGATGCTACTAAACCCTTCCCACCTTTATAACAGCATCCATCACAAAACAATTCTATGTCACTATTTTGTAAAGGTACAGTGTCCAAATCCTCTCTGACTCTGAGTGCTTGACTTGCCACTAACTCACAAACATGTACTGTACTTCGCTGTCCTCTTCCATCTGTCCTGGAAATGAACTAGTCATGTTAACAGTCTTTGATGGTGCAAATGTGATGTTTGGCTGTAATAATATTTCACTGACTTTTAGTCTTCTAGCGTTAGACAAGAAAGCTACTACTCCCTGTGAGGTGTTAATGATTAAAGGGTGACACATTACAATGTGGGCTGTTTCATCTACTGCTTTGGCTAGCGCAGCTAGATGTTTAGTACATTGTGGTTGTCGTAGTACCACAGGATCCAATTTTGAGCTATGAAATTGCAAAATTTGTCTTTCACAACTACTCACCACTTTCTGGAAAAGAATGGCATTAACAATGCCTTCTTTTACAGAAACATCAAGGTAAAAGGGTTTTGTGTAATCAGGGGACTGTAGGTTTTCAGCATGTGCTAAACTTTGTTTAACCTCAGTAAAGCACTGTTCCAAATTTGGGTCATATTCAATTAGAGCATTTAGATTTCGCTGACCTAATTTAGTAACCACAGTCCTTAATGGCTGTGTTAAACTGGTGTAATTAGGAACATAATTTCTGCTGTAGCCTGTAAGGCCCAGAAAAGACTACATTTGGCTATAGAACGGTTTTTGGTTTTGGAAAAGCCAAAATGCTTTCAACAGCCTTGGAATAAGTGTGTGACCCTTTGGAGAGATATAGCGTCCTAGAAATGTAACAACTGGTCTACTGGTCTAAGTTGTAACTTAGACCTACCTATTAACTTTGTACCCCACTTCTGTCAACCTGCAAAGAACAGTGCAAGTGTCTGTCAAACAACAAGTTGCTGAAGATCTGGCAATTAGCAGGTCATACACATACTGAATTAAAACAGTGTCTGTAGTAGAATTTATTATGTATTATATTTTATTAATCCATTTTAGTGTTAGTGTGACATTTACAAACCTTCTCTGCTTAACCTTGAAGGGACTCAAAGAGGATGGAATGTATTGGGAGGATGTTATTTCACAAAGCAGGTGCATTGGAAGCAAGGTCCTGGGTCGAAGTGCCCCAAAACTTTCCTTTCCGGATGCAAACAGGTTGTGAAGGGTTGGAAACCATATATGGTATAGTTTCCTCTACCTGTGTTTTTCTTTTTTACCTGGTCTTCTTACATTATTATTGGACAGAACTGTATTACCTATTTTTCTATTGGCTGTGTTTTTCGTATGAATACTGAAGCTGAGCACTCGTGAGCTCAGAATCTTGCAACAACCTCCATTAGGTTGTTTTGTCTGGTTTCTCAATTTGCAAATCTTATTAAATAATTTTTTACTTTAACTGTTCCTCTGTCATCTAATTATTTACCACCACAGTGGCCTTGTGTAGTAACTGGTTAGTCAAAAGTGGGGTCAAGTCAAGTTTTAAACATTGGTTAAAAATACCTGGGCTTTCCTTATAACCTTGTGACAGTCTAGTATAGGTGTACTGCTGTCCCTGGTAAGTGAATGCAAAGATTTTAGAGATCTGGGGAGATAGTGGAATGCAGAAAAAAGCGTTAGCCAAATCAATTACTGTGAAAAAAGTATGATCAGGAGTCAAATTTTGCAGTGCTCCTTATGGGTCGGGTACTGGAATGTCAGGTATAGTTTTAAGCATGTCATCAGCTAGGCTATGGTCAGTGTGCTCTTGTCCATAGTGTCTAGGTAGAGAAACATGTTCCATAATTGCTTTATCCAAACAACTACAGTCAATTCTCCAATACTTGCCATCCTCAGTTTTGGACAACTGATCAATCCCAGTCGGCTGATAAGTCAAAGTCCGTGCTCGTAAAATCAATCGGTCCTAAAAACCTGGCTTCATGCCCTCTTGCTAAAAGTAATGTGATATGTGGTGCATGTGGCATGTATAGATTCACTTTAAAATAATCCCCCTGTTCCAAACTCAGCTGTACACTTCCAGCTACTCCCTCAGGTCCCACATAGATGGCTGTTGTAGTAATGCGAGTTGTTACCATATTTGTGGTCCAGGTGACATCATACAATTCGTCCAACTCTCTAGTGTAGTAGAAAGTACGGTAATATGGATCATGAGGTGTCTGTAACGAAGCCAAAGTCATTAACCAAGGTTTCCACAAGTGAAAAATGTACATTAAATGTACATTAAAACTCCCTGTTTCTGACTGTGAAGTTGCTTCCATCAAGAGTTTCATTACACAGATTTTGGACAAAGTAGGTATCTCCTGTCCTGGTAAGACCAAAGAGGTACCGCTCGGAGTGCAATAAACCGTAGCAGACAGTTTACACAAAACATCACGACCTAACAAATTAGTTGGACAATTTGAAGAATACAGAAAAGAATGGATTAATTGCAGATTTCCAATTTCCAGCTGCCAACATTTAAAGACACAGAAGACACGCCGGTCTTTCTTCGTCTCCCACCTCAGTTACCGTGAAATTAAGCGCTACATACACTTTCCTCGTTTTAACTTTCGGTTGACTTTTGTTGCTCTGTGATTTCTTGTTATGCGCCCCCCCCCAGGCACCGCACTATTTGAGAAGCACTGCACTAACTGTTTCTTTTTACCCTTGGTTTCTTTTTCAGCCAACTCAAGTTTTGCCAGTCGCTGTTGCAAGTGTAGCAGAGTGTTTGCCTGCTCAGTAGCCTTTTTATTATGTTTAGGAATGTAGTGTATTACTGTACAATTGCACTACGCAATTGATCCCAAAATTTCCCCCTATGTCCTGAAAAAGGAGTGCGAGAATGGAAAGTATCAGTACATGCTGCCATTTCAACTCGCTTAAAGGGCTCACTATAGTCCATCCTTAACATAATCGCTCTAAGATCCCCCAAACACAAATTATCTGATGCTGTCTGAATCTCAAACTCATCAATCCATGGTTGTGCACCTTTAACCAAAGGCGGTAAATGATTTACCAATTACTGCATATCTCTGTGAGACCAAGGGATAAAGATTGGATCACCCTGTCCAGCTGTTTCTATTAAAGGGAACTGATGGGCAACTACTTTATCACTTCTCTGTGTGATTGGAGTTGAAACATCCCCAGCTGGGAGTTCATATTCCATTTTGTCTGTAATATAATCTGTCTCCATCATAACATTGGGAGCACTAGTTGAAGTGGGAGTTTGGGTAACTGTAGCAGGAGCCATTGTTTCACCTGCAGGTTTAAGCTGCATTAAATCTTGATAACCTACAGAGTGGCTCACTAAATCACTATTGGGTGTTGGAGGGGCGATTAGACTATGTTCACTATCAGGGGGTGAACTTGGAGATGCAGGCCCAGACTGATGATCAGCTTCACAAGCTTTGGGAGGACCCTGAGCATAAACAGATGGACTATCTGTTAAATAACCACGCAGCTAGAGGGCGTGGCTCATCCCGAGGCCCAGGGGCGTCACACCACCCATCCCGAGGCCCAGGGGCGTCACGCCGCCCATCCCGAGTCCCAGTCCCGAGTCCCATTATTTAACTGTTAAATAATGCCCTGTAATACTCACACACTGTGGAAGGGAGTGGACATTGCTAAAACTTGAATCACTGCTACTGCACTGCTACTAACAACATTACCCACACTGGGTACACTGTCTGTATCCACTCTACATCTATTCACACCACTAGATTGCACATGTTCGGAGTTGGAACTTAAATTGTGTTTAATTAGCCAATACAGTCCTTGAATATTTTCTTCTACCTGTTCGTATTTATCTAAACTATGCAAAAGAGCCGTTTTAATATTATCTAAATCTTTGGAAGTAACCCGCATTTGACCACTGGTTACTGTCATTAAATATGGATCACTTTCCTGTTCACATAGGGAAAGAATAAAGAGAAGGCATCTATTTCCATTATCACTGAAGTTTGGATGCATAACTTTGGGTCTGGCGCCATCTACTGACGTACCCTGTAATGACGCATCCCCAACTTGTGGTTCCCCCTCAATGGAGCCCAATACAGGTAACTGTTGAGATGGGTGGAAGGCTGCTAGCATTGCATTGGCTGCCTCATATGCAGGAGGAGCTATACCTGAGGTGGGGGCAATGGGTGTGGCTGTACCTATGATAATGGGTTGAACCAGAGATGGGTCAGGGGAGGGCTGAATTGCTCTGGGGCGGCCATGTTCAACCCTTTGTTCCTCCATTGTTCCAACTACAACTTTCACATGCTGCAGAACTAATTTAGTTCTAACTAGCTGATCTACTACTTTACCAAGTTGCTTTTTCTGGTTAATAATTTTATACGTGCTTCAATATCTATTTTATTCTTATGTATGTGCACTTCCCCTTGATGATACTCCTTTGGCTAGGTGTGGGCAAAGGCTCTTCAGGGCTTGGATACAATCCCCTGAGGGCCCAGTTTTGTAACAATTGATTAATTTTACAGAATTCTCTCTCCTCTTTTTCAGGTGTGTTATCTTTAATCCTATTTAAAACAATATCTTTAAGTTGTCCTGCAGTTAGATCTGCCATTTTAATTAAGTTATTTAGGTTATATAACACACAAGTAGAACACAAGCTTACAAATATTACTTACCAAGTTAAACCTCTTCACTTTACTTACCAGCTAAATACACAAAATAAACCTCCAACAAGTGCAAACCAGAATAAAACCTTTTGAACCGATTTCAACAACCAGCGTGCAAACACGTGTTACTGTTCCACACACAAAAAAAAAACACACATACAATATTTTCCTGATATTTGCACAGAAGAAATTTAGAATTAATTTAGAAATTTAACCTGCTATTCAGGAACGACGGGATCCCAGACCTCTCACGATCGTTCTAATCAATTATCAGCTACTTCTCCAAACATTGGATACGAACCCGGTTCGCCTACCCCGTTGAATAATACTCCTATAATTAGGAGAGTACTTATCTCCTAATTACTGGACTGAAACCCGGTTTCACGAACCCAGTTAAAACCTAAAAAGCGCTAGAACCCGGTCCTATAATCGCTTGTAAACCCAAATGTGGCCCTGGGACCAAGTCTCCAATCACACCACGTCACGCGTATTCTCTTAAATATAACTCATTAACTATGCTTTGCACTCAAGCGTAAACTTTGGTGTTAATTTTAGGAATGGTACCAAATAAATCTGATTTCCAGTGTCCACGAAGTATTCTACTGATTAAAACAATAATTTATAACACTTACGGACTCCGGCATTAACACACACTCATTACACTAAATATTGAATGCAGCTAAACTATGCAGTAAATCTGCTTGCCTTTGGTTGGGGCCTGCAATGGGTGTGCATGAAATCAGAAGTCCAGGTCCCGTACCGAATTGCTATTGTTCTTTCGCCTTTCCAAAAACCTTCCACTCTGCTACCATTTGTTGGATCTTTTTGATTTTTGAAAAGGCAGAAAGAACGCCGGCCAGCGGGTCTGCCTCATTCAGCTTTCAGGTGCTGTGAACACCTCCGGTGTCTGAATAGATAGAGACCGCCAAAGTGCTTACCTGTGCATATATCCTTACGTCTAGTTCCCGCCCCGAACTACCTAAGCCAATCACAACTTACCGCACTAGTTTTTAAATCAGCCAATTCAAACCCAGTGTTCTGGTTCAAATCTAGCTTGCCCCACCCCACTTCCCAATGGCGGGAAGTCATGCCAGGTCATGCCAGCGTGCGTGCCGGCCGAGGTCCGCCCAGCGTGCGTGCCGGCCGAGGTCCGCCCAGCGTGCGTGCCGGCCGAGGTCCGCCCAGCGTGCGTGCCCGCCGAGGTCCGCCCAGCGTGCGCGCCCGCCGAGGTCCGCCCAGCGTATGTGCCCGCCGAGGTCCGCACAGCGTGCGAACCCGCCGAGGTCCTGCCTGCGTGCGTGTCCGTCGAGGTCCTGCCTGCGTGCGTGCCCGCCGAGGTCCGCCCAGCGTGCGTGCCCGCCGAGGTCCAGCCAGCATCCGTGCCCGCCGAGGTCCTGCCAGCGCGCGATGGGTGGCGTGACGCCCCTGGGACTCGGGATGGGCGGCGTGACGCCCCTGGGCCTCGGGATGGGCGGCGTGACGCCCCTGGGCCTCGGGATGAACCACGCCCTCTAGCTGCGTGGTCCGGTGGCCGCCCACGTTGCTCTAGCTGCGTGGTCCGGTGGCCGCCCACGTTGGGTGAGGAATGGGCCCCGCCCTCTTGCTGCGGGGTCAGGGGGACGCCCACAGGCGGCGTGGTCCGGAGGACGCCCCCTGGCGGCGTGGCGAGGCGGACGCCCCCTGGCGGCGTGGCGGGGCGTGCGTCTGCAGCTCCACGTCCGCAGACGCCGCTTTCCACACCGCGCCCGCAGAGGGCGTCCACCCCGACACAGAACCTATGGACGTGTCACACGCCTCCCCCGCAGAGGGCGTCCACAGGAGGGTGCCTATCTAACCCGACTCAGGAGGGGCGGACGACCCCTCCCACCCCCCCAGGACTGTTTTATTTTGGGGTTGTCTTGGTCGCGTCCCCTCGTTACGCGACCGTAAGGGCGGGGGTAGTGTAACGGGTGCCTAAGGCACCTCTTTTTCTGTCGTCCTGTGCTTTTGTTTTTGGGTTCTGTGTTTGTGTCTTTGTGTAGATGTTAATTAGCTGTTTAGTCCGGGTCACTTTAGTTAATTAGCGTCTCTGTGGGATTGGTCTGTGGGTGCATGTGTTGCGTGTGTTTAGTTCCGGTGTTCCTCGTCGTCTGTGTGCGTCTTAGGTTTTTTCTTGTCTCCTCGTCTCTGTATGCCGTGCTATGTGGTGTTTGGACACCCTAATAAAGTTTTTGTTCCTGCCACCTGTGTGCCTGGCTCCCTTCTGCGCGTTAGAGCGCTACGGATCTGCGCGGTGTTTGCTCAGCCGCGTTTAACCCACGGTAGACAAATGTGACACTCAATTAGTTTTTTTAAGTAATGGTTTAATGACTGCACACTTGAGATTTTTGGGGACATTTTAAGTTTTGGGGATTATTTTAAGTGATGAATATATATTGTTTATAAAAGGCTCTGTGATATTTGGTAGGAGGTCTTTAAGCAGGTTTGTAGGTATTGGGTCTAACATAAAGGATGTTGTCTTTGTGTAATTAATGAGACAAGCTCTTTTTTTAGATATGGGGTTAAAGGTATTTAACTCTTTAACTCTCACTATATTATTTTCTCTACCACTAGATTTTTCAGAAATCGGTGAGTGTTGATTATTGATTACACAATGCATTAGATGATTTAAGTCTTATGTTTTCGATTTTGTCAATAAAGAAATTCATGAAATCATTGCTGCTGAACTGTGAGTGAATCTGTGAATCTGATTCAGTAGCACTTCGAGTTAATTTGGCAATGGTACTAAAGAGGAATCTTTGGTTGTTTTTGTTGTTCTCTATTAATTCAGAATAATATTTAGTCTTCGCTGCATTGAGTGCATGTTTGTACTTAGTCATACTGTCCTTCCATGCAACCCTAAATACCTCTAATTTAGTTTGTCTCCATTTACGCTCCATGGTTCTAGTGGCTTGTTTTAGGGCGCGTGTTTGATCATTAAACCATAGAACGAGTCTTTTATCTTTAATCCTTTTTAGTTTAAGTGGAGCGACACTGTCTAAGGTTGCAGAAAACACGTGTTTAAGGTATTCCGCTGTGTTTTCAAGTTCATCGGGTCCTGACGCTGGTTTAATGTTTAATTCGGGTAAATGTTGTAGGAATGACACAGCAGTAGAGGGAATGATTGTACGCTTCATGTCATATTGCGTTTTTAATGACTGGATCAATATCAATTTCTAAATCGTAGGTTATCAAATAGTGATCGGAGATGACCTCACATAGTGGAACAATAGTTAAATTATTAATGTTAATACCATGTGATAAAACTAAGTCTAATGTATGTTTACAGCGATGTGTTATACCAACTACACTTTGAGTAATGCCCATGGAATCTAGGATGGAGTCAAAGGCTAATTTAAATGAGTCTAGTGGGTTTTCAAAGTGAACATTGAAGTCACCGACTATTAAGGCCTTGTCTGATGAGATTACTATGTTAGAGAGAAATTCACCAAATTCTTTAATAAACTCTGTATATGGGCCGGGAGGGCGGTATATGGTAATAAGTTGCATTAGATTGGATTTATTCTTCAATGAAGATGAACTGCTTATGTTGAGTACAAGAGCTTCAAAGGATTTTGACTCATACTTATTATTAAGTGTTACAAGTGTTACTAAGACGTGGTTTATGAGCATAAGTATAACCAGGTGGAGAGGCATCATTTAATGCTAAGAATTCATTGGCCCTAATCCAGGTTTATGTGAGACAAAAGACATTTAGGAAATTATCAGTAATTATTTCTTGAACTAGAGCAGATTTTGATGAAAGTGACCTAATGCTTAATAACCCAAGTTTTAACTTAAAAGTATTTCTTACATTAATGGAGATAGTATTGATATTAATGAGATTTTTTTGGCACACTGCGATACTTGATAACTGTCTAAATGATTGCCTCTCAGCACTAGGCATTCCCGGTTCGAATCCCAACCTGGGTGGAGTTTCCATGTTCTCCCCATGCATAGGTTTCCTCCGGGTTCTCCGGTTTCCTCCCACAGTCCAAAAACTTGGATCAACTCAATTGAATTCTCCAAATTGCCCCATATAGAGTGTGTGTCTGTGTGAGTGAGTGTGTGCCCAGCGATAGATTGGCGCCCTGTCCTGGGTGTATAAATTCATCTTTTTGGTAGGCGCCGCCATTTTGTTGACATGATTACTGTAGTGCACTGCATACCGGTCTCCCAGCTTGCACTAATAGGCCTCTACAACTGATTCAAAACACTGAAGCCCGACTTGTGTTTAAGCAGCCCAAGTGAACTCATTTCACTCCACCTCTCCTCTCTTTCTGTATTGGCTTCCCATAGTTGCTCGTATTTAATACAAGGCAGCGGCTCTGGCCTAAAGGACAATTTCTAGATCTGCACCCTCTTATCTTCAATCTATATTTTCTAAATATACTGCAGCTCGTTCACTTCGCTCTAGTGATGAATGTCGCCTGTTGATTCAACCTCATGATGGCGCTAATTCTCACTCTGTAGCACTCTGGAACAATCTTCCCAACTCTGTCTGTAAGGCAGTGTCACTCACGCTCCCTCTGTTGTGCACACTGGTGAGGGAATGTCACCTGTTTCCTCTAATCGCTGTCCATCACCGGAGTTTTGCTCACCTGTTCCTTGTTTCATTTCCGGTTCTAGTGCTTATAAGCTCCGTTTCTGGTTTTCGTCCTCGCGTCTTATCACGCTCACTTGTTGTATGTGTTCTCTCTCTTGGATTATACTGCAGCTTGTATTGTGTTTCTCCAGTGGACTTTCTGCGTCTGTGATCGTCTACATCACGGGCTACGCAGGTCACCGGTTTTATTTTGTTTGTTTTTCTCCGCATCTTGGCGGTGGTTCGTTTGCGGATTTCTCCACACTGTCTTTTTTTGTTTTTGTTTTTTCCGCTATCGTTGGAAGTCAACCCCTTTGTTCTAATGAACTGAATCAACATTGATCAGTGAGTACGCTATCCTTTACTATGCTGCTGACAGATACGATGGCAACGACATTGACACGTCTCAATCCACGGATCAGATGCACACACTTCGTGAGCAAGGGCACTTCCTCGGGGAACTCCGGCAGGAAATGCTTGAACTTTCTAAGGCCATGGCATCCATCTTGGAGTGTAAGGACCGGTTGGAACGTGGATTCCTTCAGCTCACCGGCACTACTACCTCCACTGCGTCTTCCGATGCTTCCGGGTTTTCAGCCACCACCAGTTCGGCGGCATACTCGCTTACGGTAGCTGAACCAGAGAGATTTGATGGAGATTCTGAGGTCTGTGAGTTATTCCTTCTACAATGTTCCATGTATTTCGCTAATCGTCTGCCTGCTACCGATGAACAGAAAATATAATTCATAATTTCGGCAGGACTCTCGCTCGGTAGCGGACTTTATGCTTTAGAGTTTCAAACTCTGGCGGCACACTGTGGATGGAACGAACCAGCTCTTATTGTGGTTTATCGATCGGGGCTGCGGAGAGAGATTTTGGCAGAGATGGTTTTCAAGGATGCTGAGATGTCCCTGTCTGAGGGACATCTGAGGGACATCTCAGGATTAGGATTTGCTAACTTCTATCGTAAATTCATTCAGTCTTTTAATACACTTTCTACTCCATTTACTTACACAGCCTCCATCAAGCTGGATCAGCTTTGGCAGACTCGGAAGAACTCTCTATCTCACTCCACTCTGGTAAATCCCTCTAATCGAGATTGTGCTTCTGCCGCTCGAATTAGAGCTATCACGTCTGTTCAAGATTCTGTTGTGGTAAGCACCTCTATGTGGAGTATGCGTAAACCCATGTTGTTTTCAGTGGCCGAGGGAAACTTTTTGGATACCACTCTGGCTCAACGGTGGGGTATACCCACCACCACCTTACAGCAGGCTATTCGGGTCAGTTCTACTGATGGTCGTCCCTTGCACCCAGGATCCATCACACACTCCACTATCTCTTGTACCCTTTTTATCGGCCCACTGCATAGCGAAACGATATTCTTTCTTCTTATTTCCTCTCCCTCTTTTCCCCTTATTCTAGGGTTGCCTTGGCTTCAGCGGCATGACCCAGTCATCTCGTGGGCTTCTCAGGACATTATCCACTGGTCGCCATTTTGTTCTTCTCATTGTTTCAGGTACCCTGTGTGCTAGCTGTGCTTGGAGAGTCAGTCACCTCCCTGTCTACCGGTGGGAGATCCTTCATAATATGCAGATTTTGCGCAGGTATTTAGCTCATCCAAAACCTTTTCTCTACTGCCTCACCACGATTCTGACTGTGCCATAGATCTCATTGAGGGTGTCAAACTTCCTAGGGTGAGTCCCTAGGAACCACCGCTGAGAGCCGGGCCATGCGTGAGTACATAGCTGAGTCACTCGCTAAGGGGATTATTCGGCCCTCTATGTCTCCTGTTGCTTCAGGGTTTTTTTTTGTTCCTAAGAAAGATTCTACCCTTAGGCCAAGTATTGATTATAGAACTCTTAACCAGGCTGCCCGCAAGATTACATACCCTCTTCCCCTCGTCCCTTCCGCCTTGGAGAGGCTTAAATCTGTTACCATTTTTACGAAACTAGATCTACGTAATGCTTACAATCTGGTACGTATTAGCGAGGGGGACATCTTTTGTCACCACATCAGGGCAGTATGAATATTTGGTAATGCCATTTGGCATCACTAATGCCCCTGGCATTTTCCAAGCTTTCATAAATTAGGTACTTAGGGAATTTCTGGAGGAGTTTGGTCTTGTGTACATTGACGATATATTGATTTTTTCGCCCGATATTGAGTCTCATCGCCAGCATGTTTCATCCGTTCTCCGATGTCTGTTACATAATGTCAGGAATTTTAAATTCCTTATACATTATGAGAATTCCAATATGGCCGAAAGACAAACAAAGGACCTTGGATTTCCCGCCACTAGGAAGTACTGGGCTGGGATTGGCTGATTTAAAACCTAGGGCGGTAGTTTGTGATTGGCTTAAAGCAGTTAAGGGGCGGGATCTAGACGTAACGCATATACCCCGAGGTAAACACAAGGGGGGACACTTTCACTCAGACGGGAGGGAGACAGCATCAGAATGCTGAGGAGGAAGACCGCTGGCCAGCGTGAGTTACTGGAGGTGTCCATGAAGTATTCACTTTGTCCTAAATAAATGAGTTGATGCGACCATTTTGCATCAGCTCGTTCTTTCTGCCTTTTTCAAAATCAAAAGATCCTAACAAATGGTAGCAGAGGATGGTTTGAAAATAGGCAGAAGAACAATAATTTCGTTACTGGACCTGGACTCCTGATTTCATGTATACTCATTATAGGCGCGCCGAAGGTAAGCAGACTTACTGCATAATTAGCTGCATTCAATATTTAGTTTTAATGAGTATGTGTGAATGCTGGGGTCCGTAAGTGTTATAAATTGTTACAGTAATCAGAATTCTTCATGGACACTGGAAGGTAGATTTATTTGGTACCATTCCTGATATCGGCACCGATGTTTATGCTCGAGTATAAAAACGTAGTTTGAGTTATATTTAAGAGGAACGCGCGAAAAGTGTGGCAAAGTGTGTCAAGAGGACCCATGCCTCACATTTGGGTTAATAAAGCGTTTTTGTTTTGGGATAGAACCGGTATATGGGAACGTACGAATGTGTTGTAAAGTTGGTGAGAGGGCTCATACCTACATTCGTGGTAGTAAGCGTTTTATAAATAGAGGGTTCTAGGCGCTTTTTTAGGAATAACTGGAGTCGTGAAACAGGGTTTCAGACCAGTAATTATAAAATAAGGAATCGGAAAGTTTTCCAATGGGGTACTGATCCAATGGTTGGAAAAATAACTGGTTATTGGTTAGAACGATAGAGAGAGGCCTGGGGTCCTTATCGTGCCTGATTAGCAGGGTAAATTTCCAAATTGTGGCTAAATTCAAAATTTCTCCGGTGCAAATATCAGGGAACCTTGTATGTGTGTTTGTCGTGTGTTTGTCTTGTCTTGTGTGGAGCAGCAACACGTGTGTGTTTTGTGCTTGATGTTTTATTTGAGAAATGGGGGGGAGAGTTCATTTTGTGGTAAGTAATTTAGCTGGTAAGTAAGTGTTTAGCTTGGTAAGTAATATTTGTTTTCTGCTTGTGTATTATACAACCCAAATTAACTTAATTAAAATGGCTGACTTACTTCAGGACAACTAGCACACTAGTGAGAAAAAGTAAATATAAATTTAAGTTTGCAGTTCACACTTCTGTACCTGTATGACTAAAACCAAATAGTGAGACTTGTACAAGTGGTAAGTGAATTATTATAAAATTAATTGAATTTTCAGTTAATAATAAAATTGTTTTTTTTATATAAATGACTCATAACTTATCCCTGGATTTCACCCCACTAGCTGCTCTTTACCCATGTACAATAACAGTCTCATGTGTAGATCATTTGTAAAACAAACAGGTTTAATAATTACTCTAGATTGTACAGGTCACATTAAAGCTGCAGTGTCACTGTGAACAGAGTTCTGTAACATCATCTTCAATATCTCCCACCTTCTTTTTACTGTCTGTCACACACATGTTGGTGATGGTACAGGTGTTTAACAGTGATTTGTTAATGCAGCAGTGCCTGGGCCAAATCTTACTTCTGGTTACCATCATCTTTCCTTCCAAAAGTTTTTGCATATGGCTCTGAGTTCAGCTCTTGTACCAATAATCAAACATCAGAAAATACCACCTTTAAGATAACGACTGTTTTGATTTGATTTAAGTGATTAAATGATTATTTGTAGCAGCACATCTTTGTAATTAAAATTGCTGTTTTTCTATAAAATATTAAAAGCCTTTGTATTGAGCGTATTTAAATTTCAAAATGAAGTCATGCCATGTTTTAATTTCTCACACAGGTGCTTGAGTGGTTCAGCAGCCAGATTCGTCATCACAACACACTGGACACAATTTTACATTGAGCGTTGGGTTTATAGGGTTTGGAGTTTTTATTATTTTTAGGTATTTTAATGTTGGGATCCCAGATAATATATTAGGCCTATATTACTGCTGATTCAGACAAATGTGACGACATTTGTATACTGGATCAGATATTTTGGTAAGTGGTATAGAATAGTCATTAAAGTATATAATTATATGAATCCTCAGCTCTAATATAGAGCCATGTGATTGATACTCATGCTACGACCCCACATGGTAATATATTTGGTTGCTAGAACCTAGAGTCGAGTAGTATATTTGGGATAGAGGAGTTTATCAGAAGGACACAGTTGAAAGTTATCATTGATATAGTTTTCAGTCCGCCTGAAAAGGTAGAAGCTTGACTGATAAATTTTATCAATTAAGGTACTGCAAGTGCGGACTTGAACTCCATGTTGGACGGGGTAAAGCTGTTGAAGGCAATTAGTTAACATATTATAAGCAAATTGGTTAATAATAATACATGTACACTGGACAGTAGGGGAGAAATGGTCAATAGCATGCAATTAGTATACAGATTGGGCAAAGAGTTTACCAGCCATGAAGCCATTAAGAGGGCATACTGACTAAATTGCCACCATTAACTGAAGGGAGTTAAGTGTGGGTGTTAAGTTGAATAGTACACAGCAGGTAAGATGCTGTGTTTGGGTGAAGTAGGGGTAATAGCTAGATTAGAAGGTAAAAGGAGGTGAATATTGATTGAAATAGTGGAAGAGGTTTGAAAGGAAGGACCGAAAACACCATTTTTAAGCATAAAATAGTATGTATGGGATATTCTTAAGGATATACCCCATAACATATAGTTTAACATCCTTGCCAGCTCTTAAGAGAGCTGATAAGAGTAGATATAGACATGGTGAAACTTTTAGAAAGTGTGGTGACTTATGGCTGGAAGCAACAGAAATGTAATGGAGATAGCAGGTAGGGAACGCATGTGAAGGGCAGTTAGCTGATGTGGAAATTTGTAGTTTGCTACATAAACAATGGGACCCAAAATTAGAGCAATGCTTTACTGAGGTTAAGCAAAGTTAGCACATGCTGAAAACCTTCAGTCCCCATATTACATAAAACCCTTTTACCTAGATGTTTCTGTAAAAGAAGACCAATTCAGGGTGGTATAGAGGTTGCTGCTAACTCTGCTTTTAGAAAAGTGATGACGACGAGGGTACTGCTGATGATGATGACGGAGAGCCGCTGACAACAAGGGAGCTGCCATTGATGACAACGAGGATGACAACAGGAGGACGACAACGATAGAAGGAGCTTCAAGAACCGACGAGGGAATGCTGGGACTACAGAACCAAAAGACTAAAGTAGAACTGACCAGGAAACAGAACCTTGAAGAATCTTCTGGGAAAATTTCTATAACAGTGCTGCAAGGGGGGTGGTATTAAAGTTTCTGCAACAGTGGTGCAAGGGGGGTGTTATTTTGGGTTTGTGAGTGTAGGGATGGAGGCTGTCTTGTTAGGCGTGGTCTCTATTAGTATAATTGATAGATGTTTGTTTTAGAATTGTGTTTTCAGCCTATATGGCCATGTAATAGGTTGGGCACCTTCAAGAAGGGTTTTAGTTAGAGTAGGGTAGTTTAATTAGCGCTCTGCCTCCTCAGCATTCAGTTGTGTGAACTTGTGAAAGTCGTATTGGAAGTTAGTTGCGTTTAGATTTGGGTTAATTGAGTTGTGATAACATGCAAAATTTTTAGAAATGGTAATGTGAAACGTTTGGCTTAGAATTTATGGCCGTAGAGTTTTTAATTAAAAATTTATTTATGGGAGCATATAGGTGCTCCCATAGGGGGGATTGTCAGGAATTTTAAATTCCTTATACATTATGAGAATTCCAATATGGCCGAAAGACAAACAAAGGACCTTGGATTTCCCGCCACTAGGAAGTACTGGGCTGGGATTGGCTGATTTAAAACCTAGGGCGGTAGTTTGTGATTGGCTTAAAGCAGTTAAGGGGCGGGATCTAGACGTAACGCATATACCCCGAGGTAAACACAAGGGGGGACACTTTCACACTCAGACGGGAGGGAGACAGCATCAGAATGCTGAGGAGGAAGACCGCTGGCCAGCGTGAGTTACTGGAGGTTTCCATGAAGTATTCTCTTTGTCCTAAATAAATGAGTTGAGGCGACCATTTTGCATCAGCTCGTTCTTTCTGCCTTTTTCAAAATCAAAAGATCCTAACAATAACAAATTGTTTGCTCACGCAGAGAAGTGTGAATTCCACCAAATTCGTATTTAATTTTTGGGCTATATTTTGTCTGCTGATGGGTTAGTGCTAGTGAAGGTTAGTGCTATTCTGGATTGGCCTGTCCCTACTACCATCAAGGAATTACAGTGATTTTAAGGATTTGATAAATTCTATCATAAATTTATTCAGTCTTTTAGTACACTTTCTGCTCCACTTACTAATTTACTTAGGGACCGCGTTTTCTTGTTTGGAGTGACGAAGCTAATCATGCTTTCTGTGAACTTAAATCTAAGTTCACTTCCACTCCAGTCTTAGCTCACTCTGACCCGGATCAGCCATTTTTTGTTGCTTCCTCTACAGGAGTGGGAGCGGCTTGACGGTCTGTGGCGTTTTTGTCTCGCAAATTGTCTCAGGCAGAGAGGAATTATCGCATCAGGGATCGTGAGCTTCTTGCCATTAAAATCGCGCAGGAATGGCATCGTTGGCTTATGGGGGCAAATCATCCTTTTATTCTTATTACTGACCATAAGAACCTGGAATACCTTAAGGGAGCTAAGCGGTTAAATGCTCGTCAATTGAGATGGTCATTGTTTTTTAACAACTTTAACTTTACCATTTCGTTTAGGCCGGGTCATAGCAATATACTTGCAGATGCTCTTTCTTGCCTACACCCTTGCAGCGAGGAGGACTTAACAGACAACTCCACTATTCTCCCTGAGAGATGTTTCATTAACTCATTGCATTGGGATTTGGATCAGGAGCTTTTGAGTTCTCTTCGATCAGTGCCCGCGCCTTCAGCATGTCCTCAGGATTTTTTGTATGTGCCTGAGTCTTTTCACACTCATCTCATTACTTGGGCTCACTCATCCCTGTGTTCGGGCCATCCCGGGGTGGAACGCACTATCCATCTTCTTCGCCATAACTACTGATGGGAGACTTTGAACTCTGATGTTCAGCGATTTGTGTGTTCATGTTCCATCTGTGCTGTCTGTAAGACACCCAAGACTTTGCCTGCTGGTATACTTCAACCCTTACTGGTTCCCGTGCGTCCCTGGTCTCATTTGGCTATTGATTTTGTGTCAGATTTACCTTCATCCGAAAAACGATCAACGAGGGTAACTATGGTGGTAAAGCCTTACCACCATAGTTACCCTTGTTGATCGTTTTTCACAGGCGGTGTGTTTTTTTTCCTTTGGCTTCTCTCCCTTCTGCTCTTCAGACTGCAGAACTTTTCTTTAAGAATATTTTCCTGTGTTTGGTATAGTCATTTCCGGTTCTAGTGCTTATAAGCTCCATTTCCGGAATTCGTCCTTGCGTCGTATCACGCTCACTTGTTGTATGTGTTCTCTCTCTTGGATTATACTGCAGCTTGTATTGTGTTTCTCCAGTGGACTTTTTGCGTCGGCGATCGTCTACATCGCGGGCTACGCAGGTCGCCGGTTTTGTTTTGCTTGATTTTCTCTGCATCTTGGCGGTGGTTCGTTTGCACAATTATCTCTAATTAAAGTACGCTTTCTCTCTCAGAGCCGCTGCGCTACCATCACAACAAATTATTTATCTGCCGTTACAAATATTTTTTCAGCATGTCAAAATAAATAAATGTGTGAAAAATAAGTAGAATAATTAGACATTTAATTTTTCAATTATTCATTCAATTAATTTTTAATTAAATTAGAATGTTTAAGCATTAGAAGGTTTTTAACATTGCAGCACTGAATGAGGTGACAATAAATCAAAGGATTTATACAGATGATCAGGTCACAATGGGGTCTTTCAGGTCTTTGGGTTGAATTTTTTTTTTTACAACACACAGAGTCAAACACTGTAAGCACATTTTCCATTTTTAAACTTTAATTCTGTCACTAAACAAATAAACCAGGGCTTAATGTTCCAAGTGCTCTTAATGAAGCCATGACTTATCAACCATCATTACTGCTACTTAACCCCTAAGTCCCCACCTTAACCAATCAAAACGGGTAACCCCCAATTGACACACCACATGTTCAACAGCTGCTTTAATTGCCCTATTACAATTGCTGGAACGTTTTCATTGTGCAGCAACCACAGGACCCAACACACCTAGCAACAATAGTTCAGTGTTCTAGAATCATAATGGCATGAAAGCCAGTATTCAAGGAAACATTGACTATTTGGATACTTTTTCTACAAGTCAGTAGACATTCGATCTCACAACTGTGTGGTTTTCTCGCAGTTTCAAAAGACACCACAGGGCTGAACAATCAGAAGGATATGGAAATGGGGTCTGATCAAGAAGGATACCTGTTTAAAAGAGGCAGCAATGTGTCCAGAACATGGAACAGGTTAGTTACAGCTGAATTTAACATTCTTTGTTTTGATTTATGAAGTTCTAATGCTAATTTGATTTAGTTTACTCTTACAAGCCCATGGCTCTTCTGTGTCACTAGTATTTTACTAGGCATGATATTAAACCTGTTGTAATTAGGTTGTAATGTTTGTACTTATTTAAGATTCTGTAAGCTGTTTGCCTGTTTACTGGTTGTTGGTAGAAATATTATCATTTTTTAGGTTTTTTTTTTCATTTTATATAATTTTTTCTTTGCAGACGCTGGTTCAAGATTAAAGATAATCGGCTGATATATAAGAAATCACCTGAGGTAAGTCAGATGTTATCCATGTAATAGACACAATGTGTTTAACAAATATCAGGTGTAGAATATTTCTGGAATGAACACAGTCCACAGTCCGATGCAATAATTAATTATATCATACGTTTTCAGAAAATGTAGTACAGTGTTTTATTATGAGAAACTTTTATTCACTGTTTTAAAACATATATGTATCTAATTTGTATGAAATTGTAGCAAATAGTACCATGAGGGACAAAACTTTACTTTAATGGTACATTTATTTCTGTTAGTAATTTTCCTGGGCAGCACGGTGGCTTAGTGGTTAGCACGTTCTCCTCTCAGCGCTAGGGATTCCCGGTTCAAATCCCCATCTGGGTGGAGTTTCCATGTTCTCCCCGTGTCCGCGTGGGTTTCCTCCGGGTTCTCCGGTTTCCTCCCACTGTCCAAAAACATGGATCAAGTCAGTTGAGTTCTCCAAATTGCCCCATATAGAGTGTGTCTGTTTGAGTGAGTGTGTGCCCAGCGATAGATTGGCGCCCTGTCCTGGGTGTATCTGCCCAGTGCCCGAAACGTTCTCCCCTGGATGGGCATGGGGAACCCCCCTGCGATAATATATATAGGATAAAGCGGAAGATAATGGATGGATGGAATTTCAAAACCTCTTTTATTTATTTATTTTTTTTCATAACAATGTGTAATAACTTAAAATGTGTTTTAATATGTGTTTCTTCAGAAAAAAACCATTGTAGTAATGGCAGATTTGCCACATTGTTCAGTTCAGGAGTATAACATCTCTGGACACAGCTTCTGTTTTCGGGTTCTGTCACCTACAAGGTAGGATCACTTTTCCTGTCATAAATTTGTATTTCACAACACAGACATGAGTGTTACTTGAATAGTGGGTGTTTAATTCAGAGATTGTATCATCTTTCTAGGTGTATATCTGCTTATAATATTACTTGTTATTGTGTGTGTGGCGGCACGGTGGCTTAGTGGTTAGCATGTTTGCCTCTCAGCACTAGGGATTCCCGGTTCGAATCCCCATCTGGGTGGTTTCCATGTTCTCCCCGTGTCCGCGTGGGTTTCCTCCGGGTTCTCCGGTTTCCTCCCACAGTCCAAAAACATGGATCAAGTCAATTGAGTTCTCCAAATTGCCCAATATAGAGTGTGTGAGTGTGTGCCCAGCGATGGATTGGTGCACTATCCTGGGTGTATCTGCCCAGCGCCCAAAGCGTTCTCCCCTGGATGGGCATGGGGAACCCCCCCGAGACCTTAATGTAGGATAAAGCGGATGATAATGAATGAATGAATGTGTGTGTGTGTGTGTGCGTGCATGCATGTGCAGGACTTGTGTGTTACAAGCGGATTCAAATGAGTCCAGATACTTATGGATCAAGGCGATACAAAACGTCATTGCCAAGACTGTAATGAGGATACCAGAGGAGACATGTGCAGGAATGACCAGTTTTCCTGAAAAAGGTTTGCAGAAACTTACACCTTTCACTCTATGAACATATTCTAAAGATTAGGATTTTCATGTTAGGTTATTTATTTCGATAAACATTAGAGGCGATACTAAAGTCTCTCCCCACATTGTCTAGGCAAAGTGGTCACTAACACATTCACACACACACATTTACACTAAGAAACAATGAACAAATAGACCTAAAGATTTCTGCTTGATTACAGTGACAATGATATTAAATATTTAAAAACAGGTCCATTTCACTCGCGGTACTTCAAGGGGTGTCTGCTGAACACAAAATCTGGAAGAGTCTTTAAGGCAACTCGGTTGTGGGACAACAAAAAGGTAAACTGACAAAAACTAATTCCTTTAGTGCTTATCATATTATACACATTAAAGCAAATTGAGATCCAGAAAGTACTAGTTACACATTTAGGACTAATAGTTAAAGAGATATTTAAAGACAGCAGTTATACAAAATGCACCTATGCACCTAAAACCTACCTTTTTTAATAGAAAAGTCCTGAGTTGTAGTGACTTTAAATATTATCAATATATCAAATATTATCAATATATTATCAATATATCAAATATTACAATCACATCAGTGACAATTAACAATCTATTATTTAGACAGATTTTATTAAAAATTATGGTATTAATATTATCTATTTTAATCACTTACCTCTACTGACTTACCTCTACTCTTACCTCATATAAAAATTCCAAGATGACGCCGGTGAGGTTGGCTGGTGTCACGACTTCTCCACAAACCTTCTACCTTACTTTGTCTATTTTTCTTACTTTGTCTTTTTCTTTTCACCACGGCACGCATCAGATATGATAGAGACACTCTTGTTTCTATTAATCTACAATCCACTCACCTCACGACTTTTTTAACTCCAAATCCGAGCTGGCCGAGGGAAATTCTGAGGGAGAACAATGGCCACGACAAAAAGAGACGACCCCGAGGGAAAAGAGCGGGCATCAGGAACAGGCTGAGGGCCAGGGCACACCGTGCCCCCTTACCTAGTATCCTGCTAGCCAACGTCCAGTCTCTGGAGAACAAACTGGATGACCTTCGGGCGAGAGTTAAGTTCCAGAGAGACATTAGAGACTGCAATCTTCTCTGCTTCACCGAGACATGGCTGAACCCAGTGGTACCGGACCACGGTATCTTGCCATCCGTGAACTTCACGGTGTACCGTATGGACAGAACAGTGGGCTCGGGGAATTCTAAAGGTGTGGAGTTTGTGTTTTTGTAAACAATCGCTGGTGTAACAACACTGGTGTTGTTACACTGACACGCTCCTGTATACCGAACCTGGAACTGCTCGCACTCAAATTTCGTCCCATCTATCTTCCTCGGGAATTTACTTATGTCATTGTTACAACAGTATACATTCCACCCCAGTCCAACACAGACACCACACTGTGTGAGCTTCATGAAGCGCTCACACAGTTCCAAACTCAACACCGGGACACCGCGCTCATTGTCGTTGGCGATTTCAACAGCGCTAACCTCAGACGTGCAGCACCGAAGTTTCATCAGCCAATCCACTGCCTAACCAGAGGCAACCGGACACTGGACCAATGTTACACCATGATTAAGAACAGTTCCAGGGCTCAGTCTCATCCACCGTTTGGGAAGTCCGACCATGCTGCTATCTTTCTAATGCCAAAATATAAACAAAGATTGAAACAGGAAGTCGTGGCTCAGAGGGAGGTGCTGCGCTAAACCGACCAATCGGTGGACACCCTGCAAGACGCTCTGGATGACGCGGATTGGGACATGTTCCAAACCAGCTGTGCTGATGACGTCAGTTTGTTTACAGACTCTGTAGTGAGCTTCATTGGGAAGCTGGTTAATGACACGGTTCCCAGAATCACCGTCAGGACATTTCCCAACCAGAAGCCATGGATAAATACATCTGTCCATGATGCTTTGACAGCTTGTACAGCTGCTTATAACTCAGGACTCATGAGCAACAGTATAGAGGAATATAATGTAGCGTCATACGGAGAACGCAGGGCGGTACGACAGGCAAAACGGCGCTACGCCAAGAAACTAGAGTCACAGTTCCAGCAGCGTGACTCTAGATCCTTATGGCAGGGACTGCGGACAGTGATGGACTATAAAAGCACACCCTCCGGTTTAACGAGTGCAGATGGGACGCTGGCGAGCAAGCTAAATAACTTTTATGCTCGATTCGGCGCTCCAACCAACACGGCTCACGGCGCAGCTGACCGTGCATGTGCAGATCTTCGCGACGGACAGCCGCCACTCGTCATCTCGGAGAGTGACGTCAGAAAAGTGTTCAGAGGAGTGAATAACAGGAAAGCTGCAGGACCAGACAGTATATGCGGGCGTGTCCTGAAAACCTGCGCATCCCAAATTGCTCCGGTATTCACCAAGATTTTTAATCTCTCTCTGTCACTGGGCGTCGTACCATCGTGCTTTAAACAGTCTGTCATCGTTCCGGTTCCGAAGACATCTCAGCCAGCATGCCTGAACGATTACTGCCCTGTAGCCCTAACATCAGTTGTGATGAAGTGCTTTGAAAAAACTATCAGAGGCTTCATCACTTCTTCACTTCCGGACTCCTTAGACCCCCTACAGCCTACCGCAATAACCGCTACACGGATGATGCCATCTCACACCTGCTTCACTCTGCTCTGTCTCACCTGGACACTGGGAGGAATAATTATGTTAGAATGCTGTTCGTGGACTATAGTTCAGTGTTCAACACTATTATCCCTTCCACACTCAACACCAAGCTGGAGAATCTGGGACTTCACCCATCCCTGTGTCACTGGATCTCCAGTTTTCTGACGGACAGATGACAGGCAGTGCGGGTTGGCAAGCATCTTTCCACCCCCATCGCTCTCAGCATTGGGGCTCCTCAGGGGTGTGTTTTGAGTCCTTTGCTGTACTCATTATACACCTATGACTGCGTGGCCACCTCCAGCTCCACAACCATCATTAAGTTTGCTGACGACACCGTTGTAGTAGGTCTGATCTCCAACAACGATGAGAGGACCTACATGGATGAGATTACACACCTGGAGACCTGGTGCCAGGATAATAATCTCCAACTCAATGTCAGCAAGACTAAGGAGCTGATAGTGGACTACAGCAGGAAACAGATGAGGAGCTTCCACCCTGTGAGGATCAACGGCGCTACAGTAGAAAGAGTGGACAGCTTCAAGTACCTTGGAGTTCACATGGCGCAGGACCTATCTTGGTCCTGCCACATTAATAAACTGGCAAAGAAGGTTCGTCAGTGTCTCTACCACCTTCGACGTCTACAAGACTTCAGGCTGCCCTCCAAGGTCCTGCAGAATTTCTACTCCTGCACCGTCGAAAGCATCCTCACAGGAAACATCATAACCTGGTTCGGGAACAGCATCCATCTGGACAGACGGTCACTACAAAGGGTGGTACGTTCGGCCGAACGCACCATCCGAGTAGCACTTCCAGACCTCCAGACCATCTACAGTAAGCGGTGCTGGTCCAAAGCTAAAAAGATTGTGGAAGACTTCAGTCATCCCAACAACAAACTCTTCACTCTGTTGCCATCAGGATGTTTTTGTGTCCTGAAGGCAAACACAGAGAGGATGAGGAGGAGCTTCTTCCTAACGGTGATTCGGACCCTGAACCAGGACTAAACGGACATAATCCCACCCACAACACTTTCATGTCTAAAATAACTTGTAACCCTGCACTGCAATATTTGCACAAAAGCACAACCCACTTTTATCATTCCATTTATAATTCCATTTGCACAGTGTATATACAGAGTTAAATTTTATTTTAATTTTTATCTTTATTCTATTCTATTCTATTCTATTCTATTCCATTTTTCTACAAATGAACAATTTAACTTTCTGTGGAGAGGTCAGGTAAGAATTTCACTGCTGGCTGTACCATGTATATCTACGCATGTGACGAATAAACCTGATTTTGATTCTATAAGATGCTAAAACAAAGATTGAAATAATCTTAATGTTAGACTAGATTTCTTTTTGTATTGTTTAAATTCATTTCTAAAAGACACATTGCAACAGATACAAATGTAATCCATTGTATTAATTCAATTACAGAAAGGTTCGATTTGTTTATGTGAACTGCTGCTTGCTGAATTCTAATAAACATCTCAATGTTTTTTTTTCTTACATCAATAGGTTGTCTGGAAAATTGTAAAAATCACAGGCAGGAAAGTAAGTGAATTTATTTTACTGATTGAAATAAATAAATAATTGTATCAAACCTCAGCCAATCACAAGTTCAAGTTTAAGTAATTTATTTATTATAATGCTTTTTACAACAGTACATTGTCACAAAGCAGCTTTACAGAATGAAAAGCCTTTAAACCCCCAAAGAGCAAGTCGAAGCAAAAGTGGCAACAAAAAACTCTGTTGTTATTTTAAGGAAGAAACCTTGGGAGGACCAAGACTCAGGCAGCATCAACAGTGCAGGATACTATTGTACAGATTGTGTGACCGATATTGAGTAACTATATTTAACAAATGGAAAAACTCTAACTGGAAAACTATAAAATTTTGTACTCAATACGAAACTTAACTGGTAGCCATTGCAAGTTTAATAACACAGGACTGATATGATCAAACTTTCTGCTTTTAGTTAAAACTCTAGCTGCAGCATTTTGCACAAGTTGTAATTTATGTAATGATTTATTAGAGCATCCTGTCAGAAGTGAATGTGAATGTGTAATGTGAATTACAATAATCTAACCTTGAAGTAATAAAAGCATGAATTAGTTTTTCTGTAGGGAGAGGATATTTCGTAGCTTCGAGATGTTACAAAGGTGAAAAAATGCAATTCTAGTAATATTGCTAATGTGCTTTGTAATGGAGAGATCTGAATCAATAATGACACTGAGATTATTTACAGATGAACTGGGTCTAATTACGGAGTTATCAAGGTTTAACACAGTGTTAGAAACTTTGTTAATTTTGTCCTTGGGTCCAACTATTAGAAACTCAGTTTTATCAGAATTTAGCAGTAGGAAGTTTTTTCACAGCCATATTTTAATATTTTGGATGCAGACCTCGAGCTTATCACCAATCACCTGTTGATCAGAATCTTATACAGCATTATAAAAAAATTATTTGCATCTGTACTGGGTTTGAACCCACAGCCTGACCACAATGTAGATGTAGACACATCTGAATGGTGATTCAATTACATGATATCATTGTCTTTACTTTGATCTTAGCCTGGAAAACCATATAAACTCCCTGCAGAGGTGGAGATGCTGGAGAAATTGATGGTGTCACCTCGTTCTAAGAAAATAGTGGAGCTTCTCGACTGGATCATCGTTGAGGATTACTACATCATTGTCATGGAACGACTTAGAAAATTCGTGGACCTTCTAACTTACATTATTGGTCACCCAGTGAAAGAACTAGAAGCCAGAATCATCATGCGACAAGTTATTAAGGCTGTTTGTCACTGCTTTAATAATGGTGTTCTCCACAGAAACATATCCGCTTCAAACATCCTTTGGAACCCCTGGACCCGCATCATTAAACTTGGAGGCTTTGGTTCTGCCACGTTGCATACTCCAGTCCCACAACGTGTTTTTCGAGGTAAATCAAATAATTTTGTAATCCAGTTAATCCATGTCAATGCAACATCATTTATTCTTATTAAAATATTCATACTGCTTTCTTTTATTCAGGCCCAAACCAATACATGCCTCCTGAGTGGATCACCAAAAAAAGGTATCATGGTGAGCCAGCTACTGTCTGGAGTCTGGGAATCCTCCTGTATTTTATGATCTACCAGGACTATCCATTTGCAGACGAACATGAGATTGTTTATGAGAAACCTAAGTTAACAAGTGTTTGCACAAATGGTAAGAAATATAAAGAATGAAAAGTTAAATCTAAACATTATTTTAGAACCAGTATCAACTGTAATCAGTGTCAGCCTATCTCAGTGCAAAAAGGGCAACTGGAAAGGGAAATATCTTGTACAGATCACCAGTACAAAGTGAATGTACACCAACAGGTTCACTTACACTTTCTTTAGTACATGTTTTTAAGTTGTGGGAGGAAAATAAAGCTCTATGACAAAATCAATGTAGATACAGGGGAGAACGTACTCATTCATTTTAGGAATGTAGCTTGGAAATAAACCAGGACCTTCCAGCTAACATCAGTGCCCTTTTGCAAACATGGCAGCCAAGTTTTAAAGTGTTATATGAATAGATAAATATGAGATCATTTTATTAATTGAAATCTGAGATCCTTACAGTATTTCTCTCTCTTTAACATCACTGCCCACAGCTTGCAACAAACTAATACAGAGCTGCCTGTTGAAAGACCCCGAAGAGCGACCAAGTCTGTCTGAGCTGCTTGAACACCCGTGGTTTAAGTTTTTTTTAAAGGTTTGACAAAACAGAACACACGGATGAGTATAATATCACTATCTGTGTTTAGCGAACTGTGTTGTATTTTTTTCAACAAATATTTTAGATGATTCATTATAAATATTAATTGTATTTATGCACAACAAAAGTATAACATAATTTTGTGGTTTATTTTAATCATTATATCTGTATATACATCATAATATAAACATAATATATAAACATAATATAGTTGATGACATTAGGATGTTATAAGTAAGAACCTTTTTTGAATTCAGATTTACACTATTATCACAATTATTATCCCAATAAAGACACTTAAACACTTTTTATTTAGGCATGTTTTATTATTTTGTACTTGATTCCTGAGGGATCTTAACTGAATTATTGTGACTTTACCCTGTTTGTAGTATTTAAGTTCATATTTAAGAAAGCTGATTTCAGTATGGTAGGAATTGTTTTTCTAAAATAAATCTAATGTTTAAACTAACAGCTTTACAGTTAAAAATATCACCACACATCCCTGTTTTAGGAAAATCAACTTCCACTTAATAATTATTATTATTCGTATCAATGTCTTTAACATAGCTATTGGTGTTTAACTCCCCCCCTGTTGCTCGTATTAGCCCTCTGCATTAATTCATCTCGTTTCTCATCTCACTGCTAACTCACTGGAGCCACCAGCACATGAACTCTCTATAGCTGATTGCAAACCCATTAAATAAAGATAAATATACTGTACTGATTACACTGATGTTATATCTGACTGGAGCATTTAAGATGAAAATTAAAGGTAATAAATATATAATAATTTGTTGCATAATTGTATATATATCCATCCATTCATTATCTTCCGCTATATGCTATATTAGGGTCGTGGGGGGGAGAACTTTTCGGGCACTGGGCAGACACACCCAGAACAGGGCGCCAATCTATCACTGTAATTTCATATCCTTTTTATGTAAAATGTTTTTTTTCTTTTCCATTAGAGACATATTTACAAATGCATATATCGCAAATAGTTTTAACAAGAAGTAACATATCAGTACATTTCTAAACAATTAATCTAATATTTTCCTTTGTGGTGTACGGTTTTATGAAAATGTGCGGGTGTGTCACATAAATAAATTGTTGGTTTCTTGGTCTTGGAGACCGTCCATGCTCCTCCTACCAGACCGTTCCTCATTTGTGGTCTTTGCTCTGGTCTCGAAACTTATTACTATGTAACCGTGTTTCTGCTATAAAAATTAAAAACATACCAAAGTAAATTTAGTACCAGTTTAAATCAAGTAAGTTCAAGTAAGTAATTTATTTATATATAGCGCTTTTTACAACAGTACATTGTCACAAAGCAGCTTTACAGAATAAAAAGCCTTTAGACCCCCAAAGAGCGAGCCGAAGCGACAGTGGCAAGAAAAAAGGAAGAAACTTTGGGAGGACCAAGACTCAGTGGGGGACTCATCCTCCTTGAGCGGCCAGGCAGCAACAAGTGTAGGACAGCTATGTACAGATATTAAACAAATGGAAAAAATAACAACTGGAAAACTATATGTGAGTCCATTAGGGGGCGTCCAGCAGGACCGCCTTGTCAGGTTCCATCCAGTATTCGTCAGCAGAGCCATGGATGAAGATCTCCAGGAAGCCGGGGGACACCTCAAAAGAAACAGACAAGGAAGGCAGTTAGAGCTAATAATAAAGCACGGCATTTAATTAATAGGTAATTTATTGACATAGTGCAGCATGTGACTCCGGCAACACTGACTAGAGCAGCATAACTAAAAGAGGCAGATACTGCAGACTCTACATAGTTGAGAGGGCTCCCCGGAACAGCATCATTTCAGCGCCACACCCCCCCATTAATGATGAGGTGGGTAAAGAGGTGAAATGCCAGCATACACTGATCACAGATTACCCCCCCAACACAGCCAAGTCTGAGACCTACATCTTTATCTACAGGGGATTAATTAAACGCAAGATTAAATAAATGTGTTTTTAATTTATTTTTAAAGATTAATAGTGATTCAGAATCACGAACAATAACTGGAATGCTATTCCAAAGTTGAGGAGCCTTGTGGGAGAACGCTCTTCCACCAGCAGTAATTTTATTTATTCTAGGAGCTGAGAGTAAACCAGCACCTTGAGATCGGAGCTCACATGTTGGCTTGTATGATTGAATCAACTCACTCAGATACTGTGGAGCCTGATTATGTAGAATTTTATATGTTATCAATAAAATTTTGTACTCGATACGAAACTTAACTGGTAGCCAGTGCAAATTTGATAACACAGGACTGATATGATCAAACTTTCG